>JANQBM010000009.1:766648-778878 GCA_025594535.1 Erythroxylum domingense
CATTGAGAAAAACACATATTTATATTGTTTTGGGACCTAAAATAGTCATTGGAGCCAAGAACTAGCCATTACAATAGTTATATATAGTGCACTAGTCAACTAGTATACAACATTAGATTCACCAGCTATTGGACATTGGTCTATCAATATACACATTGGTTAACCAATATGCCAATATATTAAACAATGTTGCTACAAACTCATGATTCATCAAATTTAACTTTTGCCTATATTGGATGACCATTAGCCTGACATATTGTTCAACTAAGACATTAATCATTGTTACTACAAACTCACTGCACATCAAATTTAACAATGTTAACCTATATTAGTTGATCACTAACCCATATAGGTCAACCAAAAACCAAAAAAACATGATTTTAACAACCTCAAATGCTCAAAACCACTTTTGTATTAAATCCAAATATGATTAAAACACTTCCTAAAATGTTCCCAAAGATTACTTAAAGGATTAAGATACTTTTGTATTAAAATCAAAAGCCCCAAATGCCCCTTAATGAATGTAAAGATTCACATAATAAAGTAAAATGAAATGTTTATGTATGGTGAGCCTTTTGGATCATCAAATTAATGAAGTAAGATTACAAATAATAATACAAAATGTAAAATAACCTTAATGAACCTTGGTCTTCTTTTTTTCTTGTTCTGATCTTCATTTCATTAGCTGTAAAGTTCAACTTCTCTTTTTCAACTTCATACACTATCTTCTTGAATTTATGGCTTCATTTTTTTCTAATGTATCTTTTGATCAAAATAATAAACACATTAGTAGCAGTTATGTTTTATTATTATCATAATATCAATTGGAATCTTCCTTAGTTCAACAACCTTTAAGCATTCTTGCAATTTCACTAAGTAATCTCTCCTTGATTTCATTTTAACGATCATATTATCCATAAAAACTTCTATATTTCACTTAATATGTCCATGAAACATGAAACTAACCAACCTTTGATAGGTTGCCCTTGCATTTTTTTAATATGAATGACATCATCTTTTAATAATATGTCATCTTTTCTTCATCTCCTTCACTATGTAGATCCAATGATAACTTGAGTACGTGTCCATAAAATTGAAATTTTCACTATAACCACTTTAATGAGTCAATATAGGCATATCACCTCCCTGCTGAGGCCTACACTTAAAGGTTTATTCATATTTTCATACACTGTCGATTGTCAACTTTTCCTAAATATGCTTTTCATATATTTCATAAGTTTAGCTCCAATTCTCACATTCAATATATATGATGTTATTTGTGGCTCAATTCTTTTCCTTTCTGAATGTGACCATATGAAAACCTCTTAATGTTCTTTTAAAAACTGTACCATTTTGGTAAGTTGCTCTTCATCCATATCGAATCTTATTTGTAGTACCCTGTTATAGTTCACATCCCTGACTTGAACTTCTCAAATTTCTTTTATGACTTCTTCCTTTTTTTCATTCTCTGTACGTGGATTCTTCTTTTTTGACAACTCATTTAACTAAATTAGATAAAAATAAATAAATAAATTATCGTTTTACTACCATTGCTCCTACTCCTACTCCTACTATTATTACAGGCCTTTTCTTGTTCCAACAAATAGTAACTAATGATTGATAAATAGACTAACTTTTAATTACTACTACTATCGTTGTTGTTATTGCTACTGCTATTGTAAGTCTTTTTTTGTTCCAACAAATAGTAATTAACAATTACAAGTTTTTTTTATTCTAACAAATACAAACTATCAGAGAATCCATATAGCACTTTCTTAAAAATTCATAGTCCCCTTAGACTTCTCCTATACCTTTCTCATTGGGAAATTTATAAGTAACTAATATGGTGACAGGATAGCTATTAAAAAAAAGTTTATCTTTTTACTACTATTATTGCTAGTACTACTACTAATACAGGTCTTTTTTTTCCAACAAATAATAACTGACAATTATAGGTCTTTTTTTTATTCCAACAAATACTAACTATTAAAGAATCCACATAGCACTTTCTTAAAACTTCATAATCCCTTTGTACTTCTCCTATGCCTATCTTAATTGGGAACTTTATAAGTAACTAATATGGTGACGAGATATCTATAACAAAGGGCTTATGTATGATATGGAACTCTACCATCTTGGGGATTTATCTAGGGCAATGGCCAATTTTAATTAGAAGATCTATTTTATCCTTAGGAAGGACATAGTCTCCTTTAAACCTGAACAAAGTAAAATATATTTAACAAAGCTGTCACAATTCTAGTCATGCTGTTTTGAAGGCCTCTTAGAAAAGAATATCAATAAAGGTTCCATTATCCACTAAGATTTATTTAACTTTAAAGTTTGTAATGTTCTCTTTTATGACCATCACATCTTTATAAAGGTTACATTAGCATGACATATCCTCTTTATCAAACACAATCTACCCTCTTCTTTGTCATCTTTTGATTTATATTTCTACCATAGAGTTTACTTCATTATATCAGGTATACCTCTTTAACTAAGATTTGATATATGTATTATCTCCCCTGAAAATCATGTTAATGACTCATGTAGATCTTCCTTCTCCTTTCCTCTAGTTTAGGGTCTTCAACCAACCTATAAGCATTATCAACTCTTACCCTTGTGATGGATGTCTACATATATAAAAATATATGTCTTTTCTAAGAAATTATTCTAGGTGTCCTCGTTGTAAGATTTCATTGATAGTTCACCTAAATCTTGTAATTTTTTGAAGTTATGAACATAATCTCAATGGAATATACAATAACTTTATTTAGATTTATTCCTTGATGGAATTGATCGATGGGTTTTGCTAGGTCATTCTCTAATGAAGTTCAAAATTTGATTCGTGAACATATACAGTGTATGCGTTTCATTTATGGTTTTTCTTTAAACCTACCATCTTTCTTTAGGTGTTTAGTGGTCTTGTTTCCCTTTAATAGACTTGTAAGGTTATTTCTCTTCAATATGAAATATGTATAACTCTCCACGACCAAAATGTTGTCTATGTTTTAGAGACCTAATTCAGCATTCTGTAGTCAACTCAACTTCCTCCAAATTGATGTAACTTCTACCCCTTTCTTAAGCCTAATCTAAGGCATACACCTTGTCTATTTACAATGATTTCTATAAGGATTGATGTCTCTTGAATCCTATCTCAAAAGCAATAATTCTAATATTTATGTAATTTCTGAACTGAATAGCCTCATATAATCTTAGAAGGTATCATTTGACTTTTTTGTTATCTCAAATAAAGTTTCCAAGTTATATGCTATGCGTTGATTTCTAGAAAAAATGAGCCTCAAATCAATTTTTTAGTTATTTAAGGTTGCACTTAAACCACTAATGAGTGTTTAATACCAATCTCAACTCACAAAGATTTTGGGCACCATATCAAACCTCTTATTTAGTTCTATTTTATTTTTTATTTATTTACTTATTTTGTTTTATTTACGTACTTTTTTATCATATCAGTTTTCATATTTGCATTACTTTTTTTATTGTCACATCCACATATAGGTCTACCGAAAATAGCCTCTCTATTATGTGGGGGTAAGGTTGCGTACTATCAGACCTCTCCAGAACCCGCTTTGTTGCGAAATTTCGGACTGAGTGATGATGATGATAATGATAATATGAATATTTCATACCATTGTGGGCTCTAATGGTGGTAGCTTGAATTTTAGTAGTAGATATTTGAACAAAATGATCATTTTATAAGGATCATTTTACTCAAATATCTGCTACTAAAATTCAAGCTAGGGTTATCAAAATCATCATATATAGACTCTTAATTTTGCTTTTTTGACATATTAGGTAATGTAGGTCTATAGTGGTATGTTGTGGGTAGGCTTGTGATATTGTTCTAATTTGTAGACATTTTTTCACAATGAGGGTTAGTTATGGTATTGCCTCATCTAATATTGGTTTCATTTATTAAATACTATAGAGTGGTTCATATTTGATCTCATAAGTTTCTATGGCTACAATTTTAGATTGTGAGTATTGGTTATAACTAACAGTTGTTATTGTACATTGTTGATTATTGATGGCAAACTTGCTTATTCAAAGTGTAAAGGCAATTATAAGGAAGGAGGAAATAGGCCTAAAGGCGGTTGTAAGGGAAGAGGAGGCAAAACTATTGGTTAAATTTCTTATTAAAACAAAGAGAGATCTGATTTTATGATTGCTAATCATATATTTTGAACGAAGTTAGGTCCTCACTCATAATTTTGATCATTAAAAAAAATGTTACTATTAATGTTGATGATATTAAAAAGATAATACGTGAAAGATCAAACTCGATGAAATGGTAAAATGAGGAAAGGAGCCAATTGAGCAATCAACAAATGAAGAAAATAAGTAAAGTGAAGCATATGTACAATTTAAGTGAAGAACCAATAATAAGGAGGAATCAAGCTTATTAAGACTTAAGCAAATCATCGTAATTCTTCATGTAACCTTATCTTGGTTATTTCAATGAATTAGGGTCTTTATAATTATATGATCATTTATGTGCAGGCATATTGTATAAATCATTTCATAATTAAAAGGAAATTTGTTTTAATCTTTAAAAAATATCTTTATATTTAAATAAATTTTGGGGGAACGAAATAGTTTTGGATTATTTTTAAAAAAAACATCCGTATTTCAATCTCTAAAATTAATTAAAAAGGTACAAAAACTTGTTTCAAGAAGTTTAATTGATCAATGTGGTGATTTGAGTGACCAATATTAAGACTTTGGATAGACTAGCTCACTAGCGTGGCAATTTAGTAAACAATTATTTTTAAAAATATGTATTATAAGTTTATGATGATATTGGTTGACTAATATGACACATTAGTTTATAGATGTACACAGTGGTCGAATAATATGCCAAAATAGTTGACCAATGTTACTTTTAATAACTAGTTTAGATTATTTTGTGTATAAATAAATTGAATATGAGTTGTGAGAGGTAAGTTAGGCATATTAAAAGGTTGCTAAGAGCTTGGAGAGATTAGTGTGTGCATGTGTGCATTATCTGACTCATTAATTCTTTTTTCATTGGGGTGAGCAAGAGAATGAGTTTTTGAGTTTTATAATTATTACAATTGGAGAAATTACTTAGGATAGACATTGTAAGGATTCCTTTCGATCTTGGACAAGATTTGTAAATGATTACTTTCAACCCTTGGCATAGCAAGATGATTATAAAGGTTTCTTTTCATACATGATAAAGAAGATGTTGCATAGAGGGTTGTTCTTTACCGATTAAAGGAAGAAGATAGTACATTCCTAAGTGGACCTTGGAGAGTAGATATAAGTCAAGGGTTATTTAGGTTAAATACTATAAATTAATTGTCACTTTTTTCCTACTCTCTCTATTTATTATTATTATAATGCTTCATAGTTATCTTATATGAATTTGTCATTATCATTTATTATAATATGCAATTCATTTATTAGCTTAGAAATGGAGGGGAAAAATGAATACACACAATTTACCCTCTTTCTTGTGTGCCATTTCAGAACCAATAATATTCTTATTAAAATCAATTATTTATAACGATGTGGTGGGCATCAAAGGGTGTGTATGAATTATCTTCAAGTTTAAGTTTGGATTCAAAAATCTAATGTTAAGATTATTATATTTTTGTCTTTAGGAGCTCCCTTTGAAAGTGTTGCAAAACCAAGTGTCCAAATAACTTTTAACATTTGATTTTGATGATCAATTCAACAAGAATTAGAAAGAAAATATATAATATTTTAATGAAATAGAGTGAATAAATAACAAGTGACTTCATTATTAAAAATAGTGATTATTTTTATAATAATTTGTGAGTGTGTGAGAAACTAATTTTCAACTTATATAATATAGGAAAATTCTTAATTTTTACTGAACTTTGGTCTTTGGAACATATTTTCAAATTTCAAGTATAGAAAAATTCTCTTAATTCTTTCACTTTTTATTGGACTTCGGACTTTGAAATTTACTTCCCGCTGTACCATCTAGCTCCATGATAAAACAGAAAAAACTTTAATGTTATACAAATTGCATTAGTATCTCTATGTAGATAGGTGACTGATCGTTTTGAAATGTAGAGAGAATTTCAAGACCAGATATGTGCAAATGCTTTTAAAATTTAGTGAACTTGTCGAAATTTCAATGTTAAAGGGATTTTGTTGCTAAAATAATTTTAGATCTTATTGAGTCTTGAGATGTAGCAAATACAAGTTTAGATATAAATATGTGATATTGGTTAGTAAAAGAATGAAAATGCAATAATATAATGCTCTATCAATCGCATCACTTTCCAATAGCTGTGTGTAAAATACGAGCACTTCCACTTGTCGGTTTGTTCCAGAAATGACTTCCAACGTGTAGTTACTTGTTAGGTTCATGTCATGTAACAGAGATGTGTTTTTCACATCTATCCACTTTGCATATTCCATGTTACGCAACTATTAATATTTGTCTGGCTCAGTACTTCATCAATTGAAAATATGTGCATCCCAATAAGAAGATAAGCACCATTTAGATGCATTAGCAAGAATGGCCATTTTATATTTTCTGGTAGCAGGATACATATTCAATGAACTTGAAATGAGTGTATTAGAAGATCCACATACAGCAAATCCAAGATTGTAGGATACGAAAAAAGCATGGCACAAACTTTAACTTGGATAGCATATTATGTGTTTACACTTAATACTATTATTATTATGCGTTTTACATGTTAGTGATTGAATTAAAATTTTAACCAACCAGTAGAACTATTAGTTTGCAAACATAGATTTGCACCCTTTTGATCCAATAACAGCGTGCAAACTGTACCAGAGTATGTTTAGCTGGAAAAGGCTTCAGCAGGCTTTGCAGACACATCCTGCAATCCACAAACCATGTTTGCAGGAACAGCTATATCAATCATCTTTGGATACTGAAGGTTCAAATCTGTGAATGAAAATTTTGTGTTAAATTCACTAATATCAGCCTTAAACAAATGCTAAAGAGATGGGCTACTTACTTGCCATGATACTCTTGAATGTTTCCTGGCAAAAGGCATTAAAACAATTGAACCAATTAGATACAAGAACAATTCACAAAAAAATAGCAGACAGACAAAAGAACGCAAAAGATGAACCTCATCCTTTGTGAGTCTTGGATTATAAAGCATTTCTTCCTCAACAGAGCTCACCTGCAACTCACACGATGGTTCAGAATAAGCAATATGCTCAGATAACTGAAGAGCGAGCTAAGATAGAGTATCATACAGTGAACCCCCGGTAATCATGAGCAGGATAGATCAAAGTGTCCTTGGGCAATGTGAAGATCTGACAACGTTGACAGTTGGTATTTAGATATGTAAAGCGGTTTAACTACTAACAAAGCGAGAGTATCTGAAAAGACAATATATATTTTTCCTTACCTGTGAATGGACTGACTGGTATAGTTGATATGAACTTCCTCCCTACAAATAAATTGAAGTAATTGTATAAAAAGAAGTAGGTCCTAAAATGCCACAGTTGAGCAGAGAATGAAAAATCTTGCAGACTGAATTAAAATGCAAGAATAAAACCTGGAAATCAGTTCGTCCACATCCACGGATCAGCAGTGCATCACCAGTAAAAGCCATCCTTGGTTTTGGTTGATCAGGCCCATCTCCTGTAACATAGGTTACACAACCTTGTGTATGGCCAGGTGTGGCTCGTACCTGGCAATCCAAAGCTTAAAAACATTTAAAAGGATACTGGAAAAAAACAAGATAAATGGGTGTATAAATAATAAGTGGGAAGCAATGGTCATACTGAAAGGAGTGTACTCCAAATATTATGTTTTGGAAATTGTGAAATCACCAGATTAACACCAACATGAAAGACGACAGCCACTGCTTTTGCCCAACATGATGGACATTAACTAGCAAAATGTAAGTAATATTCATAACTCATGAGGAATATGAGAAGTAATAAATTTTTAAAGAAATATCTCACTTCAGCACCAGATACTTAAGGAAACCATGGTAGTATAAGTAATAACCCATTGCATTTTACTTGAAGTCTTATCAGAAGTACCAGTTTTGCTTTTAGACAATTTGTTTGCATAAAATTTTAGATGAATGATCGGTCTCATTTATTTAATCTCTGATTAGAATGACACTGCTGCTACTTGCTTTAACCAATACCTAAATATATACAGTTAATTTCTAAGCCAAAGGCTTCAGTACTCTTAGGTCTCGTTTGATAACCAGTAACGAAAGAATCGGAATGAAAACATAAGAATCAGAATGAAAAGTGGGAATCAGAAAAGGAATAGAATTAATGATTATACTAGTTTAGCATGCAAGCACTAGGAATGAAATTATAAAAGTTAATAGCTATATTAGTGTTTGATATCAAATATTAAGAATGATATTGAAATTTTTTTACTTACGTTTAATTATTATGTGATTAATTTTGCAAATAATTAATTAAATATTTTAAATTATTATTAATTTATATATTTTATTTAATAAATAAATAATTAAAATTATTTTTAATGATTAAATAAATTATTAATTTTTAAATAATTATGAATATTTTTACGATAAGAATAAAAATATCAATAAAACAAATAAAATAATTATTAAAGAAATTAATATAAAAGATAATTTTGATAACAATATTCTGATAAGAACCAATATCTTGATCTGATAATATACCCACACTCTCTTAGGAGTAAAAATATAGGATTATTTAAGATTCATTCCAATTTTTTCATTCTCTATCTTATTTCATTCTCACCTCTTCGTTACCGGTTACCAAATGAGACCTTAGACTTCAAATTAGAAAGTAGTTGTTCAATTAAACTAACAGGACTTGAAACAACTCCATCAAAAGCTCTACTAACATGTACATAACAGTATTATGGGTTTAATTTCTCCTCTATATATGTTGTCCTTTCTAGAAATTTGGTAATGTTGCAACGTAATTTTGATAATAGTAGCAAACAAGTACGCCCGATAAACTTGGTTAAGATGATAGCATAAACCGCCTTTCCTCGTTGAAACTTGTCTCTTTGATACCCTAACCGTTAGACACGATAACTCTTAATCCAAATTCTAAACAATTCACTTATAGACATCAGTAACCAGATACTGTCTCTCTTGGCTGAAACTTAGATTGGATGTTACATACCTCCAAGAACAAATCACCAAAATAAATTCTATCGCCGGCGTCAATTTGAAGGTCAGCTTTTGCATCACTCGCTTTAGAGATAACAGATTTGACACGGGGAACTTTACTCTGCAATCTTATAAACAAAATGGATCACCATAAACTCACATCACAATCAAGGAATAAACTGAACCGAGACCTTTATCAAGCCAGTGCCGGTGACATGGTCTGCATGGACGTGGGTGTTAATAGCATAGATAAGCTTCAATTCCAATTCTTTCGCAAGGGTCAGATCCCTATCCGCCGTCTTGTCAACTGGATCAATCAACTACAGAAAAAATGTCATCTTTTCAAGTAAAGAAACAACCTAAACTTAAGTAGTAAGTAGAATATTGCATAGAAAGAGCGATGGTTTCTAACGAGAGCAGGCCTATCACGGTGAGAAACGTCGGCGAGCAAATAGGTATAAGTAGAAGATTCCTTCTCGAAAAGCTGACGGAATAAGAGCTTCTTGTTGCTCATCGAAGTAGCATAATTCCTATGCAGCGAAACGGAGTGACAGTGAAGAGTTAGGCTTAAGGATCGGGAAAGTGAGGGTCGAAGCACATTCAGTTTAAGCATTTTGGCTTTCACAGAAGCAGAGATAGACTAGTGAGAGCGTTTTGTTTGAGGGAATCGAACAAGTGACAGTGCGCCTGCTGTTTGGTTGATATCATGTTTCAATGAGAAGCAATCTTTAAAAAATCAGACTGAAAATGAAAATTAAAATTGTAAGAAAAGAATTTAAAAGTTTAAAAATTCCAACAGCTATTAAATTAACTATATTAAAAATTAAATAAATTTTAAATTTTTAAAATATAATTAAAGGAGGTTATCTCTAATTTAAATTTTAATTAAAAAGGAGAATGTTAAATAAAAATTAATTAGTTTCTTTGTCGTATAAAAATTGATTAATTTACGAAAATTATGATTGACTCCAAGAATAGCCTTGCCAATTCTTTTAAAATTAAAAATATAAAATAATGTAATTTTCTTAATTAGGTCCAAGCTTAAGCAGCTCAGGCTCAGGCTTACCTAAAGCCTAACTCTTCTAAGTAAAATGATGTTGTTTTATTTAAAATAATTAGATATCGAATCAGCCTGGACTTGGGCCTGGCCTATGAGCCGGTCTATTAAAAGCAACTAAATTTAGGCCTATGAGTCAAAAATTGTCATCCTTAACGAAAATCGACTGATTAATTAATAAACTTATTAATTTTTAATAATAATGATTATTAAAGTAACTTGAACTGGAAAGTTAAAAACTAAATTAAAAAATTAGTTGGTTTAAAATTTTTACAATTGAACCAATCAATTAGGTTTAGTTTTTTAATCATTTATCATAACACAAATCATATAATTAAGGGCATACTTCTTTCCCCATTTTTATAATTTTCACCTTAACATTTTATAAAAATTATAAGTAAATATGTTATTATTTTAATATTAATTTATATCATTTGCAATACTTTGCATTTTAATCTCGCTAAAATACTACACATTGCAACTCTCCGGGGCACTAGATTTCTTTTAGAGGGAGATTTTTCTGCTTGTTATTATTGGGTCATGTTTTTAGAACCTAACTTATTAGATCTCTACAATTTTGCTAAATTAATAGAATTTTAATTTTCAAAAAAAAGTGATAATAAAAATAACGTAGAGACTAATTTACATTTTTTAAAAACGTTAATCATTTTTTAAAAAACGTATTTTTAAGATCATATTATTGTCTAGTGAATCTAAATTATCTAATTGTGACATCATATAAATTATATTGATGACTTGTATATTAAAAACTACCAAAAACTCAGCTCTAACTGTATTTAGAATGCTACCAGTACCTTTTTTAAAATATTAAGATATAAAGAGATATCATAAACAAAGGTATAAACTAACTTAAATGTTTTAAAAATGTTAGGGGGCAATTTTTATTTTTCACCCAAGGAAAAAAAGAAAACAAACCACAAATATGTGATTATTTTGATATTGTTGTATTTTCTTATTTTCATCTTTAATTGATGTTGTTCTTCCATCTTCTCTTATTTCAAGAGCATAATTTTATTTCTTCTTAATTTCTACATTTCTCTAAATGCTACTGAAATACGCATTGGGATCTTATTTTTATTTTCCTTACTATCAATTTACTCTTTCAAGATCTTTTTAAGTTAACGAATATAGACGACATAAGAGAAACATTTGCCTTTCTAGGATTTTTGATATTCAAAATATCATAGAAATCTAAAAGACAACTGAACACGAGTTAAATAAAGTTTGAATGTTCTTTCAAAAAGCAACATATCTTTGGCCCCTTGTGATAATGTCATGGATACGATGTTTATGTTTTCATAGCATATCAGTCGGTATATGTTATATTGTCTGAAAAATGGTACTAAAATTACCAATATTGTACTCACCTATGATATCGGCTTATATTGGTCTTTTCAGCTAGTACCGATCAGTATTGATTGATATTCAAAATACAAATTGAATATTAGGTTAAATAAAAGATTTTTAAAAATGAGGACTAAATTGCAAAAAGAAAAAATTAATCTTAAAAAACCCTAACCCTACCTTATTCATGTTTTTGGCCTGAACCAGATCCTCTATAACCACTATCCTGTACCAACTCTGTTCCACACGATCTCGGTCATACAAATGTATAGGACTCAGAGAAATTTATGGATGAGATAGCATAAAACATGGTAGATACAGAGTAGTGGGTACAGAGAATCTCAATTAGTTTTAGCCACCATTTTACCTCATCTATCTATCGTATTTCGCAATCAGTCACAACCCTTATTTATGTTTTGTCCCCAATCATATCCCCATCGCCTCTTCATGGTCCTTCCTCGTAGTCACAATTTTGCACTCCACAACCTTGTCGCTACATCATTCCTAGTCACCTCACTCTTTCTTATAATCGCACCTCGTAACGAACAACCCCTGTTGCCTCACTCTCTCTCGCAGTCGCATCCCGTAATCACTCCTCTACCGTCCTAGTTAAGTAGATAATCAAACCTCAAGGTTGAAAAAATCAAAATGTCGAACTATGTGCT
>JANQBM010000009.1:834963-868903 GCA_025594535.1 Erythroxylum domingense
TATATCATGTACCTATTATAAAAGTTAAACTTCAATATAACAATTTTTTTTCCTTAAATTGTTTTATTATAATATATGAATTAATAGAATAATCGTAAAATGTAAACTAAGTGGGCATATTATTTAAGATAACGACTACGCATTTGCGCAGTCTATGTCTGCTAGTCTTATCCTTAAACACCTTAAAAGTTATGCCCTTATTTTGTGAAGCAACTTCTTATTAACTTTTCTTTAAGCACATTTTATTAAAAGTTATGCCCTTATTTTGGGAAGCAACTTCTTCTTATTAACTTTTCTTTAGGCACATTTTATAGGTAATGAATGAACTAATGAGCTCTTTTAATAGCAAGATAGATCTTCCAAATTGTCTTCATCTTTATATCACAAACTTTAGTATCTCAATTTATTATATAAAATTAAAATTTTATTTTTATTTTTATATTCTCTTAATTTATTTTTTGTTTATAATTTTAAAATAATATTATATTGAAATTTAATAGCACATAATTTTTATGAAAAAATTATATAATAATTAAACAATATCGAATGAGATGAACTGTATTTTTTAAATTATTAAAGTTAAAATAAAATTAAATCAAATTATAAGAGAGATTAATACATTTAATATTATATTATCATGAACAATCTAACATTATATGGATTAAATTAGGCATTTGAATACGGATATAGCTTTTTAATCTACCATTTGATATGAATTTTTTTTACTTTAATACAAATTATTGGAATAAAATAAAAAAGTTATATAGGTATATTAAATTATTACTTGTTATATTCATGAAAACAACCTTGATTAAAGAAATGATGATAAATAAAAGAGAAGACGATTATTATTATGTGACGTAAGTAAAGAGGAAAAAAGAAAAAACAATAGAGCGGTACAGGCGAGGATTGTAGCTACCTGCAAGTCCATGACTACGAAACAAAGCTAAACCTAACAGCCCTCCTCTCCATAGTCGTTCAAGGAAATCTCAGAACACTTCAACTCTCTTAAGTTTGATCTGTTGTTTGCCTACAGCTTTCATGGCTTCTAATGGTGCTTCTACGGTAAGTTATTGATCATGCTCTCTCTCTATCTCTTTTTTTTTTTCTATGATTTTGTTTTGTTGACATTTTCGATGTTGATTCGATTGGAGAAGGAGCAGCAGAGATCAGTTGACCCGGCGAATAGTTTGGAGAGGATCAAACGGCACTTGGCTTCTGGTTCTGGACGCAATTTGTTACAGGGTCCACTTCTCAAGCGATCTGAAACTGTACATCATCCTTACTTTTTACCCATTTCTCTCTCTCTTTTTTTTTTGCCGTGATGTTCTTCAAATTTTGTGATCCTTGATGTTTCATTTCAATTTGAATTGGACTTTACAAATGTTTTCTGTTTTGGACTCTGAAAGTTGTTTTCTTTATTGTGATATGTGATATGCCCGTGGATTTTTTTTACTATGGGCATCTCAAATATTCTCTGTTTCAACTCTTTTTTCTCATATATAAAATGGAATTTCAAGTTCAAATATGATCACTAGATGCTTAGATTAGGAATTAAGCAATGTGATGCGTTAGTTGATGCTTGGATTATACAAAAATTGCTCCAGATAATCGTGCTTTTCCTTGACAAGGACTTGGGGATTGCTTAATTAACTGATCCACTGATCCCCACCGAATGTTAGTGTTAGTGTGAGGTATATGAATAATACATGAACATATATGGAGAGTGTATAGGACTTGGCTCATGTGATAACATGCTCGCAATCATGT
Source organism: Erythroxylum domingense (assembly GCA_025594535.1). Classification (NCBI taxonomy): domain Eukaryota; kingdom Viridiplantae; phylum Streptophyta; class Magnoliopsida; order Malpighiales; family Erythroxylaceae; genus Erythroxylum; species Erythroxylum domingense. The sequence continues at coordinate 836,734 of JANQBM010000009.1, forward strand.
AGTTCTCACATATGAGTGCTTTTGGTGAGTAAATCACCCTACTATCATGTGCTTCTACATATTAGGGTAATATTTCTTGTTTCCTTTTCAATTGCATCTGTTGCAATTGCAACTTTAACTGTTGGAGAAAGGGAAAAATTAGCTTAGTTTATCCTTTTCTTTGATAGCTGAGGAAATGGAATGAGAGATGGGTGATTCTAGACCCAACGACTGGGAAGATGGAGTACAAGTGAGTGCATTTTGTTCATATTCTTATTTTTCTACTTTACTCGATTTCATTGGATGAGACTAATCACTAACTTTACCATTTATTTGCTTGCTTTAGGACTAGAAGAAATGAGCCAGTGGTTAAGGGAACTATTCTCTTTGATGCAAATAGCACAATTACAGTTTCACCTGTAAACTTCCAGTAAGATTGTTTATCTTTCTGTATGGCTGTTGTTGGACTCTGAAGATTAATCCTGTTAATGTTTTGTTTGAACAATTGTTGACCATGTTCTTTGTTTTCACATGCAAAAGTGGACTTCCTAAGTATGATGGCTGCTGCTTCTGTATCCATTTTGATCGAATTTATGTCTTGCAAGATCATATATAAATTGAGTTTGCATCTCCTTTAAGTGGTATGCTATCTTTATCTATTGCAATCAGAATGGGACACATGCATACTTAACAGCATTTTAGATATTGGTACCCCACAGAAGAAGGATTACTTCCTTTGTGCAGAAACTCCTGGCGCAGCTAGAGCTTGGGTAGCAACTTTACAGTAAGTTTTCTTTATACACTGAGCATGGATAATGGTTGGGTTGATGGTTTTTCCCTTTCGTTTGACTATGCAATGGTTCATTGGTGCTATATAGAGTTAAAGTGTCTAAATGAAATGTCTTTTTTCACCCTTAGTCTTTATGCAAGTTTGATAAAGCTTACTGATGCAGAATAGAGAAGAGTTGAGAAGAGTAATAAGGGCAACTAGAGAAGGGGATGGAGAATTTGTGAGGATCAATGGAGAAAATAGAGAGGAGAAGGAAATCAAAGATTTGGAATTTAATGGTTTAATCAATTGATCATCATTAGGACAATCAGATTATAAGTAGGAATTAGATGCATCTTCCTGAACTGTGTCATTGGATTTTCTTTTTGGTATATTTTCCCAACATGCAAGGAAGAAATAGTTAATATACTTTTGTAGGTTGCTTTCATTCTAGTTTGGGAGCCAACGTAAGCTTTTAAGAGAAAGAAATTGAGCCCATTTACATGCTTGATGTAATACATTGATGGTGGAAATACTTTTAAACCTAAGCACGTCGTTACAGTATCATATCTGAGAAATTTTTTTGTTTCCTTGAGTTTATGTTGCATTATATTTGTAATATTGTTTAAATATCTTTTGATGTTATACTGTTTGACCTCCCATTAATCAGTGCAACACAACTGGTTCTAAAGGCCCACAAAGAGGCTGTGAATTCCTTAAGTGGGAGTGGTTCAGCGAAATTAGGAACTGTTGCTGCTGTAGTTGCTGCTGCAAATTCAACAGCCCTGGAATGCTCTAAAGAAATTGAAGCAGCCATGCAAATATCTCTGAGAAATGCCTTAGGAATGGTAAATAATAGGCCAACTGATGGTCCAATGGATGATCTTACAATCATGAAGGTATTTACTCATTTGCTAGTGTGTTGATATGCTTAATTCTGGTTGCTAGCCAATCTTAACGGTCAGTACATCGTTGGGCCAATTGCTGCTGACATATGCAATGCCTTGAAGGGACATATGAAGTTTTGACTTAAAATTATGAAACAACAAACTTCCAACATATATTGAATACTACAAGATGATAACATAAAGAGGACTGCATTTATGGAAAATATACTCAGAACTACATGATACTGTTATAGTGTCTATATTTCAGAAAATTAGACAGAAAGCACTCGGGAGAGGTTTTGGGATTATATATCCTAGAACCAGTCAACTCCATATCAACAGGCATTATAAAATTAGCATGCTAGATTTGGAATTCCAGTCTTTAAACTTGAACGGAATATCAATTTGGTGATGTAAACTGGTCTAGGTTCTCCTGAGTTTGATAATAAGGAAAAAAGGTGGACACATTTGTTCACAATCTGTTTAAGTGTTCTCAATCTTTTATCTGTAGGAGTTGGCCCTTTTTTCTTTTTTCATGCTTTATGGGGTGTGAACCTTCAGGTCATGGTTTTGCCCATGGAAGGAGGGTATCGTTCTTGCACAGTGTTGTTCATTATCATTACCTTTTGGTACATCAGTACAAGTTAGCTTTCCATTCACAAGTCCACCATATCTTAAGTGAATGCTTTATTGTTTTCTACCTGACCTGGCTTGCTACCATTCTCTTCTTGTTCCCATAGAAAAGCTTTATTTTTTGATCATCTGTTCACACTGCTTTTGTTTTACAAGTAAGTATAAAATGCAGGAGACGCTAAAGGTCAAGGATGAGGAGCTACGGAATTTGGCTCGGGACATTCGTGCTCGTGATTCAACTATAAAAGACATAGCAGAGAAACTGTCAGAGACTGCTGAAGCTGCTGAGGCAGCAGCTTCTGCTGCACATACTATGGATGAACAGAGAAGAATTGCTTGTGCTGAAATTGAGCGTATATCAAAAGCTTCAGAGAAGCAGCTGGAGTCATCTATGTCGAAGGTATCAATTATTGTCTTCCCAGTTTTGTGGTTGATCAGATCCTAGTTCAACATGCATATCATACACTTTGTTTTTTGGGATGATCTCCTCCTTTCGCTTCTGCTGATAGATTGAAATGAAAATTGTGATTGAAGTGTTACAATACCCATATTTATGCTGGTGGTTGATATCACTACTTTAATCTGTTTTCTTTTCCTTTTGGTGGTTTTTACCTCTTTTGCAGCTTTTTTATTTGAACTCCTTTTTAACTCTCATGCTTAACTCCAAAAAAAAAAGGAAAAGAAAAAAAAGTGTTGTAGCACTGTTGTTATCGATGGATCATCCAGAATTAGGGATGGCACTCTTGACTGTAATAACAGACTAATTGGGGTTTTCATTTGTTGCATGCATATAGCTGAAAGAATCTGAAGAAAAGGTCGTGGCCCTTAGTAAAGAAAGAGATCAACTAATTAAACAGAGAGATGCTGCTCTTCAGGAGGCACATTTGTGGCGGACTGAGATTGCTAAGGCTAGAGAGCGTGTTGTGATATTAGAAGGAGCTGTCGTTAGAGCAGAGGAAAGGGTCAGGGTAGCAGAAGCTGATGCTGCAGCTAGAATCAAGGAGGCTAACGAGAAAGAAACAGCTGCTGTGAAGGAAAAACAAGAGCTTATAGCATTTGTGAATATGCTACAGGCACAACTTCAAAGGTATGGCATAAAATCCTCTCAATTGCATTTGAAATCCATTCTGCCCCAATCCCTTCTCCACTTTAATTTTGTGCAAGGCTTGCGTACTTGAGGAGAAAATAGCCCTGTATTCATAATCTGTGAGAGTGTAAGTTATTTTCTGTAAACTCTAGGCAACACATAATTGGGACAACTAAAGAGGATTGCCATATTGGTGCCCATGTATATTTTAATGGAAGAATACTGAGGGTCCATAACAATGCTTTCCATTTTGAGATCAAGAATGTGATATCGCAGTTGGTAAATAAAGATCTTTTTCCATGTAGCAGACTAGAAATTTATTATTTCCAAGTCTTGTATATACACACTTTTTTTTGGTCATTGAAAGAGGAAAATAGTTGGAATTGATAATTCATCTCTCATGGTGGGTTGAACTTTTATGTGCCATTATTTCCTTTTTGTAGGCAGCAGATTAATACAAAGGAAGTTTTTGAGAAGGCCGAGGCCTCAGATACTGGTGGCAATACACTTCCCTTGACTAAGCATGTAGACTCGTCTGAAGAGAATGTGGATAAAGCGTGTCTTAGTGTATCTAAAGCAGTTTCAGTTTCTGGGGAGAGTGTTGTGCACATGGCACGGGATCAAACTAATGTTCGGCCTGTCGGAGATGCCGAATGGAGTGACATTCAGGCAAATGAGTCAAGGATATCTGATGTAAGGGAAGTAGCCCCTGAGACTGAAGGAAGCAGCTTGGATATAACAGTTGTCAGCCCACCTGTAAATAATCATCATGAGCAAGGGACAACATTTCATCAACCGTGATATTTCCTTCTTACACAATTTGTAGTCAGCAACATTATTTAATGTAGGAAATGGAAAAGTTGTTTGAAGTCAATTTAGAAAGGATAGACGACTTGTCTAGTTGATGTACGTCTTCTCTTTTATTGACTGTATAATTGAAATGTCATTGATGTCGTATACCATTTTACCTTTGACAAGGGCTACGGTGAACTTTATCGACTCATATTACTACTTTCTGTAATAATGGTATTACTTCTTTCTGTACTACCATTTTCTTATAGGACTTTTAGGAACAGACGAACAGTTGATTACAAGTCTATTGTTTTTATTTTTTTTTATTTCCTTGAAACATGAAAATAATGCATTAATATATCAGTATTAGTACAATTACAAATGAAATAAGAGTAGAGGAATCAGCTAATATGCAACATAGTGTACTTCATGGTCAACATTGAGAAATACAAGACAGAGAGGAATCAGCTTCTATGTAACATAGTTTACTTCATGGTCAACATTGAGAATAGACATGCTTAATACATGACAATGAAGATTACGTAACTGATAAATTTTCTTTCATATGTTTGCTGAAAATTGACATTGAAAGAACAAATGCTTTATAGATTCGGATTCTTGGTTGCGTAATTGATAGGTAAGGCTAAGGATATTTGTGCTTTTGACTTTGTTGATTGTGTTCAATTTGATTCTCATGACCAAACATGGTGTAAAAAAAGGTTTGGGAGGTCATGTTTTCACTAGACTAGCCTGAACTAGGGGACTTTAGGAGCCGAGGGTCTAAATATCGATTGACATTTCTTATTTGTTAACTCCCCTGAGTTGTGTTTCCACCGTAACACCGTGTCCTCTATAGTTCCATTAGGATTGAAGTTCGTAGCATCATTAAGTGTTATAGGGAACTCCATATTATTGTATGACCATTTATTGCCTTAAGCTCCTTAAGAGTCGGCTATAGATTTTGTTATCAAAAAGTTATTACTTTTCAGGGATTAGGTGTGAACCTATTGTATTCAAAAGGATTCTTTGTTAATTAGGAGTGTTAATTAACATCTTATTTATTGTCTTTATTAAAGTGATTCTTATGTCTCCTTCACTTTTAGGAGTGCAAGGAGTGCAAACCTCACAACACTTGATTGTTTCGGATAATTTTTTTATAGTTTCACTAGACTAGAGGAAATTCCTCATCATCTTTTCTAATGCATTGATTAAATACGGAAATAATTAGTCGTATCCTTCCTGTAAAAGAAAGACATTGATTGCTCCAATGACCAATCCTTTTTTTTTTTTCTTGTTATCAAGCAATGCTGCCAATTCTTGAAAGATGGTTGTTTATTGATAATTAGCACTCTTAAATAGGTGAGAGGAGGCTTTTTTATTTGTAGACCTAACATATTAGAGGGCTAACCTACTAACTGACTTGTTCCAAAAGAGAAAAATAGATTGTTTGTTGTCTTTGTTGATATAAAGACTTGAGAGATTATTAAAGATATTTAGAAAATTTGATGTGTTCGTTGAATTAGGTCTTCCACTACAAAGTAGAAGTAGGTCATCAGTAAATGAAAGGTTAAAGATCCTCAACTACTTTGCATTTGTTGTGAAACTTGAACTTTCCACTAAGGTTTACATTGTAGTCGATTGGCCTTATTAACACCTCAATACACAATGTAAAAAAGTAAGGAGATATCAAGTCTCCATGTCTCAAGCCTTAGCTCCCTTAATCAAGAGAGTAGGTTCACCATTGATCTATATATTATGGAAGGTAGTTAAAATGCACTTTCCAATCCATTTGATGAACGTAGAGGGAAATCTAAATGTCTCTAATAAGTGTTTGACAAATATCCATGACGCAACTCTTAAAAAATGTTTGTATTTTTTGAATTAACTTTTCAGCCAATAAATGTTTTTCCGATATGTCTCCCTTGAATAAAAGCTCCTTAAGCAAGATTGAGGATTGAGCATAATACCAACCTCTTTCTAGAAACAAGAAGCTTAGAGATTACCTTTTACGCTATGTGAAAAGGAGATAAGCCTATAATCTCTCAAACCTGATGGATTAGGAATCTCTGGGATGAGGCTAATGTAAGTCTTATTAGCTTCTTTAACATTTTGTTACTGTAAAGAATTCCAAGATTGCCTTGGTAACTTGAACTTTGATTAGGCTTTATAACTCTTAGAAGAAATGGCAATTTAATCTATTTAGCTCTGGGATCTTATTAGGATGAAGGTTAAAGAGAAATTTTATAACATATAAAGAGCTAAAACGTTTGAGGATGAGCTTATTGTTTACATTCGTAATTTGTTTGGAAAAGAAAAAGGTTAAAATATGTATAGAGGAACAATTATAACTGTTAGTTATAAAGGGATTTTGAAATAATCATGAGCTACTTATTTGACTCTTATTACTAACAGACCATATAACCATCCCTATTTAATACAGATGTAATATTATTAGTGTTTCTTATTAAGAAGATTGAATGCAGTTAGAGTTCCTCTCTCCCTCTTAAAGTTATTAAATTCATGACTCTTGCTTTAAAAGTGAATTATGCACCATTAAAGCTCGAATTAGTTAGATAATGTTATCCTTTCTTGAGTTTATCTTAACAGTTCCTTAGAAATTGATAAAGCTCAGTTTATTTGTTGATAAGAATGCTTTAGCTTCTTAATTGCTTGATAAGTGTTGTTATAGTTCTTTTGATTAAGCCTCTTAAGTTCCTCCTTCACCATTTGTAGTTTTTCTCAAACATTTGTAAGATTTATAGCCCTGAAAATCAGCAGCCATACCTTTAGTAACTACCTTCTCATAACCCTATAATTTTGTTAGATAGTTATTAAATTCTAAATGGGGCTCTATTATGAAATTTCTCTATCAAGTTGTGATTTATATTAAAGAATGGTCTAAGGTCAGATTATTACTAAAATTGGCCTTACCATTAGAGAACTTAGATAATTATAAGTTATTAACATGAGCTCTATCTAGTATTTTTCTTGATTAACCATCTTTAACTTTGTCTGTTAATCTAAGTAAACAAGCTTTTGTCAAATCTCATATCAGTGACTTCAATTTGACTTGTACAAGGATTGAAGCCTTCATAAAATTTTTGCAAGTTAATGATTCTCTTCGCTTTTCATGATAATATGGTGATGTTAAAATCTTCAATGACCATCAGGGATCATAAATAGTGGCATGACTAGCTTCCAAATCATTCCATACTAGGATTCTTTAGAAAGTCAAGTGAGCAACATACATAAAGGTAAAGTAAACTAACTCAGGGTTTAATAATAACTTAATAGTCAAGTGTAGTAGTTGATTAGAAACTATATAGAGAACAATTTTGATTTTATCAAGACTAAAAGTAGTTATTATTCTTCCATTAACGAGCTAAGTGAGATTGGTGAAAGTAGCCCAGTTCGTACCCCAAAATCCCAACTTTTTCCAATAACCTCTTTCAAATTAGTCTATATCAAACCTATTAGTATAGGCTTTATTAACCAAAGATAATCATGTAATAGCTATAGTTTTTAGGATTATCTTGCATTTTAAAATAAGATAAAACTAAAAGGAAGTTTGAGCGGTTAAAGAGCTTATAACCTTAACTTTCCTATATGATCTCCTGCTTGTCAGCTATAAATTCCTCCTTAACTTTGATTGAGTCGCTAGGTCTTTATTTCTCACTATAGGTATGCTTTCCTTCTTGTAATCTCTTGAAATAAGATGGCTATTTATCATTGAAGTATTATTATTCATCATTTAACACTGAAAATACTTCAAGAGATTTTACATGTTTATATGAGAAAGTGATTACTTGTGAACTAGCTGAGTTACCCTTAAGGTCTCTCTTTGCTCTAAGTATTATTGGTTCTAATTTCAAGAGTCACATGTAATATATCCTTGCATATATGAGTTGAGTTGTGCTTATCTGATATAACTTCCTCAATAGGAGCTCTAACCCTATTAATTCATAATAATCCCCTCTTATAAATAACATTGGTATATAATAGCTACAACATCTTTAGACATCCTTTCCTTCTAATTCAATCTCATTATAGGTACTTTATCAAGTAAATCTTGGGCATATATATCTCTACATATAGTGTCTTGCATAACTAATTCTCTTTAAGGTAGTAATAACTTCATCTAGTCATATTGGTTTACCTATATAGCTTGCTAAGTGACTTAGTCTCATGGTTGACTAATATTCTAGAGCGATATTATGTATATTGATCTAGATAGTGTTTCATTCTTATCTTCTCCATTTGGATACTCAAATTTCACTTTTAAAGGAAACGTTTGTTATTAACGTGCAAAATTTCAACCTTAAGTATTCTTCTTAAATTACCTTCAAGATCAAACTTAAACAATAATAGTTCTTTTAGTCAATAAGTACTTTTAGAAGTCCCATCTTTACTAATTGATGTCGAGTCCAACATTCATAAAGAGGTATATAAATCATTTGTATAAGAAAAAAAAACAAATAAAGATGTTTCCCATTTGGAAGCTCCCTCTTTTAAGAATTCCAATTGAGGTGAGATTATGATACTACCATCTAATTAAATGTGAGATATAGCCAAGTCTATCTTGCAAAGAGGAGTCTCTAATTACTTGGTACCATCTTTTGAGAGACTTAAAGAAAGCCACAATAGAATTAACTTAACTTAAAGAGGTGGATGGGAGATGATGAGGACTCTGGTTAGTATCAGTGACAATTGGGTAAGAGGAGGTAGGAAAGGGATGATGTGGCTATAGAAGAATGGGTATTGGAGTGCTTAGATGGAAAAGAAAAAAATGAACTAGATAGAAGAAGATATGATAAGAAAGGAAAAGAATAAAACTTGTTAGTTTAAATTTTGAAAAACCATTCCAATATCATAACCAACTTTAGGCAAGATTTAAAAATAATATTCAAAGGCAATGAGACAAAGGAGAAGAATTAAATATGAAAACATAAGAGAAGAGTTTGGATGGGAGCCATAGGCACACAAAAAATCATAATGTAACTAGAATATTAGACGAAGAGTAAGATTAAAAAAAAAAGGAACTGTGATAACTAGAACAATAAGTGAGTAGAATGCATAACAACCACCAAATATATAGGGGAGAACTAAGGAAAGGAAAGAAGCCAGAGAGAAAGAGGATTCCTGTTTAATTTATTTGTTAGGACCAACTAAATATGTTTGCTTTTATTTTTTAGTTCAACTGATTCTTTTAATCGAATAATTATCTATGCTTTTATTTCCTTAATTAATTTTCTAATGAAATTACATATTTTATAAACCAATTCAATGATTTAAACTTATGTAAAATTAAGTAGATATGACAATATACAGCATAGTTATAAAAATATGATGAAGAGTGCACTTGTATTTCTTTTACTCCCATCTATTAATAGATAGGGATGTCAATTCTGACCCAACCCTACTTGACCAGTTTTTGGCCTAGGTTTGGCGGGCTATGGGCCGGCCACGGGCTGGCCAGGCCCTGCAAAACGACGCAGTTTTGTCCAAAACGACTCCGTTTTGTATTTTTTAATATTAAAAAAATATAGATGGGCGGGCCACAGGCTGACCACGAGCCGGTCGACCCATCGTGGCCTGCATGGCCCGGCCCATTGACATCCATATTAATAGTACATAGCTTAATTTTGTTATAGACTTCACTTTTGCTGGTAATTGATTGTAAATTTGTCAAATATGTATAATTTAATTTTAAATCTTTTAATTTTGTTACATAGTGATACTAATTATTTTCCTATATAATTTAATGTTATAAAATCATAATATTATTTATAACATTAAATATGGAATATAGTCAGTAAAATATAAAGTACAAGAATTTCATTAAGATTTGAATGATTAAAAGTTTTAATTTATCTTACTAATAAATAATAATTATCTTATTTAAAAATAAAAATAAATAAAATTTTCACTTTAATTTTTAAAATTATTTTAGACCAATATAAAATTTACTAAATTCTAAATTAAAATAAATTAAGTAAAACACATTTTAACTAAAATGTTTAATTTTTATTAATGAAGTCATTCTTAATTTTAATTTTTTAAATATCATTAAGAAGTATTTTTTATTCCTTTAAATCAATTAATGGTTTATTTTAAATTAAATATCCTATAATAAATAAAGATATTTTTGTAATTTAACAATAAATTAAACAAAACAACCACCACCCCAATAGAAATAAAGGCCTTATCTTCTTCGAATAAGTAAAGGAAGTCATTATCTTTTTCACTTATGTGAGCGATACCTAGCAAAGGAAAAATAATAAAATTGGGATTATAAGGCATATATGAAGTGTTACAAACAATGCCTTTATCATGTTATATTAAATTATTAGACCAATTAATTGTAAATCATGCTAATAGGGAAGAAGAAGAGTCTGAAGGAATCAAGAGAGAAGAATGATGTAATAGAGAGAAAATGAAAGAGAAATGAACAATTATGTTATGGTTTGTTGATAGCTTTTTACTAAACCATTATAAGTGTTAGCTCCAGGTCTCGGTTCCTGTTTCGTGACGTTAAGGCGCCAAAATCGGGGTATTATAAAATAAAAAAATAATTATATAAAAAATTAATATCAAAATAAAAAATTTAATTTCTTGGTGGAAGTAAGAACAAATACACAATTAATAAAAAAATAACATAAAATAAAATGGGCATGAAATAAATTGGAGTGGGAGTCGGACAAAAAAATAACAATTGAATAAAGGAAATAAAAGAAACAGAAGAAATGGAAAAAGTCACGGGGGTGATTTTTCTAATCTCACGCCCGTGAGAAGGGTGAGGAGTCGCAATCGTGCTTATACACGATCGCGACTTTTAGTGAATTGTACAGAAAATGACCACGATCGCGACTTTTAATGAACAGTAGCAGAATTTCATGGTTCGTCGTAATCGTGCTTAAGCACAATTGCGATTTTCCTGTTTACACCCTTCTCTTTCAATTCACCATAACTTTCAATCCTAAAGTCTAAAAATTATAAACTTTATGTCATTGGAAAGTTAAGAGAAAGATCTACAACTTTTATGAAGACAATTTTGTCTGATTCTACCTAGATCAATACAATTGATTCATTGAAGTTTCAGAATACACTTTTCATTCCTTTATTCTCTTATTTTCTCTCAACTGTCAATACTTCTATAAAATTTTCGAAAGACCCGAAAACCAATAATACAAACCATACATACAAAACTCCCAACTTAACCAATTTACCTCAGAAAAATCTATTGAAAGGTCCTCATCAACTATCAATTTTGTTCCCAACTGAAAAATATAGCAAATTCGACAGAATAAGAAATTGGACATAAACAGAAGAAATTCTTCAACTCTTATTGTCATTCATTTTTAAATTCAAACATATTTTGATTTCACAGATGTTGCAAGGTTCATACATAACTTCAATTCCAAATAAAAGTCCCATCAGTAGCATAATACAAAAATACAATCATGAATTCTCGTGCTTGCCATGCTTATAAAGCTACCAAAAAAATGATCCAAACTAACTTAATTACAAATGAAATATTTCTTGGAGATTACTGAAGTTTTGTTTACTATTGATCTATTGATTCTTACACCTGAGAAATGGGAAACGATAGGGTGAGTTGGGAAGTTCAGTGGCTAATATGTTTATGGCCAGCGATGACAAACCACATACAATATATATATATATATATATATATATATATATATATATATACTCATTACATTTTAGACTTAGCAGATCACACTAATCAGATCGTATATTCATTTAATCATCAAAACATAACTCTCAATTATGCTCCATGCTCAATAAATCAAAATGCAATGCACAAACAATATGGCTCGAGAGAATCCCATGGAACAGAATGGTGAAACCGAAGTTTACACTATGAACAGAATGAGTCCATTTTTCGGAGCTTATATGTCACAAGCGGGCAGCCGGCAGAAGGTTTTTGGTCAACATGCATGTGACGAACATAATGGTATCTCTCTTACCCACATAAGCAGATTTTTTGATGCATATCATAACATTTTCATATTTTTCATGCTTCTTGAATTTTTCTGTTTCTTTTTAACACAAAAGTAGTAAAATTCTTACAAAGAAAACATGATATAAAATTCACATAACATTTTTTCCACATTCACAATGAGTAAAGCAAGCATTTAAGTATGCATACAAACAAATAATTTCAGTTCATTATCACAAAAACTATAAACATATTACCCACCTATTTACTTGAAATTTCAAAATCAAGTTTGTCTTTCCTCTTGTTCTTGCCTTTTGTTCATGATTTCGACTTTTCTTGGTTCCCAAAAACTCAGCTGAATCTTCTTCTTCTACTTCTTGTCTCCTTTTTCTTTCTTTCCTTCTTTTCTTTTCTGATCTGTTTTTCTGCTTCTTTTCTTGTACTCTTTTCTACCTTTTTTCTTCTCTCTTTTTCCTTCTTATTTTATACGAGTCTCTCTCTTTTTTTCCTAACCTCTCAAACATGTCTCTCCCTTACACGACTCTCTTCTCTAGTTTCTTCTAGGTTCTTCTTTTCTTTCTTCCTTAACCTCACGAACACGTCTCTTTCTTTCTTATTCTTATTTAATTTTTCCAGCACTTCACTCACGCACCCTTCATTTGTTCTTCTCTTATTATTCTAAGACAAAGTCTAATCTTCCAAACTTACCCTTCCATATTTAATCTAATACCTTCTAACACCTTAACTTAATTCTAACACTTTCATTTAATCCATGCAACCATATGAAATAAAAAATATTCATAAATAAACTCCATAAATTTCTCATTAAAAAATTCTGATTTTTTTATTCATGAGTAAATGCCAACAAATTCTCATTTAATAATTCTAACTTCCAAGAAAAGTTCGGGGTCCAACAATAAGGGAAACATAGATAATAAACTCTCGAATAGATGTTTGTCACATATAAGTTTGTGATGGGAATCAAGAGTTTACTTAAACTGCATAAGTTTCAATGTATGGAGCTATGAAAAGGGGTTCAAATAGATTGCGAAGGTTTTAAGTGAAGCACCAAAAAATTGTTAGAGAAATATTAAAGAATATTGGAGAACCATTAACAAAATTTAGGGCAAAGAAAGCCAAAAAAGCTCTTAATGATCTAATGATAGACCTTTATGCAAGAAGCGAAGCATTACTACCTCAAAAGACATAATTTTATAAAGCCTATAATGTCAATTTGAGAAACATAATAAAATCAACATTGGAGTAGTCTTATAATCGATACTTGACTCGTCCATAAAAAATATGAGTAAAGTTCTAGAATAAAATTAATGTCATTGTGCTTTCTAGATAGACATCAAACTCTTGTTCATTGTTTAAGGTTTTGAAATTGCTTATTTTTATTTCCTTTTTGGACTTTAGTTCTTAGGGTTTTTGTGTTCCTAAGGTTTTATGTCTATAAAAGGTTATCTTATAGATGTAATGAAACATAACATCATATTATTAATTAATTAAAAGTTATTTTAAAGAGATAGTTCTTCATTATTGACTAAAGACATCCTTATTTTAGGTTCTTTAATAACTTGAGATCTTGTCTAGTTTGTTGGTGGCGATTAAACCCTAGAAACTTATTACTCATTTTTTCTTTTTGTGAATTTGGTTATACATATAATTCTTTTGTGTTTTTAGTTTGATATTCTTAAATTAAGTTTGTCTTGATAAAATGATCCTTGGTCCTTATTCGTATTGGTGCCGGATTGTATTAGTCCTATTGATGAGGCTCATATAAGTTTGTTACAATATTTTTTAGAATAAATGATGCATATCTCAATTTTCTTAACTATTTCTCTTATGATGAAATTTTATATTAATCATTGTTATTCCTATATTTTTTCCTTTTATTACATTTCTCATAAAATTACCCTCCTTTTAAAGAACCTTATAAACAAGGTTAGATTTAAGAAATCTTTGTTGTAATTTAAAAAGGAATTCCTAGGTTGCCTTTTTTTTCCCCTAAGCTATCTGTCCATTGAACCGATAGTTGAGTTGTAAGTTTACCATTGCGTTTAACCATCCGCTTACCTAATATTGTTATTCAATCTTAGTCTATCATTTTGAGTATTATTGGAAAATTAATTGATATTATTGTCTAATTTGACATATAATTCTTAAGCTAAGATATATGAAACATATGATGAATTAAAGATTATACCAGAGTTTATAAGCAACTCTTCCTACTTTCCTTAAAGTTTTGGCTGGTTTAAAATACAGAGGTCTTATTACTCCTTTTTTATAATGAATGTTGTATATAAGAATACAACTTAACAAACATATGCTCTCCTTCTCAAATTCTCTGTCTGACCTTTTCTTACTTGCTTATTGCTTAATCCTGTATTGGGCTCTTTTGAGATGAAATTTTGACTTTAGCGATCCTACTTCTTAGTCTTTTATAGTTTAATATATTATTAAAATTCTAAAGTCTTAATAATGAAGTAAGGGATGTATATTGGTAGGAGATATCCATAGAGGATCTCAAATGTTATTGAGATGATAGCCATGTGGCTAGTAGTATTGTACTACCACTATGTCAAAGGTATCTAATCTGTCACATAAATTTGATGAGTCACTATAAAAAACATCGCTAAATAGGTTTCCAATATTTTATTTATGACTTTTATCTATCTGTTCACATAAGGATAATAAGTAGTGGAGAATTTTAAACTAAGCTTTGCAATTTAAAATTCCCTTTACAAAATTTAGTTAAGAATAATGTGTCTTAGTCACTTACGATGAACATATATATAGGCTACTTCTAGCCCTAAGTATTAATGTTTAATTACCAAAACATAAAATTGTTTGTTAAACTAGTCTAGTACAAAAAAATTGACTGAATTTCCATGAGATAATGGTAGGCATTTGAAAAAGTTTAAGCTTATTTGTGTCTAACAATCTTTTAATATATGCAATGATTATAGTAGTTTTGGGTAGGCAACTATAATATGTTTATTTCATTGAAATGTTACATATTGTTTAATATAATTTTTAAAGTCCTTAGCAAAACCCTTCCAATAGAAAATATTTTGAACCCTTCTCATCTTTGCTCCCATTCTTAAGTGTTTGTCTTAAGCCTAGTTATTCCTTATCAATGCAGTAAAACCAATTATTAGCCTTACATTTTATTTATAAGAGTAACTCATCCATCCATTCATAAGCCCTTTGAGTGTATTTCTCCTTATGCAAGTCTCTCAACATGGTAGTCTCAACTCTACTTGATCTCATCAAGTAAATTAGTGCTTATTTGAGATATTATTAATAAGTAGAATTCATTGTTTTAGTAGGTAACTTAGGGCTCTTATGAACTGTTTACACCTTGAATGATCTTATGTTCAAATAATGATGTTACTGTTTAATTGTTTTGATCAATACTAGAACATTATGTATGTATATTGCTAATCCCAAATGCTCTGCTGCCAATACCTTACTGAAAATGATGAAATCATGTTTGTTTTTTTAGAGGACAACTCTTATTCCTATCTCACTTGCATCTACTTCTATAACAAATAATTGTGAGATGTTTGATAGAGCTAATATAAGTGCAGTCAGGATCGCTACTTTGATGATTGAAAGCTATATTTCCTTTCATCCATTCTAGTTAGTTATATAATGTTTCTTAAACATTCCTATTAATGGTTTATCCATCTGATTGTAAGTTTCTAAAAAGGTAAAGTTTATTAAAAACACATACTAATTTCTACACGATTTTCACCCCCTTTTTTCCTCTATTCGTTGCCACCCCTTTATCTAAATTAAAACATTCAAAATAATCATTTTTTGATGCAAGAATGCATTTTCCACCCTTGGTTCTTTTGCTATGTGTCGTTATTGGAGGGATGGGTTGTAGATTAAGATATCTAGGATGAAAATCCATAAAAATTGTTTGAAGGTCATTTATGAGACTCTGAAAGTTAGATCGAACTTGAAGTGTCCATCGTGATCTTTATCCTCTATATTTATTTGGATTGTGATTCTGCAGGCCACCTCCCTGTGCATGTTCATGGGAAAAGTAAAGAAGGAAGGGTAATAATGGAACCTTCAGATAAGTAGATGATCGTCACAAGGCCCCAGGGGGAGAAGGGAAAGAAGAAGACGAGCAACAGAAGCAAGAAGTGAGCAGTTGTAGGAGAGAGGTTGTATTTGATTCAGATTGAAAACTAAAAGAAAAGCAACATCATAAGAACTGAATCATCAGGCGCTTGCTTTCATTATCCACATGTTAATACAGCCTCCTCTCCATCTATCTACTCCATTACTCCGCTTCCTGTTTTCAATTCTGCCGCTCCAAGTCTTCCCTTTTGCTTCCTAACCCTAACCCCTAAGCAAATTAACTCTTTGTCCCTATCTCCTATTTATAGCGCCTTTTTTATTTTTTTCTTTAGATACTACTTGAGTTGAGTGAAGCGACGTCGTTTCAATTCATAAAAAAACCAAGAGGTAGTATCCCAGACCCTGTTGGTTGTTTAGGTATATCAAGAAACACTCATTCTTCTTCACCGCCGTTACGTTACGTCTGCTTCAGCAATGGGTAAGAAGAAATTCTTTGATAAGAAGAAAGCTGCTACTTTCCATCTTCTGGCCCGCGACTCCTCAGACCCTAATTACAGTAACACTCCTGGTAGTGACCGAGTATTCGTCCGGGTTGACGACAATCCCCTACTTGTAGATACCTTTGTCGACAATCATATTCACCACGACGACCCAAACTCCATTTTTGCTGATGCACCCCATGATCATAGCGTTCTTAATAAGTTTTCATCATCATCTTCCTTGCCCGAGCATGTTAGGAGGGAGATTTTGGAGTTGGGGTTTCCAGATGATGGCTATAATTATCTCATCCACTTGAGAGAGATTAAGAACACCGGAGCTGGTTCTGCTTTTTACCATAATCCCAAGCCCAGGCTTGATGAGCTTCCAAGTGACGTCAAGGTAACGAATAACAAACAGATCTTTCTGCCTTTTTCTTTTTATTCAATACAACTCTGCACTGAAGTTTGTTTTTTCTTAGGCATACGATGCTTCAAGGGTCCGAGTGCCCGAACTAAAAGCTGCCGGTTCAAATCATGATTCAATTCTTAGTGTAGCGTCGAAGACTGTTGATTTTAAAGCCAAGAAATCTTTTGATCCTGATGTACTTCAGTTGCTTGATGATAGTGATTTGTCGCGTTTTGGTTCTGATGTTGAGGACTTGGAAGAGGATTTTGTTGTTCGTGCCAATCTTCCTGAGGAAGGGGAGGATGTCGAAATTAAAGAACCATATCATTTGACCGACAAATGCAATTTTATTCATGAATTTTCTGATACACGTGTGGGGTATGATGCCATTGGAAAAATGGGCAATGCTGCACCGGAAGAAAAAGATGAATTTAGTGCAAAGCCACGGCCTAGTCGACTTCTTGATGAACAGTTTGATTTGGTGAGTGTATTATCCTTTACAAAGTCCTCTCTGTTTAGTTTTTTTTTTTTCCCTGGTTTGACAGTTAGGTTATGGGTGACCTTACCAGTATGCTAGATATGTGTGTGGAAACTGTTAGAGGCATCAAAATACTTGTTTCCTTTTGTTCCATGTCATCATTTGGACGAACAACTTACAGACTAGAGCAAAGAGCTAATTAATCATACTTTTTGAAAATCTAATTAATCATACTTATGAAAACAGAGGCAAGGAATCTAGAATAAGATCATGCTATTTTCTTTGAAATGCCATGCCTCTGTGCTGTGAATCTTCGTTTTATGCAGTCTAACATCTACATAGATGTAGTTTGTAATTGAAAATATATAGAATCTTTTTCAGCATTTGCCAACCACGTCATCCACTCTTTCTCACGCATATTGGGTTGATCTTGTTTAGATTGCCACTTTGGAAAGGTCTCTTCTTTTGTTGCTCACATTAATATCCTTTACAAGCATCTATTTTCATGACAAGAAAAGGTTGTCTACTACAGCTTGAACATCAAGAATATGGCACTGATGAAGAAGATTATAGTTATGTAGCTGAGGAAGACGAATATCTTGCAGAAAGACTTAAAAATTCCCTTCATGGTAGTTCCATAGACAACGTCGAAGTTGGTGACAAATACGAAGGTCCTGCGGATGTGTTGCATGGAAATCAGAAGCCAAAAAGTAAAGAGTTAATAGACTCAGCGGCAGATATCATTCGTCGCTGTGCAGAATATGCAGAGAAATATGGAAATGAGGAAGAAGAATTTTTTGTGGTACAAGAAAGTAGTGACGAGTCCGAAAAGTGGGATTGTGAGACTATAGTTTCAACATATTCAACTCTTGATAACCACCCTGCTAAAATTGAAGCTCCACAAAATGGCAGAAAGAAGTGGGGTGAAACTGCTTCAGGAGCCTCAAATTCTTCCAGTCATGTGATAGCCCTTCGAGGAAAAGAGAAGCTGCCTGTAGACTTTTTGCCTCGTTCCAGAAAACCTGCAACAGAAAAGGTGAAGGATGTGCCTTTGCCAGGCTTGAAAACTGAGCCACAGAAAGGGAAGCAGCATCAGCAAGAGTCGAAGGAGGAGAAGAAAGAAAGGAAGGTATATATGTTTTCAATTGGTGTCAGCTTTAATTATGGCTTTCTGAGACTGATATACTCAGTGTTTGGTAGCAATTTACTGATGGTAACCTTGCATTCCAAAAGCCGGCCTTAGTTCTTCTTTTGTTCCTTCTTCTATCTTCATATATCATTTGAACTTTGTTAGTAACATTAATATTGTGCATTTAGGCTGCTATAAAGGAGGAAAAGCGTGAGGCTCGGCGAATCAAGAAAGAGATGAAGGGACTCTACCGAGGTGAGACACAGCGTGGTCAGAGAGTTGCTGCTATAGCTGGTCCATGTTCCATTCACATTATGTAAGTTGATCATTCTCATTGAATGGGCTTATTTGTTAGTTTGAGTTTTATGTTACTTTAATCTGAGGGTTCTAGTAATAACTGTTGGGTTCTTGTGAACAACATTAGATTCCGTTTGCTAAAAACATTAGAGAGAAGCCATTTTTGGCATAAAAATGGTTAAAATTTTGAGTAAATGCAAAGTTGTAGCAAGATAAAGAGGCATTATTAACATTATCCTTGAGAACATCTATTGGGGTACATCTTTGTTTTTATTAATTCCAATATCCTATTAGTCAGACTCTGATCATAATTATACTAGATTTATGTAACAGCCAGAGAAGCCCAAAAACAAATGGCATTTGAGTTATGAATGAGGAAAGTGAAAGTGCAAACTCCGATGTTAGTTTAAGAATGGGATGGGCAAGATCTTGCATTAGATTGTAAATTGCTATTTTACTTCTTTTGCATTTATGGTGCTGCAATGGACATACTAGGGTCTAGAAGACTGCATTTCTTTCACTTAAATGGGGAACTCATCCTAAGAACTGTCCTGGTGGGTTCAGAGGAATACAGTTCGCCTCTAATTGTACTGTATAATAACCAAAGGAGAAGGGTGTATATGTTTTTCCTTTGTTTTCTAAGGCCATTCTAGTCTTGAATTTTGTGTCTATAAATACCATATGGCTTCTTCAATTTATGAATTCGAAAAGTGCGGGATTTGTTTTATGACTAAAAAAGGATTCTCTTGTGAACTAGGTAATCTGTTCATATTGTTGGTCAAGACAGAATAGACTGGATGGAGAATCCTAATTGTTCCAAAAACGAAAGACTGCCAATTTTGACTTACAAAAGCGCATGGCTTGGTTGATCATTCATCCTTGAAGATAGCAGTGATGTCTGCCTACTTTTCCACTGTAAACTAGGATCAAATGCTTGCTGAAGACACTGTTGCTTTTGTTTGAACATAGACAATATTGATTTGGTGGTTCTGTTACTTGCTATTAGAAAGAGATCTATATCATGTTGGTCAAATGTTTGATTGATACCTTCCTGTGTTAAAATACCATGATAAAAGCACATTGTGTAACTGTGATCGGCAATAATCAGAAAGCAGCAGCGGAGAGGCTCTGTGCAGGTTAACATGACTGATTGTGAAAGAATCTAGATCCATACCTATTGGTTAAGAGGAAGAGTATTGACATTATTAACCAACAAATAGATTTTAAATGCAATATATCAAATGCTTACATGAAAGCTGCAAATAATATCATTTAAGTACTGGAAATTTCATTTGATAGGATCATTATTTAACATTCTCAACTGTTGGTCGGGAACCTTTTGTTTTTATTTGAGGCTTTCGGCACCTTACAATGTATGGAGATATTGAGACCTGTTGCAAGGCGTATTCAACATGGGCTTGGAGTTTGGGACGATGCCAAAATTTTATCTGCGTTTACTTGAAAGACTCCATTATGTCTTTATATTATAATAAGAATAAAAATAAATTGATATCTAATTATAGAGATTTAATTAGCTCCAAATTAAGAATTAATAATATATTGTAGGTGTACAATTCCAATAATTTTAGAGAAAATCTCTTAATACTCGTAAGTGTGTAGTCATACATGTTCCAACTTATCAAGACATCTTGAAAACACTTGATCTGAGACTAGTTTGGTAAAAATATCAATCAATTGATCATTATAAAAAATCCTAAGCAACTTTGTAATTTTGTTATCTAGCTTCTCCTTAATGAAGAATCTATCGACTTTAACATGCTTTCTCGATCATCTTGGACACGAATGATTGCATAGGTGGGTAACCCAACTCTTATAAAGCACCCTTAGCTATAAAGCTTCATAGAGTTCAAGTGTCATACTTCTAAATTCAGCTTTTCAATGTGATAAGATCAGGCTTTAGGATACTGTTCCATACTGGACAGTATCAGCCGAGCGGTATCATACCGACTGAAAAACGGAATGATATCAACATTTTTAGTATCGATCATAGGTATCGACCGGTACTGGATTTTTTCACTTGGTACCAGCTGGTACTCAAAATATCAGCATATATTGGCCGGTACCGTAAATTTACAAAACTTCGAGGACTATTTTGCGAAGAAAAAAACAAAACCTTAACAAAAGTACTGCCCGACCCCGACACCTTTGCCTCTCCTTTTTCAATTTTTCGTCTCTCTCTCAAAGACTCAAACTCACCTCAGCCTCTCTCTATCTCACCTACGCTCTCGTCGTCCTCTCCACTCCCCGGCAATGCTCGGTGCTCCAGCTCGACTATATGACTCTCTAGCGGTGCTCCACCTACATGACTCTCCGACGGTGCTTCTCCACCACGCGACGTCACCAACTACCATTGTCTACTCTCTAATATTCAACGACCACCAACCACGCAGCTGTCGGATTTAGGAATAATGCCCAGATCTCAACCCAACCCGACCCGATCTGGAAATACCTATCACCGATTGTGAATTTTTATTTAGGTGCGTGTGTGTTTTTTTTTTTTAGTTTCTACTAGAATTTTTCTAATTAATTGTTTATGTTGTGATTGTGAATGGGAAGTTGGAATGAAATTGTGAAGCATTTGTGACTTTGTGTGTCGTTGGTTGGAGTTGGATAATGGATATTATGGATTGGATTTAGAGTTGAATTGAATGAAAGGAGTATGGTTTTGCCGTATGTGGTAATGGTTCGGTTAGTTTTGGTTCATTTGTGGTTTGATAATTGATGACGATTTATGTTAAATTTTTTGGTCATTCACAGCATGCATTAAAACCTTAGAAAGGATTTCAAATTTCAATTCAATAATCAAGTTTCAACTTAACTTTATGATGCATGATTTAAAAGTTAGAAAGGATTTAAAGTTTCAACTTAACTTAAAACAAATAAACTAAGAATGTAAATTGGAAAGAACTCAAATAAATAATTCCTTGACATAATCTTAAAATTATTGAAATGGTATTTGGATATTGGTTAAATAATTAATCGAGTATAATAATAATATAATTTATCGTTGTCTTCCATCTACAAAATGCTGGATCTTTCAACTCATTGGGTTAGTTGTTGTCCAAACATGTAATCACCATAGAAAGAATTTGTTGAAAAAATAGTGAAAGCTGTGAATTATATTGAATGTAGGAGGTTCTTTACATATTGTTAATGGGCATTTTATGTTGATTTTAGATACATAATTTATTAAACTCTTGTCCAATTAATGTTTAAATTACACTAATTCAGAACTGTTTGTTTTAATTTTAGGTACATATTGGATTTGGAACGTCTAATACCATAAATCAAGAAAACCTTTTAAAGAAAGCATGGGTAAAAACGTTAACGTTTTACCTACCAAAAAACGTTAAATGTTTTGGAAAACAAGAATTAGGTTTGGCATTGAAGGAACGTGAAGATTGCATAGGCACAACAGTGAAAAGAGAGCAGCGTGAAAGAGTTTTGTGCATAAATTATGGTGGAAAGAAAACTTATTCATAACATCAATGAATAGGAAAAATAAAGGGAGGTTGGCGTAGAAAGAAGAGAGGAGAGCTACGTGAAAAAAAGAAACGTGAACATAGAAATAAAGTGGAGCTGCGTGAGTAGTGAGAGCAGCATGAAAAATAGAAAGACAGTGTGAGTAGCGATTGTAGGAGGCTAGACAGCGACAGTGGAGTAGCAACTGCAGAGAAGAGTAGCTGGAGAGCTTGAAAAATAGAAAGAAAGGAGAGTAGCGTTACAGTGAAACAAAAGCAAGAGTTGGCGGTGGAGAAGGAATGTGCGTGAATAAGAGTGGACCGCAACTAATTATTTATCAAGTCATCCTTCATCACAACACAACAATGCAACCCTCTAACAACATAAGCAGTCTCCATTAACACAAGCCTAAAAAGAAGACAACGACTTGGCCAATCTTTTCAATCCCAACAGCTACGGTTTTGCTGGGATTTAATTTATTTTTTATTCCTTATTATTTTAATTCTTGTGGGTTTACTTAATGCAATTATATACTATGACTATGATTTGTGTTCATTGATGGATATGTATGAGTAAGTTTGTTTTTGGTTAAGGTTAGGATTAATATTGGATTAGGACAATTTTTGTGGTATTGGTTTTTGCTTGATTGAATGCATGTTTAGTCCTAATTTAGCTTGATCACCTAGATTAAGGCCTTAGATGATTGAATGCCATAACTAATGGAATTTAATTTATTGGAAAATTAATCAAGAAACATACTTGAGACTAAAGTGTAGACCAACCTTAGGATTTTGTCTGAGGATACCTAGGATTAACGAACTTAATTTTAGACTTCTCGTATTTAATGTCTTTTATTCCGAATTATCTATGAACCAAGTGGGTAATTCGAATTTAGAAGAGAAGGAAATTCCTATGAATATTAGGTTCAACTTGTTTAAGTGAAATAATTCCTAGATCAATCCACTGTTACAATTTTTAGTGTCCAATCTAATTGAAATCGATAGCTTACCCAAATTTTTTCATTTGATTAAGTATAGTTGCATTTAGTTCATATTTTGCATCAAACATATTTCCTTAATTCGCTTTTTTTATTTCATTTTCAAATAAATCAATTCTTGATTGTCTGAGTAATTTTGCATCAAAAAATCTTGCGTGTTGGAATCCCTTGGGTATGATATCCGGTTCTTACCGTTTTATATTACTTATCGACGAGGTACATTTGCCTCTAGTTGTTCTAGATAGAATTTAATTTATATTGCGTTGTTTAGATGACAACACTTATCAATAAGTGAATTATATTGAATATGGGAGGTCCTTTACATATCAGCAACTGGATGCCTTATGGGTATTATAAGTCTTACGTGGTATCACTAAAACAAGATAATGCAACTATCAAGACATATACTCTAAATCTTAACTCTCATACTTATAGGTTTTACTACTCTCTAATAGTAAAGTCTATCCATTTCTGAATTTTACTCTAGTTTCATGCATCTTTACTTTAGTTTCATGCATCTTTACTTCTTTAGGCTTAATATAAAGATTTAAAGATATTATTTATGCTGCATTGCCTCATGAAGGACTTAGTGTTAGCACTGCTAATTTTGTTGATGAAACTACTAAAGGATTAATTTCTTACGCAACTAACATCTTCATTTTTTTGTTACAGATAAATGGAAGGAAGTTTAATTACTCCTGATCAAACTACTTCAGAAAGATATAATGATCCAACTTTAGCTTATACTGTATTAGTCCCAAGTATGAAGAATCATACAATTTGCTTGTTTTGTAACAAGCATTTGAAAAGTAGAGGAATCACCTGATTGAAGAAGCATTTAGCTGGGGTTAAAGGAGATGTAGAACCTGTAAAAAAGTAAATCATGATGTGAAGTGACAAATAAAAACATTTCTTGAAGAATATCAACATGAGAAAGATAGAAGGGAAAGGTTGAATTTTGAAATTGGCAGTGGAAGTTCGTTTTCTGGTTTCTGTGGTGATTGTGGAAATGTTGAAGGTGGTAGTGGTAATGGTGATAGTGGAATTGGCATTGTTCCATCTCAGGCCCAAGATGAAGTACCTGAACTTGATGTGAGGAAGAGAAAAAGGCAGGTGACTAGTTTCTTTACACCACAAACAACTGCTGGAGCCCAACCTTCAATTCATAGTGCAATGCAATCAAGAGATGCGATTCACAATATCTATATGGCAATAGCTAGATGGTCGTATGATATAAGTTCATAATTCAATACTTCTTAATCTTATTATTATCAACCTATGATAGATGCAATAGCCTTTTATGGTCCAGGATATAAAGGTCCTTCGATTGATGAATTAAGAGATAAACTTTTGAGTTGTTCTGTTTCTGAAATTAGAAGTTATTTAGCATAAAGAAGAGTGAATTGGGGTACTTATAAATGTTCAATCATGTGTGAAGGTTGGATAAATAGGAGACAAGAGCCTATTATTAATTTTTTGGTTTATTCTACAAATGGCTCTATATTTTTGAAATCTATTGATGCATCTGGGCTTATTAGAAATACTGAGACTTTATTTGCAATATTTGATGAATTTGTGAATGAAGTAGGGTCAGAAAATATTGTTCTGTTTATTACTGACTATGATTATGCTTATAAAGCGATAGAAAAAAGGTTACAGAATATATATAATTTGTTTTTTGAACTCCTTGTATTGCACATTGTATTGACCTAATGCTGAAAAATATAGGGGATCCTAGATATTTTCCTACTATTGATGAGATTATGCAGAAAGCTAAAAAGGTGATAAAGTTCATTTATAATCGTACATGGGTATTGAATTTGAGGAGAAAAGAATTCGCCAATTGTAGGAATTTGTGTCGTTCTGCTGTGACAAGATTTGCAACAAATTTTTTATCACTTCAATATTTTGTTTCGATGAAGAAAGAGTTAAGACAAATATTTATAAGTGATAAATGGATTGCATCTCAGCATGCTAGGTCTAATACTGGAGTGGAGGTTTGTAATATTATATTGGAAGATAGAGAATTTTGATCTCAATGTCAATTTGTTATCCGAGTTTGTAAGCCTTTGGTAAGGGTGCTTTGCTTAGCTGATAGTAAAGAAAAGCCAACAATGGGTTATATTTTTTATGCTATGGATAAATCGACGGAAGCAATCAAGGCCAATCTGAAACATAGGCCTTCTTTGTACACACCATATCTTTCAATCATTAATGAGAGAAGGGAAAGACAACTTTCTTCTCCGTTGTTTGTAGCTGGGACATTTTTGAATCCTAGTGTCTATTTTAAACTGGATCTTACTAAGCAAGCTGAAGTTAATAGAGGAATGATTTTAACTATTACAACAATTGTTAGCATTGACACGATGCAAGATCGCTTAAGCTCACAAATGGAGTTTTATAAGTTGTCTTATGAAAATTTTAGAATGCTGATTGCTATTTGATAAAGAGGAAAACTTTCTCCAATTGTTACCGTATTAGTTATTAATTATTTCCCTTTTCTTATTTGTTAAAAATTAAATATCACTTTTTAAATGGTAATTAAATTTGAATGATAATGATGATGATGCTCCTCTCAATGATGAGGATTTTCTACCAAATGATAATTTGGGTCAGTGCAGTTATAGCAGGTATCCTCCCGTTGACGATTGAATTTCGTTCTAGGTTTTTTTTTGTTTTCCTCTTCTTTTATATTTGATTTTTATTTTAAATTCTATATATGTAATGTAATTGTAAATGTTTTTATTTCAGGTTTAACTTCTACTTGATTATTTCCTCGTCATGAATTCATTTTGTGAATTGTAATAGTTAAGGATATTTATTGTTCTTTTTATTGGATATTTTGATTTAATTATTATTTATTAAAATGATGAAATTATATTATTGTAATATTTTAAATACTTTGCATTATTCTTAATTTTATATTTTTATTATGATGATTGTCTTTTTTCATATTAATTGTGGTTATTATTTATATGTGAAATATTTAAAATTTATTGTTATTTCATATTAATTGTGATTATTATTTATTATCATGATTTTTGGAAACATGGTTGATGTAAACTTGTAAAGTATACAGTACAACTGTACAATATACCAACGGACTATTTTGCAAAGTTTAAAAAATTTCAGAAACTATTTCACAAATTTAAAAAATTACCCGAAACCGTATTCGGTATTGATCGATATCGGTACAGTATCATACCATAATCCAATCTGGTACCAAATTCGGTACGATATTCACATCTTTGGATAAGATTGCCATCTATAAATGAGAAGTAACCAGAAGTTCATAATCTATCATCTATTACTCTAGTCTAATCGTCATTTGTAAAAACATCTAGAATTTTCCAATTTGTATTTCTAGTCAACAAAAATTCTATTTAGGAGCATATTTCAAGTATCTTAAAATTGAAATAATTGTATTCATTTGTTGTTCTCTAGGTTTATGTATAAATTGGCTAATAATGCTTAATACATAAGATCAAGTCTTGTGTGAGCCAAGTACATCAACTTTCCTACAAGTCTTTGATATATTCCTTTATCAATAGGTACTTGGTTTGCTTAATCACATAACTTTAAGTGTTCCTTAACTGATATATCAAATCGTTGACATTTTGACATACTAGTTTCTTGTAATAAGTCTAATGCATATTTCCTTTGGGTGATTTAAGAACTTCAATCCCAAGGAAATATTTCAAGCAAACAAGATTTTTCTTTCAAACTCTTTAAGCAAATGCTCTTGCAACACTTTCCTTTCTTCAAGATCATTCCTTGTGACTATCATGTCATCCACATATATAATAAAAGTAATGATTTTAATTTAACTCATTTTTAAAAATAAAGTGTAGTATGAATAACTTTGATGGTATCTAAAGCTATTATATAATTTGTAAATCTTCCAAGCCATACTTTTAGGGATTGTTTTAGCCTATATAATGATTTCTTCAATCTATAAACCTTTCCATTTTACCTTATTGTTGCCACACGTCCTGGTGAAAGCGTCATATAGATTTCTTGAGACAATTCAACATATGAAAAGGACATTTTTTTACATCAAATTATTATAATGGCCAATTTAAATTTACAGATAGGGAAAACAATACTGTAACAATATTAATTTTAACTACAAAGGTAGATGTTTATGTATAATTAATCCTATAGGTTTAGGTGTATCCTTTTTCCACCAATCTTGCTTTGAATTTTTTAATTGTGCCATCTGCTTTATACTTTATAATGTAAATCCATCAACTTCCCACTAGCCTTTATCTTTTATCTTGGTAGACAATTAATAAACTTCCACATTTTATTCTTTTACAAGGAGTTCATTTACTTATTCATTATAGTTCTGCACTTTAGATCAGCTAACACTTCCTACACACTATTAGGAATAGCTACAACAAATAATTGATTCACTAATGAATTTTTTTAATAGGTTGTGATTTGATATAAAATGAATTGTGGGGTATTTAGTTCCACGCAAAATTTTAGGTTTATAAATAAGCTTAGGAATACCTTTAATAAGACATTCTGGTAAGCATTGTCTAGGTTCAGGTTCTATAATATAAACATCCTTAACAAACAATTAGTATGGTATATTAGTTAAGGATTTTTAGCCGATGAACTTTTGGTTTAACCATTTTTTCATGCTCAAACTAATCTTCTAGTTCAACTAAGTTTTCGCTCTCCAATTGACCATTAACATTATAATTTAAGGTTTTGTTACTTATATTCAAATCACCAACACTATGATTAAAGAATTGATTCTCTCTCTATAATTGAAAGTTTAAAGTCTAAACTGTCTTTTAGTTCTCCCTTTAAGTTTATACTTAAAAGAGAAACACAATAAGTCTTTATGGGAAAAAACATCTATTATTATGAAAATATGTTAGGTTAGAGGATGATAACACCTGTACCCCTTTTGAATTGTAGCATATCCATGAAACACATATTGTAAAGCTTATAAAGTTAAATTGTGCTAGTTATGTTTATAGATATGTACACATCTAAATATATGAGGAGGTAAATTTGGTATAAGTGGAATAACTAAAGCCTTATTAAAAGCTTAAAGTGATGTTTGAAGTCAATAGAGCATGAGGGATTTTGATTTAAAAAATATATTGTAGAGGCTTCTCCCTAATATGAAAATTGCATATAAGATTAAATTAATCAGGCACGAACAAATTTCAATAAATGTTTACACTTTATCTGGACCAACCTATTTTATTAGGGTTTATCAATATGTATAGTTTGATTAATAATCTTATGTGCTTCTAAATAATGCTTCAACTCATAATTATATTATTCTCCACCATTATCTCTATGAAGACTTGAATATATGCATTGTATTAAGTCTTAGTGAATTTGTGGAGTTTTTGGAACAACAAATTAATTTTGTTTTAGACTTCATTAACCACAACCAAGTCATCTTGGTAAGCATCAATAAAGGTAACATACCAATAAGATCACCTTAAAGTTGAAATTTTAGATGGATCCTACAAATTAGAATGAATAACTATAAATGGTAAATGAATTTTTCTTGAACTTAATGGAAATGAGTATGATGACATTTTCCCAGTTCACAAACAACATAATGGAGAGTAAAGATACCAATCTTTACAAACAAACTAGGAAATTATTTTTTAGATACCTAAACGATGCATGCCTATAATCGATGTTGCAACTATAATTCAACTTTATTCTTCTCCACCTTAGAATCATCCATTGATAAAACTTGATGTAACTTGTACGAACTCTTTAACTACAAGTCCAAATGATATAAGTTCCTCTTCTAATACCACAACCAATTGTCTGTTTTGTTTAGATATCCTTAAAAAGATAAAAGTTAGGACAAAAATTGTAATACAAAATGATGATTTTGTTATTTGATAAAATGCAAGAGATTATAATCTAAAGATGGGACAACTAAAACATAATCCAAATTCAAGGTATTACTAAGAGTTAAAGATCCTTTGGGCCTCATTACTATTGTTAGTAGAAACAATTTTCTACAAATATTGTTCAATTTTTTTAATTTGTATAGAATCAAATATCATATGATATGTAGCATTAGAATTAATTATCCATGTATTATTATAGCTAGGTGTGGAAACGTTAGAACTCTTGCCACCATTTTCTATAGTTGCTACTAATTTCGATGTTATCTCAGTATCATCATCCTTTGTGTTTGTTTCAATAACATTAATGAATGGGGTTTTCTTGGAATCTCTTCTTTGGGATGCTCAGTTATAATCCCACCAGTCTAGATATCATATATAGTTTCATAGCAACAATCTATAGTAAGACCTAGCTGGTAGCAATGGGTACATTTGTAGGAATTTTTCTCAACACTATTAGTTGTCTTTGATTTGTTTTGATTTATCATAAATGCAAATTCAAAAACCTCTCATCAGATTAAGGTATATCATTATTTTACATATGGAATTAATTCCCTACATAGAATATCTCCACGAAATTATTAAAAAAATCTAGTTTAGTAAGAAATTTAGCACCTTTAGTTTTTCAATAAACTTTCTATATATTATAACATCATTAAGATTATTTATGACCACTTTATCTTAATTTTCCAATTCTTGAAAAGCTTTGGTCAATTTTCCATAATATTTATAAAGAGGTTTTCCATTTTGTTTGGTAGTGAAAGCTTTCTAGTTTAATATGAAGAGTTCTAACTTATCACTGCTATTGTAAAAAGCTTTGAACAATGAACTCTAAATTTCATAGATAGTGTAACTTATCACTTTTGTTTCATAGGCATCAACAAGCAACTTTTCAGTTTTTATTTTATTTTATTTTTGACATACCACTTTTTATACCCATCTTTTGATTCTGTAGGTGGTTTTGTTTTACTATGAATGTAAGAAAGCTTGTTTCTTTTAGTAATATGCATCTCCATTAGTTATGACCAAGCATCATAATTTGATTTAGTAAAAATAACTCATGTATTAGAAATACCTTTAGATTGGACAATAATAGGATCCGATCTTTATCTGGACTATTCAATATTTTTCACTCATTTTTTAGAACTATTTAAAATTTCTAGGGAGAAATGGGAACAATAGTGGGATTATGGAGGGGTGATTAGCAAAGGTTTTTAAGATTAAACCTGAAATCACTCCATACTCATAGTACTAGGGAGAAAAACTTCTTGTAACCTTTATTCAAGCTCACAAGCCTTTAGTTTAAAGAACATTGTTTTGAATAAGGGCTAATATATAAGTACGAAGTGTTA
This sequence comes from Erythroxylum domingense, assembly GCA_025594535.1. Lineage (NCBI taxonomy): Eukaryota > Viridiplantae > Streptophyta > Magnoliopsida > Malpighiales > Erythroxylaceae > Erythroxylum > Erythroxylum domingense. Next base: position 867,460 of record JANQBM010000009.1, read on the forward strand.
GTTCACTATATAGACATCATGTCTGTGATACTAATTGAAATACTCTATTATGTCATATATTTAAAGAGGAACATACACATAGACACACATAAACAGGCGCACACACATTTATATAGTATAATGAGAATGTAAACCAATTAACTTTTAATTTTCAAGTAGAAATTAAGGATCCAGTTGGCTCTAAATTAGGAACCTAAGAATATATTACAACTATATAATCTTAACAATTGTGAAGAAAATATTTCAGTATAGTTGGCTTGCCACACCCTAAGCATTAAACTATTTTAGGTCAATATTGAAAAACGTGTTCTTACGGGTTTCAATTTAATTTATTTTTAAATCAAAATTAAAAGGAACTAATATAACTAACGTTAAGAAAGAGAATGGGATTATAATATTCAGTTACAATAACACGATTTTAAAGAAACAAATATCTTGTGACTATTAATAATCAAAAGAAAAAATTGTTATAGACATAATCCATCTAACGTCAACTTTAAAGATTCCATCTCAAAATGTTGCTTGACTCACCTGCTTGAAAATTCCTTTTGCAATTATAATAATCTCTCTAATCTAAATTGACTATATGAAGATAAATCTAGGATTGGTTTTTATTTGTTCTTGAAAATTTTGTTATTTTTCTTCTACCAAATTGTATAAGTAAAGCAGCTAAGAAAAAGTTTAAAAGCAATTATATCTTCCCTGTAGTGATGAGTGATAGAAATAATGGAGCTTTATTATATAGCAATCCAAATAAGGTTGTTGGTAATTATTAGTGACCTCTAGAGATAGAAAATATTTTGTGATTTGGCTCCCAAGTTACATAAAGAGCAATTTAGGCTAGGAAAAGAAACAAAAGGTATATTATTTGTGAATAATTAATTTTATTTTTTTCATTTTCATATTAAAAATAAAAATATATGCTTATGTACTTCATCAAACTTCATTTCTTTATATTTTGTTTAGAATTTTATAAAATTTTTAAAAGGATATTTTTACTATATATATATATATATATATATATATATAACCCTAGCTTGATTGTACTAGATCTCAGCCATAACTGCTTAACTGGTGGCATACCGAACTCATTCAAGAATTTGCACCATTTGATGTATGTTCTATTAAATCATAACAAGTTGGAAGGTGAAATACCTATTTATCTATAGAAGATGATGAATGAATTAAATTTCGTTGATCTTTCCCATAATAGGTTTGACACTCTCTCACTCGAAAATGATACTTTTGAAACTCCTTATAGAGATGGTGGTTTCACCAACTATAATGTAACAGCCCAGACCACCCGCTTGCAGATATTGTCTGCTTTGAGCCTCGGCCTCTTGGGCCTCGCGCTCTCACGGTTTTGCTTTTCCGCAGGACTTCCCAGGAGGTCACCCATCCTGGTACTGCTCTTGCCCTAGCACATTTAACTTCGGAGTTCTGA
>JANQBM010000009.1:877155-888130 GCA_025594535.1 Erythroxylum domingense
GTAGGGGCATTTTCTAAACACCCATGGGCCACTCAAAATTACCATTTTACCCTTCCCATCGGTGATGGGATGTTACATTCATGTTGATAAATTTTTTTTTGGCCATCTTCAAAAGTGGCTTATGTCCATTTATGGATGTAATAGGTGGCAGTTCTAGCCATCCTTGTAGTTGTTTTTGTTATTTCATTTCTGCCAGTGCGATCTTTGTTTTTAGTATGTAGTGTTGCTATTTACTCATATTTCAAATCTTCTGTGTGGTATGAATCTTATGGTTATCCATCTTAGTTGAGGTTTGATGCCATAATCAAATGGGTTTTTCCTTTTTCTTGTTTGTCATGACCATTATTCATAATCCTCTGGAAACATGGGTTGGGATCTCTTTTACTCAACTGAGTAGCTTGCGTAATGGGTGATATGACTAATGAACAAGCTAGCTCGAGGTCATCTTCTATGCTATGTATGCAGCTCCTGTTCAGACTGAACAGGACCATTGTTCAGGGATGGTGATGTATGGCTACATGCACTGCAATCAATAAACGTAGCTACACTTTCGTAGAGTTTTTGGCACATCGCATGTCTTCTCCATTAGCTTTCTTGAGCATCCTGACAAGTTTGTTGTTGTCCACGAGAAGTCGTCATTATTTTTCCTTTTGTGACCCGTTGGTACTCCACTTACCAACCTGGTATCTACCAATATAAGACAAGTCCACTAGAATTATTTCTAACTTGATACATCAACCATTTACAAAAGCCTTTTTCATTAGAATCACACCTTACTTGACACATCGACCACTTTCACTTGCATGCCTCAACAATAGATTCTCACTGGGCACTTAAGGTTTGACAAGCGTGGTTAAAATACACTACTGTTCCTAATTGGACCACAACATATTCATGTGCTGGATTCATCAAAATAATATTTTAGTAAGTTCCCGTACAAACACAAATCTTTCATCCTTTTGTTTCCTTTTTCATGCTTGTAATAAATGTGCACTATGGATCCTTTCTTCGGTTGGCAAATAAGTTTCTCTTGGTTGGTTTTTGTGTTTACTGTATCTGGCAAGGGCTTCCAATTTTTTTGTATTATTATTATTATTATTATTTTCTTTTCTTTTCCTTAGTTTTTGTCTTTTTGTAGTCGTTTTGCTTCTCTTTAGTAAGTATGATTTAGAGTGCCTTTGCTTTTAATGTTTACCTTTTATAGGTTTATAGTTGTGCTACTTTCTCTCCTTCGTGGTCTCCTTTTGAGCCAATTGGATTTTCTCTTTTTCTGTTCTTTAGTTCGTGTCTACTTTGGGAATCCCAAGGGCTTTTTGGGAAGTACCTGTAGAAAAGTATGGGGGCTAAATCTCATGGATGGGACACGAATAAGCTTTTCAGTGCGTTTTGTATGTAAGAATAAAAAAGGTGATGACAAACTAAGAATAGACTCTTGGAACATTGGAACCCTCACTGGAAAGTTTTTAGAATTAGTAGAGATTTTAGACAAATATAAGATATAAATAGCCTGCATTCAGGAGACCAAGTGGTCGGGAGCTAAAGTAAAGAAGATAGGGAGATTCAAACAATTTACTAAGCGGTGTTGTAAAATTAGATGGTGGGATCTAAAAAGGGACATGGTGGAATAATTTATGACTCGAATCTAGTATGGAGCCGCATGGTCCTTGAGAGGGGATGCTAATCGAATGTAGGAGGGAGTAGCTCCCTTGATGAGAGCAACCACCACAAAACTCTTGGGAGTCTCTAAAGGGCCGTGGGGTGGGCGGATGGAATCTTGGTGGTGGTCGAAAGAGGTTCAGGGACGGTGAAGACGAAAAAGAGAGCGTACAAAGATCTATTAGTAAGTACAACACAAGCGAAGCGAGAAACTAATAGAATAAGGTATAAACTGGAAAAGAAGAGGGCAAAGAAGACAATTTCAGTGGCTAAAGGAGGAGCTTACGATACTTTGTACAAGAGTTTTGATACGTACAGGGGAGCACAAAAAATTTTCAAGTTGGCATGAGATAGGGCACATAAGACGAGTGATTTCAACTAAGTCTGTTGTATACGAGATGAAGCAAGACAAGTACCCATGGAGGCCTATGCCATCAAGAGTAGATGGCAGAGATACTTTTTTGGCCTGTGTAATGAAGTTATCTTGGACAACATAGAGTTAGATCACCCCTCCGTGTGGGAGCATTTTTTTAATTGGTCTCGATGTGAAAGGGTCACAAGGGAAGAAATTACAAAGATTTTGAGGGAGATGAGAAGCGAAAGCATAGTAGGCTAGATGAGATCTCTATAGAAGTATAGAAGAGAATAGGAGTTTTTAGTATTAAGTGGCTATTTCAACTTTTTAATGTAACCCTCGAGTCCGCTAAAATGCCAGATGAATGGAGATTGAGTAGGTTGATTTCATTACATAAGGCCAAAAGGGACATCCAACATTGTCACAACTATAGAGGCATTAAACTAAAAATCAAAATGGAGAAGATGGAAGAAATAACTACACAAAACAAATAGTAATAAATTTAAGTTATAGAAGAAAAGGTAGTAAATCCCAACTTTGAGATTCAACAGTTACATAAATGTCTTTTATAGAAATGGAGAAAAGAATAAAAAGAAAAGAATCTCAATAAAAATAGGAAGAAAATATCTTCGTTTTTCAATCATAATTAACAAATTTATCCATATAAATCTCAAAAATATTTTTCTTGTTGATATGATTGATCACTAAAGATTAGCTATAAAAATTTTTCCTTAATTATATTGTATAGGTGTTGCGGAAAGTGATAACTTGTTGCACATGCGCTTTTCTTATTTTGTGTCCAGAAGATTATAGAGCTCACGGCCATCCTTAGGGCACACTCATAAGCACTATAGAGTAGCTATCAATCGAAAGTAGTATACCATATTAATCTAGTAGTTGGGTTCTATGTTCCTTTTGCTACTTAGATTGACTGGTGGAAATTGGAAAAGGATAACACATCGCATATTCTTAGTTAAACCTTCCAACTCTCATGTTAAAAGAAGAAATACTTTTGCGTTTGTTTAAGTGATGATTTACTGTTCAATATAGGTGTTGAACAACGTGTTTCTGATTCGTAGCTACTTCATTAGAAATTAGAACACGGCACTGCAATGTTGTTGAAAAGGAAAAGTAGCGAAAATGGCTGGTGTGAGTAAATGCATAAACGTAAAAATACAAACCAAAAAAAGAAAAAAATAACAAGTGGAGAAAATTAAAGCAACAACACTTTGTATTCAGCTTGCCATGCAATTGCCTCCTTCTGTGGTGTTGTGATCACGCACGTGAAATACGCTGCCCTATTTGCTGCCTTTCAATTTCTGCAGTTCCAGTTCTTCGATATTCTACGACTACTAATCTGAATCACGTCCACACCAGCAGTGTTTTGAGGTAAAGTCCTCACTGCATTGGACAAAACAATGACATACGTACTCTTCTTTCTTTTATCACAAAGTGTAATTATATATATAGTAATCCAAGAAAAAAGAGAAAAAATAACAAAATGAAAGTGCCGCATTGGCCATAGTTCACAATCTGAACGGGTTGTGGAAATTGGCCACATCAGCCAACTGCACAAGAAGGATCAAGAACCTACTCTTTTTCAGTCCCCACCTGTCCTGTCGTATATGCTTCTTCAAGATGATACCGAATAAGATGCCATTGACTTTTTGACCCTTTAGTGGTTTTCGTGTTCTTTTCTTTTGTTTATTAGTACTTGTCAATGGAAAGGGAAAAGTTTGAACTTCAGAACGATTCGAAAACCTTAAACCTTTTCTTTTTCTTTGAAAAAGCACATCGTTATGATGTGGTTAGTCTGAATCATGAAAGATTCTTCTTACATGCAAATGGTTATGTTTCATATTCAATTCTCTTCAAATTAAAATTATTTATATTAATCGAAACAAATATTCCTATCACTTTCTTCATTTCAACAAAATATTAATGAATGCAATTTTTTAATAGAGTTGTTTGATTTTTAAAGTATAAATAAACATTTCATTAAAAAATTAAATATTAAAATAAAAGCTTTTAAAAAATTTTATACAAAGATTTCTTCAGCTATATATGTGTCTGTTGATTTTATGAATTTGTAAAATGCTTCTTCTGTTGCCTCTCAGTTTTACTAACATAGTCAAAGAAGAAAATCCAACAATGATGCGAAATCGGTGAAACTTGTAACTTAATCAACTGGACTTGTATGCAATTTTCTGATTTTTGCCTTTTATAATGTAATATAACTATTTTGCAAATATGAATTGCATTTTATGTGGTTGAATTCTTGATTCCAGCATAAATACTAGTCCTCCATGCCAAGAAGAACGGTACCTTTATTTCTGAAAATCAAGTAATTTATGATGTGGTGTGGAGTTGGACAGGGCAAAAGCAAGAGGCAGAGAGTCCTTTAGGATGAGATGAGAAAGGAATGGCTGCGGGGATGCAACATCTTGTATTACTAATTTTGGTGTGCCCTCCTTTTTCGTACGATCCTAATCATTTAATTTTTGTAAGCTTTATTTATTAAATAAATAAATTTTTATAGAATAAAATTAGAACATAATAATATGAATATGTGATCTGATCCAATTATGGGATATATCACCAAACATTGACTTTTGCGATGTTAATGAATGGTTAAGGTTATAAGTGGTGCTTTAATTTTATATTAAAAATAAATTCTTTTGAAAATTTTCCTTATTTTAAATCTTTCTAGAAAATGTTAGCAATAATCCTAGTTAGAAAAAGAAAATAGTATTTTTTTTGTCGAGGGTTACATATTTTAAGTTGAGAGTATTATTTTTAAGGTAATTTCTATTTGTCTTTCTCCTTTTGTGAGAACTAAGAAGTATATCCTTTCGTATAAATCACTCTTATCATCAACCTTAGCGATAAAACGTGTAACTTGGATTACATGTAATGCAACAAATGAAGGCTATTGGCTAGTGGTGAATTCGTACTAGCCAACCCCAAGGCAAGGAGCAATAAAAGCAAAGGTAGCAGACAACAAAGAAACCAGATTTCTCACACTCCACAACTTCCACCACAACTTTACTTTGGCCTTCCATTGCTCTCCTCAAAGCTAGGACTGTTTTTCACAGAGAAAAACAATACCTTTTGAACAAAAACCAGGGTCGTTCTGAAAAGAGATCGTAAATTACACTTCTTTTTTTTGTGAGATATATGGCTGGTGTACTTCTTTGGGTGATTAGTCCCAAAGAGAATGCCGTTGGAACTAGTCTTTTCAGTTTGATACCGAAAAGTGGGAAACAATTGGGAAGGTCTAAACTTTGCTCATCAACACTGAGATTTTGTTCTGGGGTCTCTGCCTTTTCCGCTGCAATGGCAAACCCAGTCAGATCTTCAGAGGATAAGGTTTATGAGGCTGTGTTGAAGCAAGCTGCTTTAGTGAAAGAACAGAAAGGAGAGAGAAGTTTATTAGATGTGGAACTGGAAGGAATGTCCAACTGGGATCTGTTAAAAGAGGCTTATGATAGATGTGGTGAGGTCTGTGCGGAGTATGCCAAGACTTTTTACTTGGGTACTTACTTGCTCTTTTGTCCTCTGTCTCTCCCTTGTTCTTGGTTTACGATGTGCGATCAACATGCTTGTTCTTATTCTTGTATTTAACCTTTTCAAGCATAAAATAAATCATTTTTGCAGTAAACAAGAATCTGATAACGTTAAAAACGTTTTCAAAAGGGCACCACTTGCACATAGGCATCGAGTCAAAAGCTTACTGAATTTCTTTTAATTAATTGTTGTGTCCATAAACTTTTCATTTACTTATTTCAAACTCTTTCTTGGGGCTAATGATCCTTCTGCTGCTAGTTCAAAACCCGGAACATAGGGATCAATTATCAGAGCATCGCAGCTATACTACTATTACTTTCAACACTTACTAGTGAAGTGAAGTGAAGATTGGGATTTTCTAGTATCTTCAATTTACGTGCTCAAATCTGTTAAAATTTTCTATGTTTCACAAGGGTATAATCTTGATACTAAAAGTCGCAAAATATTCCTGAAATCTGATGTGGGTTGGACTCCATTTGTGCACGGTGAAAAATATTTGACCTTTTCTCAAGCAACGTACCGATTCGCGCAGTGTCCCATTTCTGCTGGGACACATTGCATGCTTTTGGTAATTCTGGAAGAACTAGTCTTGCAAAATGGATATTCCAATATTAATTTTCTTACCAGTTATTTTCAATTCTAGGGACATTGCTTATGACTCCAGAACGGAGGAGAGCTGTCTGGTCTATTTATGGTATGTATATTTCAGGATTCATTCAACTTTCATCAAGATATGTTTTTTTCTGTATATGGACGTTGAGTAAAGCATATTCTGGTTTTCAATAGAATTTGTGATGATCACGTAATATTTCAAACGGCATTTCCATCGTCTGGATATCATGTGAATGTGGATTTTGCTTGATTGCGTTATTTTAAAGTGAAGAAGCTTTTGATATCTATGAAAATCATTTAAGCTTCTGTGGTGAGACAACGAATTGAATCTATTGTACGACAACTTCGTTACTCCTAAAACAGATCGTCTTCACCATTTGATATGTTAAAGATGCATAATTCATGGCTAGTCTGCAGAAGTTTTGGGAGACAATAAATCCATGAAACGTGAGTAGAATTTTATTTCTAAATCTACTTTGGTAGATGTTTATCTTCTACTATAACAGGTGCCCCTGAAACTTAGAAGCTATCCTATTTGATAGCTTGCTTTCTCTGGATTCCATCTCATTCATTTGATAAATTGTTGCATCTGACTTGACTAAAGCCATATTTTGCAAGAGAACTTTTCATCTTTTGAAGACCTCCTTGAAAAAGTTGTCTAAAGCTTTGAAGTCGCTGTTTTTTTATATTGTTCCACAGTTTGGTGCAGGAGGACTGATGAGCTTGTAGATGGCCCCAATGCGTCTCATATTACACCCAAAGCCCTTGACAGATGGGAGCAAAGATTGAATGACGTTTTCGAAGGTCGTCCATACGATATGTATGACGCTGCTCTATCAGATACAGTCTCAAAATACCCTGTTGATATACAGGTAAACATAAAACATGGGCCTAAAACGACATGCTTTCCTACTTGTGTTTAGTGTTGAGAACTTCCTGAGCGAACTGGTTGTCTGAATATTGGCAGCCCTTCAAGGACATGGTAGAAGGAATGAGAATGGACTTGATAAAATCAAGATATCAGAACTTTGATGAGCTTTACCTTTATTGTTATTATGTTGCCGGGACAGTGGGGCTGATGACTGTTCCTGTAATGGGGATAGCACCTGAATCTAAGGCTACAACAGAAAGTGTTTACAATGCTGCATTAGCACTTGGAATAGCCAATCAGCTCACCAACATACTCAGAGATGTCGGAGAGGAGTAAGTTTCTTATCCAAACTTCACGGGCAAATCACGCTGGATCCTTAATTAAAGAGAAAAAGAGTATTCTTATAATGCGATGCAGCAATGGGGTTGAAAGCATTTCCTAAGACAAAATGATTAGTTATCTATATTTGAGTTCATCAATTGTTTCCTGATTCCTCAACTGGATAAATACTCAGATTAGTTGGTTTGTTGTTTCTCAGTGCTAGAAGGGGCAGAATATATCTTCCGCTGGATGAGCTAACACAAGCTGGTCTTTCTGATGATGACATATTCAACGGGAAAGTGACCAACAAGTGGCGAAGTTTCATGAAGGGACAAATAAAGCGTGCACGAATGTTCTTTGATGCAGCTGAGAACGGCGTTACAGAGCTGAATGCTGCTAGCCGATGGCCAGTATGGGCATCTCTGTTGCTATATCGGCAGATCCTAGATGCCATTGAAGCTAATGATTATGATAATTTTACAAAACGAGCTTATGTTAACAAGGCTAAGAAATTATTGTCACTGCCTATTGCCTATGGCAAAGCATTTCTTGGACCTTCTAAATCCGCAGAATTAGCAAAATGTTCAATATAATTCCTTGCCTTAAAGCCTTGGTAGTTAGCAAAAAGTCCTATATGTTAAAACCCTTTTATCCTTTTACAAGAGAGAAATTGATACTCAGGGGCCACTTGTTAACAAGTGTTGTTTTCATTTAGTTGTATGTAAAACACTATGTTAACATAAGGTATACAATTTTCTTTACCAGATTCTTCTTTTGACACCATTATACTCTATTAAATATAACTATTCTTCATTGTTCTTATTATTATATTTGCGTCTACCTGTGGCTGCACCGATGAGCATGTGTTATGACCCTGATTCCTTCCTTGACCTCTCCCTCTTCCTCGAGCTATGTTGCTAATCAAATACTAACATAAAGGAAAAAATACAGTATAACGCAAGAGTCAAGTTTTTGGAATTTTTTGTGATCTTTTATCACTCATGATCTATGGAATTTATAAACTTATAATCCTAAACACACGAATCAGATTAGATAACCACTTACGCTAAAAAGTAGCAAATAAATAGCTAAAAGTAGGTAATTAAAGAATAGTTCAACAGCACACTACTGCACTATTTTCACTGACTCAAGTGAATAAAACAATAATGAAACCCAAAAAGACAATATGGACACGTATGAAAATCTAAAGAACCATAATATAGGCACTTGACATTCCATCCCTGACGAAAAAATCCTTGTCCTTTAGGACTAGTAAAATATATGGAAAAATTTCCTTGAATGAGTCTTCGTCTTTCCATGTAGCTTATGTTGCTGGGAGACATTGCCAATGGATAAGTAATTCATAATTAAGGCCTTTCTTGCAACTGTCTAGAATTGCCACCGATTAGGGTTGCAGTAATCCCAAATCGTCTGACACAATAGGTAGGCTTGAGTCAACCTTATTACGAGCACTCGGTTGTTTCTTGAGAAGGGAGACATGAAACACAGGATGAATTCTTATTCTTGGAGATAGGTCCAAGTGATAAGCAACAGCTCCAATTCACTCCAGCACCCGATAAGGCCCATAAAATTGTGGAGAAAATTTTTGTGACCAGGGCAATATTAAGGATGTTTGCCGATATGGTTGTAGACATAGGTATACCTTATTTCCAACATCGAATACCCTTTCCACTCTGCCTCTATAATATGTAGATTTCATTCTAGCTTAAGTTTGTTGGAGTTGAGACCTTAAGTCTCAAATTATTTGATCTCTTGCTTGCAATGTTTGATTTATAGCATCAATTTTCACCATACCTAGTACATAAGTAAGTATGATGGGGGGTGACCTGCCATATACCAACTTGAAAGGGATTTTGCAAGTAAAGCATGTAGGCTTGTGTTATAGCAAAATTTAGTCGAAGGAAGCCATTGCACCCATTCATGAGGCCTAGAACTAGTGAACAATGTAGGTACATCTCCAAAGTTCGATTCACAACTTTAGTTTGTCCATCTTATTTGTAGGTGATAGATAAACTATAGTTGAAACTATTCCCCTATATAATAAAAAGCTCCTTCCAAAAAACACTTTGAAAAGTGGAATCACGATCGTATGCAATAGATCCCAACACACCATGGAGTTTGAATACATTTGCAAAATATGCTTGTGCCACTTTTGGTGCAGTTGTAAGGATGTGCTAATGGAATAAAGCGTGCATACTTGGATAGCTAGTCCATCGCTACAAAGATAACTGTTTTCCTTAAGATGGGGGTAGTCCATCATCAAAATCCATATAGATGTCAGTCCATACCTGTGTAGGAATAGGTAATGGGTAAAGAAGGCCCACCGACATTTGGTAGTTGACTTTGTGAGGTTGGCAAACATTACATTAGCACTACCTTTACTCTGTAATTTGTTAGTATCTGCTTGATGTAATTTGTTAGTATCTTCTTTATTTGCTTCCAATAAAAAACTTCCTTTACTCTGTGGAAAGTCTTGTAAAATCCTTCATGCCACTACCATATATTTCTTGGACAATGACAGGAATTAACTCTGAATTTGAGAGAAGGTAAATTTGTCCCTTTAAGAACATAATACCATCTCGATTATCCCATAGGCCAATAACCTCTCTTTGCTCATACAGTGGTCAAAATTGCTACAACTTCAGGTGTGATTGGTTTTCAACTTTGACAGCTTCTAACCATTGCGGCAAAAGGCTTGAGATGGCATTAATTTCCTCCTTTCGTGATAATGCATCTGCTGCGACATTGTTCTTCCCCTTCTGTACTTGATGGAAAAATCATACCCTGTCTTTATGGTTTAGTTGTTATTCACTGCTCCCAAAGAAATTTGAGGCTTTGCTGATCTGTTCGCACCACAAAGTGATAACCCATTAAATATGATCACTATTTTTTAACTGCCAAAACTAATGTTTTTATCCCCTTCTTATAGATAGATATCAAAAGGTTCTTTCCCTTCAAGATGATGCTAAAAAATGCAATTGGTGGCTACTCTTGCATGAGCAAAACACCAAACTCATTTCTAGATGCATCACATTCTGCTATGAATGAACGGTCAAAGCTAGACAATGTTGAAACAGGGGCCTAGGTCATGGTTTGCTTCAATGCCTCAAATGCTTTGTTCGCATTTGGAGCCCAAGAAAAAAGCTTTTTTGCAACATGGTTGTCAGTGGTGTTACGATTTTCCCATAACCTGCAATAAACTTACGATAAATAGCCAATTAGTCTAAAAAAAATCACAAAGCCTTCATAGTAGCAGGTTTCGACCAATCCACTAGTGCTTTAATTTTCTCTAGGTCCACCTTTACACCTTCTTAAAAGATGATATGTCCTAAATATTGGGCTTGGGTTTGGCTGAATTTACATTTTTTTTTACTATAAGATGACGAGCTCTCAGAATATAAAATGCAATCCTAACATGCTTCTTATGCTCAACCTAAGTTCAACTGCAGATCAAGATGTCAACGAAAAAAATACCAAAATTAATTATTGTAAATGTGTAACACCCCACTCCCGCAAAACCCGAACCCGATATCGACAGTGATACCCGGATCCGTGCCCCGCGAGGGTGACGT
>JANQBM010000009.1:901792-943643 GCA_025594535.1 Erythroxylum domingense
ATGTAAGTTTGGGTTATACAAAATAAGTTTGTAAACCTATACAAAATAATGGTTAACCCAAACTTACATTATAGGTTTACAAAACTATCCGAATATATACAATGTCAAAACCCTATATATAACATACTGCTTGAAAGAGGAATTGAACAAAACTACTATTTACTCCTTTAGTCTCAGCTGACCGATCTTTGAGCTATTTCGTTTGGCTAATAGTGATGAGAAGGCAATAATAAGCTACTTTTATGATGTCATGGAGAGGGGGAAGGGAGTAATTAAGGCCAATTTATCTTTCTTTTATACACCTTATTTTGTATTCATCAATGAAAGGTGATAATGACATCTTTACTCTCTATTGTTTGCTGCTAGGACATTTATGAATTCTAGTGTTTATTTTAGATTAGGTTTCATAAAGAATGTTGAGACTAATAAGGGAATACTATTAATTATCATAATAATTGTTTTATATGAGATGGTGCAAGATCTTCTTAGCTCACAAATTAAGATATACAATGATGTTTGTGGTGATTATAGAATGCTCATTAAAATTTGTCAAAGGCATAAATTTATTTTACTTGTTTAAAATTAATCATCACCTTTTTGTTTATAATTTTTTTTTCTTACAGTTGGTTAGTGGGACTAATTTGAAATAGTTGTTCTAGAATTGTAAAAGTTGTAATTCAAATTTTGAGTTAATATGTGAGTACAACTACGTATGAAAGGAATTGAAGCACATTTGAATTCATTTATTAAAAAACAAGATTGGAACATATAACATGATAAATGGTATTATCTTCCTAGACTTTAATCATAATAAAAGCCATTCTACTACATTTCTTATTAATTTTTAATTCAAATTATGTGATTTTTTATATTGCAAATTCACAATTATACGTTATTTGCAAATTTTTGTTATATTTATTCCAATCATACATACATGGACTTTAATTCGATTTTCTTAGCATTCGAATATGCTTTAATAAATAAACTATTCCAAAGAATATCTTATTTTAGAATGTAAATTTAGTAAAACAAAAGCATCATCTCATATTTGATAAAGCAAACACACGAAAAGAGAGGGGGGGGGGGGTTAATTGTGTATGACTTAAAAAATTTTGCAAGGTACTTTCAATTCGTATAAAAAACATGGTCTGTTAAAAATTAAAACAATAGGTGCCTATCAGATGATAGTAACCTATTGAATGATAGGAGCTTGCTAAAGTATAATTCCTGTTGAAAACAATAAAAAGAAAGGCACTTGTTAAAATGAAAGGAACTGTCAGCAAGTTGAAAATAGAAGGTGCCTATTATAAAAGTGAAGGAACCTCTTGCTGAAATAAACACACTTGCAAAATATAACACGAAAATATAAAGGATAAGGAGAGAGAGAGAAGAAGGATGCAGTCGATTTATACTAGTTTGGCTTACTACCCAAGCCTACGTCCAGCTTCCAAATATCCAACATGAGTGTTTCATTATCAAATAAAGTAATAATTTAATGAGCCTCTTCAAGCTCACGAGTACATATGTTTCAAGGTTCTTTAACCTTTCACACTCGAAGTGTATAGCAAGCTTCTAAAAGCTCACAGAAAAATAAAATGTAGAATAAAAAACAATTTCTCTCTTAATAGAATGATTTCACTATTTAAGGCACAATAAGAATGATTTGACTCTTAAGAATATAAAGGTTGCCTAAATGTTTCAAAAGTTTGTGCTTGCTTGTTGCTCCACAAATGTTGTTGCTCTTCTCTAATTAATCAATTTCTTCAACTAGTTGTTGATTCACTTGTATCTTTAGTCAACTGGATGGATTTAAATCTGAATAGCTTCGATGTCATCTTTGCCAAAAATTTTCCAGTAATTACGAGGATAATATACGACCTTCACAATTAGTAGGATCCTTTTGGATAAACGATTTCTAATAAAGCAAGTTCATAAAGAAGGTTCGTAAAAGAAAGGAAACATATTTGCTATGATTTTATTTCCTTTTGAGAATTAACCCGTTAATAATAAAAGGAAATAAATCCAATTTAAATTTAGAAATATTATATATTTACCATCATAATTGTTAGATATAAACCTTTAGCTAACAATCTCCTCCTTTTTGATGATGACAAGTAATAATGGATATATTTTTGAAAATTCAAAGAGAAAAGATGATTTCGAAAGATACTTGTGACTTTTATATGTTCATACAAAATTAGGAGCCTGTCTTTTAAGGAACCTATAGTTAATATATCACAGATTTTCACAAGTTTAACAGCAGAATTAATCACATATATAATCAAGGAAAATACTGTGACTTTTATATGTTCAGACATAATTAGAAGGAGCCTATCTTTTAAGAAAAGAAACTATCGTTAATATATCACAGATTTTCATAAGTTCAACAGTAGAAATTCATATACAATCAAAGTAGCATTGAGAAATATATCATCATATATGTAGAAATATGCAAAAAAAAATCAACATAAACTCTCCCCCTTTTTCATTATAAAAAATAATAAAGTATAGGGAGGAAGTGCAATAAAACAAAATGAAATAAAGGGAAAGAGTAAATAATGCATCAAACAAAATCATTAGTGTAAATAAGCCAAGCAGAAAGCAAATACCAATATAGTTATTAGAGAGATTCAACAATTCTTCTAAGAAAAATCTACATGTCAAGAAGTTGATTCTACATGCTATCTATTTGTTTTTTATTGGCTTGAATATCCTTCAGCTGTTATTGAAGATTTACACTATTTTCTTCCTGAGGAAGGTTAGAAGTTTGTTATTTTGGAGTAGGATCTAAGGTTTTTACTACTTTTTAAGATCTTTTGTTTACCCAACATTGTTTTGCAATCTGTATCCAAACTGATAGGGAATGGAAGAGTGAAACTTAGCTGGTGTATACCAATTCAGATTTACGAAAGGAATTCTATAATGGTTGAAAATCTTGGTGAGCAACATTCCATAAGGTAGGCAACTAGTGGTATTCTTATGATTCCCCTTATCCACCATGAACCTCAAGATCACAACTGGAAGGTTCATTATGTTCCCCTTTAGCAAATTATAAACCATATAAGTGTCCAGCAGGTTGCAACTTATAACTGAGCTACTTTTGGGAAAAGTTAAAGTAGCTGAAAGAGATTAAAGGAATAATGGTATTAAATTTAATTGTTTACTCCAAGGTCTTCCATCTTAGGTGATTTCACCATGAAGGCAAATGGATTTGACAACTTCGACTAACTCTAAATCATCAACATCCCACTTATGACAGGAAAAATTAGTTCTCCCTATAGGACCTGCTTCTAGTATATCTATTAAGATTTCCTCAGAAATGAAAATTTCATATTCATGCACCCATGAAACAATGGCTAGTTTTTCATTAATTTCTTCCTTTTTCATGTGTTTGAAGAATATCCTGGTTAGCTCATCACATACTGTCTTCTTTAATTTTAGAAAATTTTCCTAATCAATGGTAACAAAGTAAGGAGAGATCGGTATACCTATGTCATCAAACATCATGGGAGGCAAGATCCGCCCAGTAATCACCTTTCTTTTCTTTTACAACATTTTATAGAGAACTTTAGCTTCCGTTGATTGAAACATTTTTGGTGGTATAGATATCTTTCCTTTTTGTGCAACTATTTTTATCTTCTTTGCCCTTTTTTCTTTAGGAATCATCTCTTCATGAAACAACTTATTTCTTCCCTTTTTTTTCTAGATTCTTCTTCCTCTTTTTTTTCAACATCAGGGTTTTCTTTTTGTTTAGAAATTTTCTCATCTTGCTTTACAAGATGTCCTCTAATTTGTGGTTTCTAATCAACCGAGAATGTTCTTCATTTAAATCATCATCATTTATAACCTAGTGCACTTTTGATACTTAGGGCTTAGAGGAGATAGGTTCAGTAACGTGAGCTTCACCATGACTATAAGCAGAAGTTGGAGTTTTCTTTTTTCCTTTTGATCTGGTTTGTGCCATTATAAGAGCAATGGATAAGGTTTAGAAGATTTCAGATGAAAACAGAGAGTTGGAATGCATAGAGTTAAGAGCGACGCTCCGAAGAACAATAAGGGTGAGTAGAGGAGAGAAGTCTGTTTTTGGTATATTAAGCATTGATCTCATGTGGAGATGAACGATCGTATACTAATATAGGAAGCGTGATCATTTGCGTATCTTTTGACATATGTATACAGCCACTTGTCAGAACTTTACTCGCATCTTTAAATGTTGAAACGTTAAAACAATGGAAATTAACTTTTTAGTACAAGCACAATCTTGCTTTGTTAAACTAAGAGGAGCCTTCTAAACTAGAAGGAACTTGCTAAACTAAGAGAGGGTTTATAAGGAATCAGAATAGAAGAAGCCTGCTAAACGAAATGTAAAGACAAGTAGCTGAGAACATTCATACAAAAATAATATCAGAGAGTTTGCACATGCTAAGTTCTTTTCTTAACACACAAAATCTATCTTCAAAAAGTGGCTTGGTAAAAATGTCAGCTACGTGATTCTCAGTATTAACATGCAAAAGACCAATGGTTCCTTTTAAAATATGATCTCTAATAAAATGATATTTGATTTCTATATTCTTAGTCCTAGAATGATGCATATAATTTTTAGAAAGATTTATAGCACTAGTATTATCACATAATATAGGAATATAAGAAAAATTTAGAGAAAAATCCTGTAGTTAATGATTCATCTATAAGATTTGAGCACAACAGATGGCAGTTACTATGTATTCTGCTTCAGTCGTTGAAAGCACTATACAATTTTGCTTCTTGTAAGACCAAGATACTAGGCATCCTCTAAAAAATTGATAGTGATCACTTGTGCTTTTTCGATCAATTTTATCACCTGCATAATCTGCATCACAATAGCCCTCTATGTCAAGTGAATCAGTTTTTAGAGACCATAGTCCAAAATCCATAGTTCTATGTAGATATTGAAAGATTATTTTGACTACTTGAAGGTGACTTTCTTTTTGATTTGATCGAAAGCATGCACAAAGACACACACTAAGCATAATGTTTGGTTTTGGGCTTGTAATATATAGTAGTGATCCAATCATTCCTTTATACCTTGTCTCATCCATAGCTTTGCCTTCATTTTATCAAGTTTAGTTCCAGTGTACATGGGAGTACCCATCGGGCTGGAATTCTTAAAATGATATTTCTTGATAAGTTCCTTTGTGTATTTGTCTTGGCTAATGAAGATTCCTTTTTCTATTTTTCTAATTTGTAATCTGAGAAAGAATGATAATTCTCCCATCATGCTCATTTCAAACTCTGTCTGCATTAATGCTGAGAATTCTTCACAAAAGGATGGATTAATAACACCAAATATTATTTCATCAACATATATTTGCACTCTGAGTAAATCATTCCCCTTTTTTTAATAAGATTTTATCAAACTTTCCTCTTTCAAAGTTATTCTTAAGTAGAAAGTTGCTTAACGTCTCATACTATGCTTAACAAATACTTCTTCGTATTCAGATGGTTTTCATCGCTTAACAAATACTTCTTCATTAATATAACCATTTAGGAACTCACTTTTAACATTCATTTGGAACAACTTGAAGTTTCTATAGCATACAAAGGTAAGTAAAATTCTAATCGATTCAAATCTAGCAACAGGTGTATAAGTTTCATCAAAATCAATACCTTTCTGTTGATTGTAAACTTAACTTAGAAGTCTAGCTTTGTTTCTTACCACCTTACCATTTTTGTCAAATTTGTTTTGAAATACCCACCGAGTCCTAATGATTGATTTATTTTAAGGACGAGATACCAAATTCTAGACGTTGTTTTTGTCAAATTGATTTAGTTCATCTTTCATGACTTAAACCTAGTTTTTGTTAGTAAGGGCCTCTTTAACAGTCTTTGGTTCTATTTGTGAGATGAGAGCAATAAAGTTGTTCTTGAATGATAATCTTGTTCTTAAACTTTTAGAGGGATATCCTAGAGTATATTGATGTGTATCAAGACCTCTTCATTCTCTCAGTGTTTTTTGTTGTATAGGCTTCTGTTGCGATGAAGAAGCCAGCTCTGTTCTAGCTTCATAGGGGCCTTCTTGATTTTGTAATTCTGAAGATATTATAGTTGTAGTTTGATTCTTCGATGCATTTTTAGGTACTAATGGAGGCCTTCATCATCTGAGTCAGTTGTTGTTGTCAAAGGTAGTGCTTCATCAAATACCACATATATTGATTCTTGTATCTTCTTTATTCTTTTATTATATACTCTGAATCCTTTACTAGTTGTACTGTAGCCCAAACCTATGTAAATATAGAGTAATCATCTATTAAAACAAAACTGTAATGTTTACCACTAAAAAGTTGAGTCCTAATGGGACCGAATAAATCCATGTGTACAAGTTCAAGTGATATGCTAGTAGACACAATGTTTTTAGGAGGAAAGATGTTTCTGGCTTGTTTACCTATTAAACAAACCTCACAGACCTGATTGCTTTCGAATTTTAAGGTCGATAATCCTCTTACTAACTTTTTGTGGACAATTTTGATATAATGCCTATTCTGGGATGTCCAAATCTTCTATTCCAGATAAACGAATCCTTTTATAGAGAGACAAAACATTTAATACTTTGTAAGGACATGTCTTCCAATTGATTACAATATATATTCTGATTTATAGGACCATTATATTCAATATTATCATTATGAATATCGACAATTTCACAATGAGATGTATAGAAAATGAATTTGTAACCCTTGTCATATAGCTTACTCACACTTAATAGGTTTTGTTTCAAACCATCAACAAAGAGAATGTTATTAATAGAGGTAGAGGCAAAATCACCAATTTTACCAATTCTAGTGACCTTTGCTTTATTTTTATCTGCAAAGACAATATTACCTCCTTCCTTTTTTTCAATGTAGTTAAATTGTGATATTTCACCTATCATTTGTCCCGAACAACCACTATCAACTATCCATTCATTCTCCATTGTCTTGTTTTGAAACATATCTACAGAAAGCATTATCTCATTTTAGGTACCTAAAATTTTCTAGGTCCTTTTGGGTTAGTAGCTTGACCTTTTGGTCTCCAAATATATATCTGAGATAATTTCTTTTTACGAAAATTACAAGAATGAATAATGTGACCATGTTTACCACAGTAATCACACAAAACAGATGAATAATAATTGTTAGGATTTTGGCTATAGTTGCTACTGGATTTAACAAATAAGTTTTTGTATGGCCTAATATTGTTATTTTCATTATATCCTATTCTGGCCTTACCAAAAATGCATTTACCACTACTAAGCAATGCATCAAGATTCTTCCTTCCATCAACGAAATTTTCCATATCTTTTTTTAGAGATAAGATCTTTCCAACACTTTTCTCCTTTTCAAGTTCTAAGACGGAGACTTTTTCTTTTAACTGTCTTACCTTATTAGAATCATTTTTTAGCAACGTATTTTTCAACTTAGCTACTCTTTCTTCCAAAACTTCCTTTTTAGAAACCTTTTACTTATAGTTAACCTCAAGAGACATTCTTAGTTGTCAAATCCTCATTCGCAGATTTTAATGATTTAATCTTACTCTTCAGAGATGCATCATTACTCTTGGACTTCTCAACTTCTTTAAAATACTTTATGTCAACCTTTTGTACTGATCATACAATTCATGATATGCATTTTTCAATTCATCAAATTCAATATCAGAGTCAGAATAATATAGCAAACGTTGCTGACTTCTTTTGACTCTTCTTTTTCAAACTTTTCTGAATCCTTATCTGACCAAGCTGCAGTCATCGCTTGCTTTTAGGATTTTCTGTTCTCTGGCTTGTCCTTTTGAAGAAGAGGACATTCTAGTCTTGTATGTCTAGGCTTCTTATAGTGATAACATATGATTTGATTGTTTTGTGTATTGCTATTGCTACTACTACCTTTTGATAAGAACCTATTATTTCCAGCATTCTTCTTTCATTCTCTTTTCTTCATCAACTTTTTTTTTATAAAAGCGTGCATATTTTCAAACCATAAAGTTGAACTCTTTATGTCATCTATTTGCAATTCAGTATCACTTTCATCACCGTTTGATTTTCCAGTTGCTTTTAGTGCCATTTCTTTTCTGCAGGAGGATCCTTTGTCTCGCCTAAGCTCGATTTTATAGATCATCAAA
The DNA here is from genome assembly GCA_025594535.1 of Erythroxylum domingense. Lineage (NCBI taxonomy): Eukaryota > Viridiplantae > Streptophyta > Magnoliopsida > Malpighiales > Erythroxylaceae > Erythroxylum > Erythroxylum domingense. The sequence goes on from JANQBM010000009.1 coordinate 909,923, forward strand.
TTCTCTCATAATCAGTCAAGTGAAATAGTGTATAGATCCTTTTCCATTTCTAAAGTTGTCACCTTAGGTATCCATTCCTTTGGTAGTGACCTTAAAAACTTTGTTACAAGCTCATCATTCGGATATATGTTTCCCAAGTTCTGCAAGGCCATGATGATATTGTTGAAGCGTTCGAATAATTCATCGATGGTCTCTCCCTATTTCATGCCAATAGTTTCATATTTATGCACTAAAAGATTTATTCTATGCTTCTTTACCTCATTCGTTCCTTCAAACGTGACTTATAGTTTGTCCCATATTTCCTTTACTATAGAATAATAGGATATTTTTTTATATTCTTCTAGAGATAATGCACAGATCAAATGATGTTTTGATTTAGCATTTAGTTGTGCATTTCTTCTGCTAGCATCAGTCAATACTTCTATATTATCTGAATTGGGAAGTGTAGCTCCAACTCTGATGGCTTGCGACTTCAATATATACATATTGGAAAGATTGTCATTCTCTCTTTCTAATATGATTAGTTGTTTCCATTGAAGTAAGGAGGCTTTGAGACGAATCTATCATGTGTTGTAAAACCAAAAATGTGAAACCTTGCTCTGATACCAAATGATAAAGCAAACGCACGCAAGAGGGAGGTGAATTGTGTGTGACTTAAAAAATTTCGCAAATTACTTTGAATTCATATAAAAAATAGGAGCCTATTAAAATTTAAAACAATAAGTGCCTGTCAGACAATAGCAGCCTACTAAAGTATAAGTCCTGTTGAAAAAAATAAAAGGGAAGACGCCTATTAAAATCAAAGGAATCGTCAACAAATTGAAAACATGATGGACCTATATTATAAAAGTGAAGGAGCCTCTTGTAGAAATGAAACACACATAATATAATGCAGAAATATAACAAATAAGGAGAGAGAGAGAGAAGAAGGATGCAACCAATTTATATTGGTTTGGCTTACAACCCAGGCCTACGTCTAGTCCCCAAGTATCCAACTTAAGTGTTTCACTATAAAATCAAGAAGTAATTTGATGAGCCTCTTCAAGCTCACGAATACATATTTTTCAAGATTCTCCAACCTTCCACACTCGAAGTGTATAACAAGCTTCTAGAAGCTAAAAATAAAATAAAATGTAGAATCAAAAACAATTTCTATCTTGATAGAGTGATTTCACTTTTTAAGGCACAATAAGAATGATATGACTCTCAAGAATATAGATGTTGCTCAAATATTTCGAAAGTCTGTGTATGCTCGTTGCTTCATAATTATTGTTGCTCTTCTTTAAATAATTAATTTCTTCAACTAGCTATTGCTTCACTTGCATTTTTAATCAACTGGATGTATTTAAATATGGATAAATTCGATATTATTTTTTCCAAAAATCTTCCAATAATCACAAGGATAATATACAACCTTCATAATTAGTAGGATCATTTCGGATAAACCATTTCTAATAAGTTAAGTTCATAACGAAGGTTCTTGGAAGAAAGGAAGCGTATTTCTTATAATTTTATTTTCTTTTGAGAATTAACCGTTAATAATAAAAGGAAATAAATCCAATTTGAATTTTGAAATATTATATAGTTATCATCAAAATCATTAAATATAAACCTTGAACTAACAAGATTTGCTTTGCTAACTCTTCTAAAATAATAGTCAGTTATTCTTTATATAATAATGTTCTGCCTTATTTGTTGAAGAAGTTGGAAGTCTAACACAAGTTGGGCAAATGACTTGTAAATTTTGAGATTTTGTGATGAGATATAAGGGGGTATTTGGTTCATAGGTTTGTAAGAAATCAATGGGTATAGAAGTGAAAACGTCGGTTGGTTATATATTATCATTGCATGAATAGTATTTTCGTAACCCCCAAATATGTGAGAAATGAAAGTTATTCCTTCCTCATTTTTTCATTAAAATAATATAATTAATTAAATATATTAAATATAATTAGTTAAAATTAAATAGATTCTAAATATAATTAATTTCAATATATTAAATATAATTAATTAAAATTAAATATATTCTAAATATAATTAATTAGAATATATTAAAATTTGATGTAAAATAAAATTTTAATTAATTTTTTAGCAAAATATAATTAATTAAAATATATTAAAATTAAATATAATTAATTGATGTAAAACAAAATTTTAAAAAATTTTTTATTTTTTCCTTTTTTAGTAAAACAATATAATTAATTATAATACGTTTCTCAAGATTTTTAACAAATCAACCACTATCAATGATAATGATAATCTTTCCTTCGTCCTAAACAACCATAATAATTATAATGATTATATTCATTCTTATTCCTATTATCATTATTTACTGTGAAACAACTTGCCCCTAATTCTACAGGAATGAAACGATAGTAAAAATCAGTCACACATACGTGATAATATAAATTGTTATGTATAACAATTTTGACGTGATTTTAATAAAATATTAAAAAAGTTCATTATATTTTTAATAGTTAGTAATTTTATAATAAAAATACTTTTTTAGAATTAATAAAAATAAAAAAAACGTTTATATTATTTTTTCCCCTAAATTATATATGTAACTTTCCTTCACTTCCATTGAAGAGGAAACTATTAAGAAAGGCTTTTTTTGAGGACATAAGGGAGTGTTGTGTGTTGAACACGGCAGGCGCAAGACGAAAAAAGGATGGGTCCAAAAGTAGGCACCGTCTTTTATGGAAATGAGGCTGATAGGGGATTCAATTAAAGACACACATATGTATATATACACCCTCTTCTGTTTCTTTATTGCCTCTTCTTGACTTTGCATGGTGTATGCATTGCCTAAAGCTTCACTTCCTCCAAGAGAAAAGAAAGAAAAAGGCCAAATGAAAAGCAAAACGGAACTTGCACATGCATGTCCTAGGTTTCCACGCTACACGTCCTATATATAAAACCTAATCATTTTTACGAGCATTATCATCGTGCTCCAAAAGCCTAGTCATTTCAACTCCTATACATTTTTGTCCATTGTTGATTTTCCATCAGCACGGAACTAATCTTTCAAAATCTCAGGATTTTTTCAATTTCTTTCTTAGAAAATATCATGTTTACATCAAAATGATTTGTGTATTCTTTTTATCTCCCAACATTAATTCGATGCCATAATTTAAAAGAAAAATATAATGGCGCTTCTCGACGAAAGGAGATAAAAGTAAAAGAAGGAGCTGCATCTACCTAATTCTTCCGAGTCCCTCCTTACAAAATTAAAGCAAGTTTGAACTTTGAGTTAGCAACCACGAACAAGACATCACATATTTGCATAAAAGTCTTTGGTCATAGACTGCAAACATTTACGGTTCTCTTCCAAGGCGTGGACTTTAATTTCGCTTCATATCCTTATATCCTGATGACCTTGAGGTTTCTGATCATTATTTTCATAGTCATCACGAAACACCAGCACGATCCATGAAATCTTTTCCCAGAAGAGGCGTGAGGCAATACAGAAAATCTGAAGTTCCACGCTTTCGTTGGACTCCTGAGCTTCATGAACGTTTTGTTGATGCCATTGAAAGCCTTGGTGGTAAATACAGTAAGTAGTCTTGATGATCGTTTCTCCTAACGCTTTAGTGATATCAAGTCTGACCTTTTCCAAAACTAGACACGTTAACTAAGTAGAAGTAATGATCTTCCGAGATTCAATATCGAGCTTACTTAGTTAAGTTTTTGAAAACTTTAGGTTATATATATGCACATATAAACCCAAAATAAAACCAAGAAAGAACTGGTAAAAGATGACAAATAATAAGTAAGATAGAGTGACATGGTTATGGTTTTAATTTGCAGAGGCAACACCTAAGAGAATTCTGCAGATGATGAGTGTTAATGGGCTTAATATTTCTCACATCAAAAGCCATCTTCAGGTACTTATTTACCTTCAAACTTTTCTTTAATTTTCATCCTGAATTATTTAGAAATACATATTTATTCTTCCTTATCTTAAGAACTTTTTGATAAATAAAAATTTAAGTTCTAATCTCTTAAAAATGTAGTAGATAGTTCAAGTTGCCAAACAATAATCTGAAATAGGCAAGAACTACAAGACAAACAAAAGGGAATAAAGGGATAACTTACTAATTATTGTGCTGCAAGGAATGAGGAAAAAATGTATAGATCAAGTGTTCAATTATAAGCTAAAATTTTTCCTTGAATTATTAAAACTTTAAAAAGGTCATGCAATTTATAATGTAACTTAAGAAATAGCAGAAAGAGATAGAAAAAAAAAGATGTTTTTTTTAAGTACATGAAAAAAAGAAAAAAGAAGAATGAAGAAAATACAAAAATAAAAAAATACAAAAATTTGTTTCAATCACTAAACTTTTTGCAAATGCATATTTTTCTACAAATATACACTTTTTATATGTTTTTTTTGAAAAGTGAATGAAATTTTATTCACACTAGCACAAGCTATTACAACATTACAATGAGTTCCAAGTTACAGCTTGTTCATTTGAATACAAACAAGTTAGAAGTTACAAGCAACCCAAACTTAGAGATTCTATCTACATTTCATGTCAGGAGTGAGTTTGTTTTGTACATTTTTTGCTGTCATGATCTCTTTAATCAAATTTAGGGTGTCACTAACTATTGATGCTTCCCGGTGTTAGCTCTTTTGTACAATATGTTATTTCTTTCTCTCCAAATTGAGTAAATGGTTGTGGTGAAAGCAGTATTGAAGAGCTGTATATACTGCTTGAGTTGTTTAGCTTTCTCAGTGACCTATCCAAGAGTCCATTCAATTCGTAAGTCTGGAAGTGCTCCACTAGCATATGCAGCACCCTACTCTAAATGACTTTGGAATACCTAAAGAGGAAAAAGATATGTTTCCTATCCTCTTCAGCTTTTTAGGATAGCATACACATGGGGTCATATATACCAAACCATTTGTTTTTTGTTTTGAATATGTTCTTTATCACAAGCAAAGTGATTAAGGAAGCTTTGGGGTAAGGAGTGTTTCCAAAGTAATTCATACCAAGGTACATCTCCCAGGTTTGTTCTATTGATTTATAGCAAGATTCATTTGTAAAGATCCCTTGGAATTTAGAGTCCAAGCAATGTTTTCCTCCCTATGCAGATGATGGAGTTGAGGTAAATAAGTTTCCAGAGAGGAGAATCCTCTTAAATTTCCAAACCATTCTCCCTACTAGATGAGTGAAGAGATTTTAGCATTAGTAGGGATTTTGTTTCTTAAATTAACGATTTTATTTCTCAATATAAGAGGACCTAGATCAATCCAGTTGTCATACCATAAATATATGTTTTCCTTATTTCCCAATTTATGTTTAATACAGGGATATAATAAGCTCCTTAAGGTCAACATATGGATAGAGTTCTAAAATTGTTCCCTGTTGCTTATCACCAATAAGAAGTTTTGATTTTTATGGTAAAATTCATCAATCCATTTAATCCATAGAGCTCCTTTGTTAATATGTATTCTCCAAATTGTTTTACTCAATAGGAATTTTTCATAAAAGATATAGGAATAATCCCCAAGCCCTCTTCCTCTTAGGAGTAGTTATTACCTTCCATTTGAATTTTATACCATTTAAAATTTCTAATTTTCCAAACTATGTCAATCTCCTTAATGACTCTCTTTGGCAGTAGAAATTGTGCACTCCAATGAACATGAAGTTTGTTAAGGACTGAATTGATTAGAGTAAGCTTGGCTATAAGGGATAAAAACTTGTTCTGCCATGCATTAGTTATGGCTTTGTACTTTTCAATGAGAGGAATGCAATAAAAAAAACTTTGTTTAGTAGAAGTAATAGGGATGCTACGGTATTTAAGGGGAGGACTATGAATTACAAAGCCTAAACTTCTACTCAAAATAGCTCGGTTGCTTACATCAAAAGAGATAAACTTGTTGCTTTTATTATCATTGACTTTCAATCTTGAACAATCTATAAAAAGATTCAAAATGTTTATTTGGATATTTTTGGATTGAATATCGGCCCCACTTAAAAGCATTAGGTCATCAATAAAAATTGATTGATCCTGAGCTTTCTGAATTTATGGTGAAATTGGTGTCTACCGTTGCAAGTAATAAGCTTACTAAACATTTCGGAAAGCCCTTCTATTGTTAGGGTGAATAGGAAAGGAGATAGGGGATCCTTTTGCCTACTTCCCCTAATGTTCCTGAAAGATTGAGTAGGAGCTTCATTAACTAGAATACTGAAGGATAAAGTTATGATAAATTCCATAATCCACTTAACAAACTAATTTGGAAATCTAAGAGCTACTAAACAAGATTGAATAAACTTCCATATAATGGTATCAAAAGCTTTGTAGAAATAAACTTTGAATAAACAACTTCTAATGGCTCTTCATGAATTGTAATCTTTTATTAACTCCTATATTAGAAGGATAGTATCTCGAATAGATCTCCTAGTGATGAAAGATCCTTGAGCTAGATTTATAGCTTCCTTTGGTGTTATATTCAATCTGTTGGCCAATAACTTGACTATTACTTTGTAATGTATGTTGAAAATTGAGAAAGGTCTATAATCCACCATGGAAAAAGAATTTTGTTTCTTAGGAATGAGGAAAACGTAGCTATAAATCATTTCTTTTAGCATATTAAAGGAAGAAAAAAGTTCTAGAACTGCTTTAATAAAGAGATTGTCAATGATATCTTAGGTTCTCTGAAAGAAACAAACAGAGAACCCATCAGGTTTTGGGGCTTTGTAGGGATGTAAACTGAATAAAACTCTTTTGACTTCTTAATGTGTGAAAGGGGTCCCTAAAAGGCCCTTCGAATATTGATTGATGGTGTTGTTAAAGAATCTCTTTAAATTAAAATCTGTAGGGTTGGATTCATTAGTCCTCATCAGATTGATAAAGAAATTATTGGCTAGTTATTACATGTTACTCTGATTAGAGAATGTTTTACCCATGCTATTTTAGAGCTCTATAATTTTATTCCTGTTTCTTTCTACTAAGAAGGAATGATGAAAAAATTTGGTGTTGGCATCTTCCTCTCTTAACTAGTTAATCTTTGATTTTTCTTTAAAATTGAATTGTGTAAATTTAGATCTTCTTGATGCTCCTTTAGCCTTTGAGTTTCAACTTCTCTCTTAGCATTATTATGCTTGTAGAAATCCTATTGAGCCTTCTTAATTTGTTCTTGGTTTCAATAACACCTTTAATTTGATCTCTAACAAAACTCTTAGAGAGCTAGTTTGACAAGTTTAAGCTTTTTCATGATAAACAAGTCTCCTTACTGCTTGTTGGTCTATGTGAATAATCTACCTGTGAAGCTAAGATCCACCAAGTTAACCATTAGGTCCAAATTAATGAGTTCTCTATAAGTTCCTAGGTTATACCTTCTTCCTCCTTCTTCCTCCTGAGAAAATAAGATGCAATTAAAATATCCTGCTAGTAACTAAGGATTTGTTATTCCAATTTAAATAGCTTTGAGGTCTTCTCATAATTTTTCTCTTTGGAATGATAAATTAGAAACATAGATCATTGATCATTGTTAAATCAAATTTAGAATGTAGACCAACAATTTGACATTTCAAATGCATAAATTGGTCACTTTCATATGTTACTTAGACATCTGCCTTTTATAAAATCAAATAATCCTCCCATTGTAATGAAAAAGATGGTTTCAAAGGATTTTCCATTTTGCTCCCCCAATGTAATGAAAAAGATGGTTTCAAAGGATTTTCCATTATACTCCCAAAAACTTAAGGCCATACTACATTAAGGTAGCTTTATTTTAGTTTCAAGGAGCCCCACTATACAAGGCTTCTTGTTAAAAATGACTTCCTTCACAATTGACCTTTTTAAAGGATCATTTAACCACAAGGATTGTCATTAGGGAGTTGGTCCCCTTTTAGCTTTTTTTCCCTTTTCTTTTAGCTAATTTTCACTTAGAATTAGTAGCAAGATCCTTGACATCTACCTAATCCAATTGATTCTCTATAAGTATGGAAGATGTCCCTAAATTGGTTGTAGGCTCTAGCTATGAATTAATCATGTTAGTAGCAATTTGATTCTCCTCCATTTCTTTAATTACTTCAATTGTTTATGTTTTTGTTTCTTCAGTGCCCTCCTTGTTAGAGTTTTTGAGATTTTCTAGGGTATCTATTCCTATAAGTTTTTCATGCCCTCCTTTCTTAAAAGCCTTTCCAGTGGCTTTCCATTTTCTGTTAACAATGTTAGGCTTTCATGGATGTGTGATGGGAATTGATTTCCTCACCATTTCTCCTTCTTCTCCTAATTTCATAACTGGAATGCTCTATAGTAATTGTAAATGTTTCTTAACTTCAACAAATATTTTTGTAAAACAAATCATCTCCATATTAGTTATTTGAGAGTCCATACATACTGGCTTCTTAGGGGAGCTAGCAAGGGAGCTTAGTCGTTCAGTTGTCTAGAATTCTAAGGAGTCGTTGTGAAATTAATCAAATAGGCAGGGTATCTATGTTACCTCTGTCATATTCAGTACCTACCTTCCATTACTAGATGAACAAGGGTTGACCACCTATATGCCAAGGGCCTTACTCTTGTATCTCATTTAAATAAGATTAAGAGTTGAATTTGAAAATAAAATATCCATCTTCCATCAACATTGTTTTTTCTAACCCTTTCTTTCTAGCCCTTTCTTGCTCCATATTGTTATTGCTCAAGCATGAACCACTGGGAATGCAATCTTTTTGCTCTAGAAGAAACCAATTAGGTCTATGGACCAAACAGTAGCTCTAGCTTTAAGAAGCTTTATAGGAGGAGTAACTACACTATCTATCATCACATCCTAAAGATATTTCAGCTTGCCCTCGTTGTGCTGGATATTCAATCTATTCTTCCATCCTCAAACAGATTGTTTTGGTACTTTTGAAACATCAAAGGGAATTCCATTATTGACATTCTCAGCTAGACTCGCTTGAGCTGGAGCTTCTCCAAGTTTTACACTATTTATATCTTGGGTGAGTTTTGAAAACTCCTTTAGAGACAAATTTGGAGAGGATGTTCCACTAACCTCCTTTGTGTATTGTAAGGCCAAATAATAGCCTTCCATTGAGGCAAAAAATTCTTAAAGTAAATCACCTAAGGTTTACACCAGGGAGTCAAAAAACCAATCGGAGGGAAGCTTATTTCATAATGATAATCTTAAGAAAGGATGTTTAAAAAAATTGAGATATTTTAAGACTTTATATTTAATTTATAAATTCTTTATATAGTTTAATTGTTGTGGTTTATCAATAGATACAAGTAAAATGATGAATCTTCTCTCATGCTTAAACACCTCTTGACATATCTACATCTTCTGTTAGGCTTAAACACCTCTTGACATATCTACTTATCATTCTTTCTTTTATATCAAGCCTAAAACCAAATAATTAAGAGTGTACTTCTAACACAAGTTTTCTAGAACTAAGAAAATAGATGCTATATAATCAAGAAAATAAGACTGAAGCTATATTAAGCTATGTTCCTTTTGGCTGGATTGGCAAAAAGCATTTTAAACTTTTTGTTACAGTTTAGACAAAGAAAAATCTTTATGAGTTTTGTACTTAACATGAATAAGGTGTGGGAATAGTTATTGGTCTCAAGAAACTTGGTAATTATTAATTATATGATTACTCCATAATTTTATGTTAAACTTAATACCCACATATCCATTTCTTATTCAGATGTACAGGAACACAAAGGATCATGGCAGCATTGATGGCCCTGTGTGCAATCAGCATTTGCACACAAGGAAAGCACGAACGTCAATCTGTTCCTCCAAAAGGTATATAAATGTCTTAATTAATTTATCTTTAGAGTTTTTATTACCATAACCAAGAATATAAATCTTTAAGATGTTTCGAAGTCACATAAATAGTAAGATTATTAAGATCTTAGTACTAATTAATTACAATCATACAATAAGATAAGCATAATTATAATAATTCATTACAATACATCTAACCATACAATTACAATAGTGTGACAATCGCAGTTGTAGGCTTCATTGCACCTTATATTCAAAACTTATCAATAAATGTATAATAAATAAGAAAATCTATAAATGAGAAATTAGAATTTAGACATATAAATAACATCAAAGTGGCCTGGAAGTTTATTCTAATTTAGTTCTAAAAAAATTTCTTAAATTATAATTGAAAAGCATGTAAAAATACCTTGTCAACATGAATATAAGAGGATGATTTTATTTTTGAAAAATAAATCAAACAACTTAAAAAAGTTTTTCTTTGGCAAACTTGTGTTTGAAGCTTAAAAAATTATTTCAAAAGCAATGCCAAACAAACACTATAAATTCACACCTTCATTTTCTAATTTCCTTTTATTTTTATTTCCGCTTGGGATATACTAAATAGATGTAAGGATATGGTTACATAACTGTGTATTTAATGCCAATTGTTATTTTGAAAGATTAGAAACAACCTCTCTACTAGTTAGGAATAAGGCTGCGTATTACTAAGCCTTTCTAGATCCTGCATATGACCGAGATTCATACTTAGTATTATTGTTGTTGTTATTTTGAAAGAACAACAGAATTCACTTGGTATCTTATGCCCAATTTACTGTAATTTAGGTTCTCATTGAAGTCATCTGGTCGGGTTGAACCTAACATTTGCTTATTGGTAACAACTAAGCTATAGCCTTTTAGTTCAACTCTCTCTCTCTCTCTTACAGCTAGCATAAAGAATTGCAGCAAAATGTCTTCACTCCCCGAATAATTAACTTTTTTTAATGGCTAGCTATACAGTTATGTGTGTTTAAAAATTGAAACTATAAAATTTTCTAAAGTACATGTGTTTTGCATCATATGGTTCTTTGTCTCTTATAGTATTGTTGAACATTCCATATGCACTTGCGTTAATGTACAGATATATAAAATTTAATTGAGCTTCTTGAATATCCATTAAATGATATATATATATATATATATGTATATATATATATATATGTATATATATATATAGTCATCTACATGAAGTTTGTTTTAAATAAATATTATCTCTTTGAATACTGAATTTAATCTTAAAAATTAGGAGAATGCTTAAAAGAAAAGAATTAAAGAGTCATCATTTTAATAATTATTATGATTAATATTATTTAAATTACTCCATATATATCATAAATTGTTTATTAGTATGAAGGAGTAATTTAAATAACTAAGCAAATGTTGTTTTAAGACCTTTTTTATTAAAATTTTGGAAGAAGGTTCACCCTATCGCCCATACGTTCTTTTTTTTTTTTTTTGTTCAGGCTGCTTATGGAAGAACTTAAACAAACAAGAACAGGGAGATGTGCCTCCAAATCTCAAGTTTCATCTGAAGAGGGCATCCAACCTCTTGCAAATAAACAATGTGCTGGGCAGGATACCGAGGTAAAACCCCTCTCCCGTTTTATTTCTACCTCCTAATCTTTTTCTGGTCACTATCCTACCGAGTGAACTTGTTGAAGCTTAGTCTTAACGAGTTAATGCTTGGCCTTTACCTAAGATAGCTCAACAGTAATGTAAGTTTAGATTCGTTATTCGTCATTAGGTACGTTTCTTTGTTATGATCGACATCAATATTCATCGTAGTTCATTTTGTTTTTAATAAAATTTTACTTCTTTTTGCAGAATTCAGGAGAAAACTTCGTGCCTAGAATTTCCAATGAAGAAGACCATGATCGCGAGCTAACTGAGATTTGTCAACTCTCACTATCCTTCATACCTTCATTATCCTCAATAATAGAGGCTACAGAAGAACGAGATTTACTGCCTAATCAAGGTTTCCCATTCAACTCAATACCAAATCATCAGATTCTGGACATTTCGGAATTCAACTCTTTTGGAAGCAATCACGTAAACCTAGATTTGACCATTTAATTGAATGAGATAGTTTCCAAATCTAATTATGACAATGATACTTCCTGCTATTAGTGTGTAGAAAATTTTGTGCAGATTATGTTCAATTACGACGTTGAGGTTGAATGCTAGATAGTTCTGAATCAATAATATATTACGAATTAGCAATGATTTTCTTTTTAAAAGATATTAATCTAGATGTTCAAAACGTGTAGACATGTTGAAGGAGTAGTCACTAAGAGTTATTATCTAAAGAACTTCCACTTTTGTTTTTCTATTTTAGTTTTTAGTTTCTACTTTTTATTTTTTAAATAAAAAATTTTGTTTAATTATTAATATCAATGCGGTTATATTTTATTATTGATGATAATTATATATTAGATAAAAGTTAAAGATAAATTATTTTTAATTAATTAAATTTATTTTAATCTCTTATATAATATAATAAATTTAATTATAAAATTAAATTAAATTATTCATAATTTTTATCAATAATTAATTTAAATTAATTATATATAATATTGAATTAAATTATTCATAATTATTATTAATAATTAGTATATCAAATAATTGAATAATATATATTTAATTGATACTAAACCAGATTATCAAAAAAAAAAAACAAGAACCAAATTTTGTTGCTTTCATAATTTTGAAAATATGAAGGAACTAAAACTAAAAACTCAAACAAATAGATTATTTTTATTAAATTTGAAAACAGAAACAGAAAGTCAAAAACAGAAACAAAAACAAAAAAACCCTAAATTTTAAAGAAATGAACTTCCCCATATTTTCGAGTCCCCAAAAGAAGCATATTAAACAAAATATACTAGTGAAAGCAAATATGCAATTAATTAGTTATTTGGTTGACATATTTTTGTATTGTGTTCTCAATTTGATCTTTTATGTGCACAACATTTTACACTCTTACAATTGAAGAGATGATCTAAATAAAATTGCTCTTCCTTTCCAATTATTGTCTTCAACGTAATTGTCTTCAGGTCGTGTCTAATATTGGGTCAAGATATGAAGAAGGTTGTATAGTGAAAAAAAAATGACTTAACTAGGATTTCCCTTAAGAAACTTTATACTTTATTATTCGAGTAAAGTCTAAATTAAGTTTCTATCAACCTCTTACTTGTACATGTATTTTTTATATTAGTATATCATAAGTTGAACTATTATTGTGTATAATGAGATTTAAGCATATTAGTATTTTCAATTTCTTTTATCATATTTGTTTAATCTAATGTTACGAGGCTTAATATGGACTTTCAATTTGTTTTAGGAATAATGTGCTCTAGAAGTAAATTACTAAAAAAAAAATTAATTTATTTAAAAATAAATAAATGGAACAAATAATAGTTATAAAACTAAAAAATAAGACAGAAAAAATTATGTAATTCATTAATCCTATGTTGACAAAAAAAAAAGGATAATGACTTTTACTATATGAATGTATATATAAGTTTATAATAATTCATTTTTATTTTGATAAAAATTATAATTAATATTAAATGATGTAAACGAGAGATTGTAGCTCAGATAAGTATTAGTTGGCAAAATCAAAAATCGTAGAGGAAGTTTAAAAAAACATTTGGTAACAAAAGACTTCAATACATAAGATGATAATAAGCTTTATCCGTGATCGTGTTATTTTGATATGTGTAAGTTTTAATTAATTAACCTTGATAATCAGCAAGCGCACATCTCGTTTGCATATTACTTAATATGTCAATCCCACGAGGAAGGATAATCTAATCCTATAATAATCTAAGGCTAAAACAAATTGTAGAAATTCAAAATGTAATGAAACTAAAACAAGAATTCAATTCAATCAATTAAATCAATTTAAGAATCAATCATGAAAATACTAACAATATAACAGTTGCAACACACACTCAAGACACAACCTAAAGAATTACCAATTGAGAGAAAGAGAATTTTACCTATCTTTAACGCTAACCTAATCGATTATAAATCATTGGATTATTGGTTTTAGACAATTCTAGAGTTGATTACTCTCTCTCGAGTTATAACCATTAACCCTAATTCGTAAACCCTAATCAGATTATGGAAGTTGAAATTTCTTAAGTAACAACCTATCCAAAACCTTAATTAGATCTGATGCTGTCTAATAAACTATCGGGAGACCTATGCAAGATCTCTCTTCACACAATATATCGATTTGATTTAATTCTCGTTCTATTAAATCACGTAACTCTCGTTAGCTAAATTTAATTATTTCTCATTCAATTCACCCTCTGATTTTATCATCGAATTATGAAATTGTAGAAATTAAATCACAATAAATCTAAATAACATATAAAGAATCAAATTTCATTAAATCTGTAATAGCCGGTTTCCAAACATATTAAGGGTTTTAACCCTAGATGATTACACTTGAGTCGTAGCACTGAGAATTTATGAAATGCATTTCATTCATATGCATATCATTAGTATTCACATAAATTATGATTTTGTACACATTGCAAAGATAGTATATGCACTCAATTGACATATTATGAGGTATGACAGGTTTACAATGACTATGATATGAATTGTGTATTGTTTTTGGTTTGATTGATTACAACTAGTAAATTTGGAATTAGTTGTTACAATTGGGAAATTGATGAATTAAAATGTACATTTAGAATAGGAAAAATGTCAAGTGACAAGACAAATTGACATATGAAAAATTAGGATGACTAAGCCTATGAAATAAATGACAAATGGCATAGATAAATGAGTGTTATTTTGCATGGGAATTAATTGACAAATGGTAGCAATTATTGAGTGATAAATAGACTAACAACTAGGTAACAAATGGCACCTTATCTAGAGGGCAAGTGGCTTACATGCCTAGTGACAAATGTCACTGTCAAAGAGAGACACTGAGCACCAAATGAAGTAAGCTACTTAAGGGATGGTTTTTGCTATCTTTATTCGTCCTCTCCACCAAAATTCTAACACTCCCATAGCTCTGAAATTTTGCTTCCATTATGTTAAATTACCACTCCAAAATCGTTACAAATTCCTGCTTCAAGAAAGTTATAACCTGTTATTTTCTATCCTATTATCTTATTGTTGGTGAAAACCAACCTATTTTCACCTTGAGTTTGTGATGATTGTAAGCATTGAGGGTTAGCTTAGCTTGCTGAATTGAGCTGGTATTGGAAGCTAAATAAATAAGTAAAGTGTTGTTCTTTATGGCATATTTAATAGAAAGATTATGAATGTTAAATTGGATGGATTGTATATGATATTGATGATAAAGTGTGCTGGAATACGATGGATGAACTTGGATATTTTTATGATTTGTTCTTGATGTATGAAAAAATGTGGGTTTTAGGTTGATGCATGGATGAGTTAGATTAGGATTTTAAGTATAATGAAGGTGAATTTATGTTAAATAAAGATGTTAGTGTAGTGTTCGTGGAATGGGAAAGAACTAGGACTATATGCATGATAGTGAATGATAGTTTCTGTTTTATTTTATTACATGAAAGACAACAGTTTATGGACTGCTAATTGAATAATTTTGAGTTAGAATTGGAGATGAAATTGAAGAGGAATTGGAGTATAATTAAGGTCTAACAGAGGTACAATTGATATATTAGTAAGAAGATGTTTTGAATTTGTTATATAGGTGTTAAAATCTAGAAAAAATTAAAAGAAATAGATGGTGAACTTTCGGGTCACTCATCCCACGATCGTGGAAGCTGTATACACAATAGTGGGCAATGCCTTGAAGTGAAGAACATTTTGTTTTTTGTGATTATTGAATTACCTAAGAATAAGTTACTTTACTTTAGTGCATTTGGATTTGATTGAGGCTTGAAATGAACCTAATTTGGTGTTAGATTAGTTGGTTAAGTATTTAATAAGTTTAGATTGTTAATTGATGTTAACTTAAGGAATTGATCTTTTGATATCATTATATCTAAATTTGGAATTTATGAGTGTTAAAGGATTAAAGTGTTCTTATGAATACAAATGTGATCAAAAGGACATGAATAATCCATTAGGAATGAATGAATGAGAATCAAGAATTGTGTGAAAACATATAATGTTAGAAAAGGGTTGTTAAATGTATGGTTGATAATTTAGAATAATCAAGTATACTTAAGATATAAACCTAAAATTGCAAGTATTTAGATACAAGCTATAATGTTTGAATGATCAAGACCTTTGATTAAGGATACATACCCGAGGAAAGTCAATTGAGCATACATTAAAATGACACATATATATGTATGATTGAATAATCATATGATTGATCAACTTCGTAATGTGTGAACTATATATATGTATTACATTATTAAAGAAACACAAATTGAACGTCAACATTGCCGAGTCGTCAAAACAACAACTTATTTGGAGCATACTGTGAGTTTACCCTGATGTTTTCTCATTATGACTGAATTGTTTGATTAACCTTTAGATATTGAATTTTATTGATATGAATGTAATAATTCTAAAAATTGATGGTTTAAGGAGTTTGATATTCAGAATTGTATTGGAAGTGTTTTCTAATCATATGTGAATATGGAAAATGTGTACTCAACTAAATGTTGAATTCCGGACTCAGATCCGATGAATATGATAAATGATTGTGCGCATGAATGAAAGTTATTGATGGCATATTTTGTGATTTAATGCATTCGATAATAAGGTTATGCATGATCAGATAAAGGAGTTGTGACTGCAGTGAACAGTGTGAAAAAGAGCTCAAAGCTCATAAATGTGCACAAAGAGGCATATGCTCAGTTATTAATAAGCCCAGTATCCACAATAGGTACAAGACAGTAAATGAAATGAGCCTGCTGTCCACAATAGATATGGGATAGTAAATAGGCGCTTGGTCATAACAAAGTAAAAATGAATGGAGTCACATGTGCATTTTACATATACAACTTGATATGTATCATATGATGATTGAATTAATTTATTGGAATATTCTGAAATAGTAATGCAAAATATTGTATACAAGTTATACTTGTTGAGAATGTTCAATATTTGATTATATGATTTGCTTATGAATTGGATTGTGAATTGTCCACGCGTTTGGGCATGAGTGAGCATATCGATAATGGTTCACTTACTGAGTTCGGAAACTTGTCAAAATTGCAACGTTGATTTTTAGGTACAAGGGAGACCTAGTTTCTAAGGCAATCTAGTAGAAGTCTAGTACTGTCAATTCTAGAAACAAGAATGACTCAAAGGTTTAGTCAACCAATATTTGAGGAGTCTAGTAGATTGTATTCATGTAGAACATTTTGCAAAAGAACAGTAAACTCTCATATGTTTGTGGTATTGTAAATATATGGATTATGAAATGTAATCCTACAACTCATGTTTGTTAATGAAATGGAAAAAGTTGATCTTTTAAACACTTATGTTCTCCATGATGCCATAATAAGTTGATTTGATTGCTCTAACATGCCATTTTCATAGGGCATGTTCTTGATATCCTCTAGATGTTTGGGTAGATGCTTTATGGTAGTCGTGTATTACAAAATCAAAGATAAAACTCCGAAGGTCAGTTTAGAACATCTCAGCATTAAAAAATCCTATCATCAACTGTTATCCCTAATTTTATACAACAATAAAATGGAAATAAATAGGAAATACAATCTAAATGGCTGATGGGAGGCAGTAATGTCGAAAACTTCTTATCTGGGGAGTACTTTGAGTTAGTTTCTTCTCGACTTCTGTCTTCCTTCTTCTCTTTCTCAATCTCTCGATGAATTCTCTCTAGGGTTTCTCAAAAGTGGCTAATGTAAAAGCTCCTTCTTTCTATTCTTCTTGTTCTATTTATGTTCTTTTATGTTTAGGGTTAAACTAGGATTTTTTTGGGGTTTGAAAGGTCCAAAAAATCTCTAGAAACACGAAGTTTGGGAGTTGTTACGTGTCTACCTGATGCAGGCCATGATCATGGCCTGCTAAGCCTTCTGTCACGATCGTGGCCTACCATTGTTTCTACCCGAATGTCTTCCGAAGTTCCTCTGTTCTTGGATATTGACCCTAAAACACTAGCAAACACATCAAGGTACCTTAAAAGCGTAATATTTAAACTTAAAAGCTTATACTAACCCATAAAACACTAATAATTAACAAACTAACACAATTCTAACCTAAACACATACTAAATGATCAGATTAATGGATAAACACATATCAAACTATTCCCTAAAACCCGATTTAATTTACACTTATCATGTCCCCACACTTAAACATTTGCTTATCCTCAAGCAAATAAAACAATAAACAACACAAGAAAACACAAAACACGGATATGAATAATGAGACAATGGCTTCAACTTAGTGAAACAAATTTAACTATAAACACAATCTTTAAAGTCATTCTAACTTATTAACAGGCGAAATCTGTGTCTAAACACCTTGAACTAAATCTACAAACTAATCAAAATTTTAATGTTGAGTCTATTCACCTCTATCACTTGCACACACACATTGATAATCATTTAGTCAAAACAAAAGTGTAGCTATTCCTCAGTAAGTTTTCATGAAAAATTAAGCTACTAATAAGTTTGGTAGGTTTTTATTTGAAAACATTCTTTTTGTTGATTTTTCTTTAAGGACATGAACTTAGTCTTTTTTCTCGGAGGAAAATATTTGTCATTAATACTGATTTGCTTACTTAACTAATTCATGTTGTTATTAAGCTGCTGAGTTGGAATGTCATTATATCCTTTTTACACGAAGGCACACATTTGTGATGCATGTCGTTCTAGTTACTCAGTTATATCACATTCTCAGCTAGCTATTAGCTTTATTCATAACCCAAAAGCCAGCGGAATAATTATTTTAGTTAAAATTATACAATTTTTAACATAAAATTTTTCCTACCTTATTGCTTTAGGTAATCATTCTCATGAAAATATATTAATAATGCCAATTATTTGTTTAGCCTAAAATTATAAGTGAGTATGACAAATTCCTAACGTTAATGGACTAACATCATATCCTAATTAACCAGCTTATCTAGCCCTCAGTAACTTAGGTCACTAATTTCACAAGCTAATAATTCTTCACAAACTAAAAGACTATGTTTAAGGATAAATCTATGTCGTTAAGTCCTAGCCATTAACGCATCCACACAATTCACATCATGCAACCTAAACAAACTATCATACAATATGCGAAATTCACACTTAAGGTAAAAACACACAACCCTCCCCACACTTGAATAACATATTGTCCTCAATGTGAGAAGGGTATATAAACAATATAGGGGGAAATAAAACACAATATAAGAAAATAAGAAGAAAATACTAAAAAATGGAGTTGGTGATGGAGATAGTGTTGAGACAAATCCACTTGACATTGAGAGTGTTTCCCTAAGTGATTCAAAAGAGTAAAAGAATTAGCAATCAAAACCATTCCAAATCATTCAAAACTTATTTAATAATTTAAAACAAAACTAACTACACAATAATTTAAATCTAACTACTAAAATTGCTAATTTATGGTCATTTGCTTGGCCTTCATCCTTTAAAAGTTAGCTAGGATCAATTATGAGTGGATTGCTTCCACCCCATGATGCCCAATTTTCATTTGTTAGCTTGTAAGTAAGCTAAAAATTGCAAAATGATCGGAAGGCCAATATTGATAAAGTTGAAAAAACCAATTAATTTCAGTAATGTTCTTTTCATTATCAAACTGTCAATAAAATAAGGAATAATAAGTCTCCCTAAGTGTTCCATCGAATTCAATAGTTTTTCTTGTAAGAAGGTGAGTTTCTCTCTTTCTTCTTTAATTACCTCCTTAGCTTCTTCCACTTCACGAACAAAAACTTTCATAGTTTCTTCAAACTTAATGTCTGTTGTCATCTGTTCTTCATCCTTTTATGCTTTAAAAGATTCAAATGCATCAATTATTTTGAATGGGCTACTCTCCTTTAGATTCTTTAATACACAATTCATATTGAATGTCACTTGGTCATCATTAATCTAAAGAATAAGGTTCTTTTCACGTACATCTACTACAGATTTTTTGATGTTCATACATGGTATATCAAGAACTGGTGAATAATAGGGAGGATTGGCATTCTTTTCGTCATCCTCTTTCTTCGTGTCTTAGTCTTCAATATGGTAGGTTCAACTTGGTGTTCCCTGTTTCTTCTAGCTTTTCCCTATCCTTAAGTGTGATAGCCTTATATTGTTCTCGTGGATGTAATTCTACATTTTTCATAGAGTCTTCCACATTTCTCTTGCAAAATTTAAGAGAAAGATGTCTCACTCAAATCCCTAGATTATGAATAGACGAGGCATGCTTTTTCGTTACGTGCTCAATTTTCTCTTCTAGTCTCTTCTAGCCCTCTTCAATGTCCGCGAGCTTATCCAGGATCTTGTCTAATTTAGAATCCCATAAACTGGACTCATCTTGCTGAAATCCTAATAGGTCTTGATGTCTTAAGTGATTCCTTACATTATTGGACCAATATAAATTTGGGTGGTTCTGCCACTTCAAAATGTACATGTGTCAATAAGGATCATTACTTCCCTAACCATACTATGCCTTATTGTAGTTCGCAAAAGTTCCTTGCTCCCTATAATATCTATCCTTTATCACTGTCTGTATTTTTTTAACATAAAAGATAGTGAAAAAAGCCTTAGACTAAAGAACTAAACTAACCACCTCCTTAGCAACAACACCAAAAACTTGATCAAGTTGTTTCAATATGTGCAAGTTTCAATTAATTAACTTCAATAATTTACAAGCACATGGGTCATTCATGTAGTACCTAAGGTGTCGATCCCATGAGGAGGGATAATCTAACCCTGTAATATAAGGTCAAAACAAATCACAGAAATTCAAAATGTAATGAAACTAAAACAAGAATTCAATTCAATAAGTTAAATCACTTCAAGAATCAATCACGAAAATATTAACAATTTAGCAGTTGCAACACACACTTAAGACTCAACCTAAGGAATTATCAATTGAGAGAAAGGGAATTTTGCCTATCTTTAACGCTAACCTAATTGATTATGAATTACTGGATTATTGGTTCTAGATGATCCTATGATTACTTTCTCATAAGTTATAACCATTAACCCTAATTCATAAAACCTAATCGGATTATGGAAGTTGCCATTTCTCAATTAACAACCTATCCAAAACCCTAATTAGATCTGAAGTTGTCTAATAAACTATCAAAAACCTATGCATGATCACTCTTTGCACAATTTACCGATTTTATTTAATTCTATTTCTATTAAATCACCTAACTCTCATTAGCCGAATTTAATTATTTTTCATTCGATTCACCTCTGAATTTATCACCGACTTATGCAATTTCAGAAATTAAATCAGAATAAATCTAAATAACACATAAAGAATTAGATTTCATTAAATCAAAGATAAAACCCTAAAGGTGAGTTTAGAACATCTTAACATTCAAAAATCCTATCATCAACTACTATTCCTAATTCTATACAATAATAAAATGGAAAAAAAACAAGAAATACAATCAAAATGGCTGATAGGAGGTAGTAATGTCGAAAAAATCCTAATCCGAAAAGTATGTTAAGTCATCTTCTTCTCCACTTCTCTCTTCCTTCTTCTCTTTCTCAATCTCTCGATGAATTCTCTCTAGTGTTTCTAAAAATTGGCTAATGTAAAAGCTTCTTTTTTTTGGTCTTCTTGTTCTATTTATGTTTTTTTGAATTTAGGGTTGAACTAGGATTTTTTCAGGGTTAGAAAGGTCCAAAGTATCCCTTGAAATGCAAAGTTCAGGAGTTGTTGCCTATTTGCCCGATATAGGCCATAACCGTGGCCCTATAAGCCACGATCGTGGCCTATATCTAAGCCTTCTATCTCAATCGTGGCATGTTTCAGCCTGAATGTCTTTCGAAGCTCCTTTGTTTTTTGATATTGACCCTGAAAGACTAGCAAACACATCAAGGTATCTTAAAAACATAATATTTAAGCTCAAAAGCTTATACTAACCCATAAAATACTTAAAACACAAGCAATTAACAAACTAACAAAATTCTAACCTAAGGACATACAAATGATCAAATTAATGGATAAACACATATCAAACTATGCCTTAAAACATGATGCAATTTATACTTACCAATCTGGACTAAGTGAAAACAACTATTATTAGAAGACTTCAATAAATAATACACAAGCATACTCTATCAAATTCGACGGTTAGATAAAGATATTTAATAGTAGGTTCGAGCTTATATAACTAATTTTAATTAAAGCAAAAGAGTCATTATGACTTAAATATGTTCAATCGAGATATTAAGTCTAGTTGGCTATTAAAATTCATTGAACATGCATAGTACATGATACATTTATAAATGTGCTTATTCATGTGAATGTATAATGTAGTAATGTAAAATTGTATGTGATTGCATATAGAAGAGCATGTTGAGCAACCGCTTCCATACATTACTGGGACTTCAAGGCAATAAGCTAAAGGGAGCAATTGTGAGTAACCTAAGATGGTCTCACTATGATTGTTTGTTTATTAAATTATGTATTGAATTGTTATATGATGTGTATGTATTGATTTCCAGACATTTAATGTCTGAGGCGTTTGATGCATGAATAATACATTAGAAGTATTCCTTGAATGTGAATATTCTTAACTAGTATGTTGAATACCGAACTAAAATTTTGATGAAAAATTTGAATGAGAAAGAATGTGAATGTGACAGAATGAGCATAATGATTAAAAATGCATGGTGCATTTCACTACATGAATGTATAAAACATAAAGGCAGTTGTGGTAAGAGCCTCTGGCTCGCCATATAAAATGAGCCATGTATCCCTAACAAATAAGAGATAATATTAATGAGCCCGATTGGTATCCACAACGGATATGGGATAATGAAAACGACACTCGATCACAACAACGTAATAAACGAATGTGAGTCTCATGAACATTGTATATACATAAGAATTATATGATTTGAATGATTGCAATTGTAATGTGTAATTGAATTGAATGAAAAATGTGAACATATATGTACAAAGTGCTTTATGATGACATATGAGAAATTAAATGTTGTGAATTAAGTGATTGTATATGTTGATGTGATATGTGTGATATGAGTGAACTATCGAGTATGGTTACTCAACTGAGTTCACAAAACTCATCAAAATTTCAACATTGACTTTTTAGGTATGAGAATGATGACTTAGCTTCTAAGACCGTTTAGAAGAGATCTAGTGCAACTTTTGGATATAGATCATAGCTCAGAGGTCAATCAACTGGGATTGAAGGATTTAGATAATCTTGTTGTTAATTCCTTATGTATGTAGCGTACTTTGTAGACAGAGCTGTAAACTCTGATAGGTGGTAATTACAAAAACACAAAAGTTGTATGTAATGCTACATTGAAAATTATGGTTTATGAAATGAAATGAGGAATTTTTGGCTTTTAGACGTTGTGATATTTATGTTTTAAATTATGATGTCATGCAATAAGTGAAAGTGATAAAGTTGGCATTCCATTTTCTTCGGGCATGTGCACAGATGTCTAAAGGGTTTACGTGTACTCGTCGAATGGGAGTGGGGTGTTATATAAATGGTAGTAAAAATTTCGATAAATGACTTTAGGATTTAAAGACAAATGTTGTAGAAAATTAGGAGGCAATTAGATTAGAAATTAGCGACAAATAGACTAGTTATTAAAAGACGGCCAAATGGAACTATAGGGAGGTGACAAGTGGCAGTGACAAGTGTCACCACCCTTCATCCCTTACCCCCATAATATTTTCTCAAGTGAAAGACTAAAATTTTATTTTCTTTCACTTTTTAATTGCTATTAGCTCTTAGTACATCTCTCTTCTTCATTTTCTTTATTTTTCTTCATCTATCATATTCACCTACCTTCATCAACGTTGAAACTTACTTTCATCCATCATTTGCAACTTCCATTTTTTTGTCTTCATCATTTGTAACTAAAGACCTTTCCTTTGCACCTCCATGTTGATGGTAGTGTGAGTCTCTTACTATATGTCATGTTTAAATCCTTATATATGTATCCCTAAAGATGTCAAACTGTGCCTTGATACCAAAATTATAACATAACATACCTATAGCGCATATGCCTGAATATATCCATGAATAGTTAAGAATATACTCTATAGAAATGGTACGTTAGAACAATCACATAAATCCAGTATGAGGCATCAATATAACTTAAGAATTTCCAAATACTTATTCCCTTCACAATCATAATAAGTCATATATGTCATTAACATTCCAAATTCAATTAGATCATACACAACAATTTTAACTCAATCCTAGTGCATCATACAGTACAAAAATTACACACTAGAGACAATGTGCTTTATAAAATGGAATGCTAGTACAAATTACATCTATCTAGACTTCACAGGTATCGGCTGACCAAACCTTTAAGCCATTCTTGTCCCTGAAATAACAGTACTAGAATTCTATTAGATCACTTTAGAAGCTAGATCAAAATTGTAACAATTAACTCCAAATTACTAATTATAATTCTTCAAACCAAAATTCAAGACATAAGCAATTCACAATCAAATCATCATTTTAAACCTTTCATATCTCGGAATATGTCAATTGAGTGCATATACTATCTTTGCAATGTTTTCCAAATCAACATTCATATGGGTATATGCTCATGTTAGGCATATGAATAAAATACACCTCATTAATTCTAAAATGATATGACTCAAAAGTCTAACATTCTAACCCTCGGTAAGTTTTGAAAACTGACTATTACATTATATCCAATGGATTTCTTTATTTTTAGATTAAGCAGGGCTTTTTCCTTATCAAAGAATTAAAAGATTTAAGGAAAAACACTTTTTGTTGATCTAATGTTTACTTATGAGTGCAAGGTAAAAGGAGATATACATATAAAGAGCTAATAGTATAAGTCCTAAGTGTTTGAGTGATGTGAGAGAAAAACTCTAGAAGAAGACCATAATGAAAGTCAATTAAGATGAATTTATCCTTCTTGAAAAAGGCAATTCAATTATTATTCCTTTTAGAAAGAACTAATTTAAAGAAGAAGTTAGTGTTCATATCTCTTTATTTAAGCAAATGAATTACTAATTTTTACTTTAAGAGGGAGAAATTAACTTTTATAACTTGATTGTAATTTGGGAGAGTTAATTTTTTCTTTTCCTATTTATCTGCATCTGATGTAGAGAGGTAGAGATTGGTTTATTTTTTAATTTACTTCTCCTTAGTCTCTAATGTTTCCTAATAAATGTTACAAAACTTCCTTTAATTCAGAAACTTAAGCTCCTCAATAACCTTTGGAACTCTCCTATTATAGGTATACAATTTGTGCTTATGAAAATTGTAAATTAGCCCCTTGATGGCTGCTTCTTTAAATCCTTCAAATTCATTCGAGTAGTTATTAAGTCTGAAAGAACTTTTCCTCTTGTGGTTAGGGAAAAGCAACTAAACCATAATAAGATTACGGTTAGAAAATTGAGGGTTATTAATTGAGGCTTTACTATTAGGGAAAAAAATTAGCTATTATATATTAAATAAGGTTCTATTCATCATTTTTTTTTCTTAAGAACCATCCTTCCTTCTATTTATTGCTCCAAGTATAGAAGTTTCCATCCATATTTAAGTTAGAAACCTAGATTTGATTAACACAATCACAAAGTTTATTTATGTAATTCTTGAGATGAGAATTCCCTTTAGCTTCTGAGGGATGAAAGATACTATTGAAGTCTCCAAGGATAATCTAGGGAGAGTTAACTGTGGAACTAATTTCTTTAAGCTTCATTAATAAAAAAGAATCATTGACAGTTCAGGTTAAAGTTGTAAACAAAAGTGACTGAGAAGGAGGTATTCTCCTATAACATTCGTCTTAAAACATAAATGAAATAGTCAACTATGATGTGAACTAGTTAACTATGATATGAACTAGTAAACTAGGATAATCTGAATAACCATAATTCTATCAAGAAAAAAATCATAAATCAACCGTTATAGTTTGATTGATGGTCAGCAATAATAAGATAGTTTTTTGCTAAAAAACTTAAACTTTCATAATTATTCTCCTTTAGCTTAATTTCCATAAGAATAATCAGCTAAACTTTGAGATTAAACAATTAATTATTAAAGCTTGTTTTTTGTTTGGGCTATTAAGCCCTCTTACATTCCAAGCAAGAATAGGCATCAAGTGGGGAAGAAATTTATTTTATTATCCCTCTACTTGCTATTAGATTTCCTTTTAGTAGAAATTTTATAATCATTTCCTATACCTAGTCCTTGGTACTCCTTCTCATGTTAAAGACTGAGGGGGTAATTAATCTTCTCTGTATTTGAAGAGTAGCAATCATATAAAGAAAGATTATGAGAATAATATATAGAAATAGTATTACTTAGAGTATAAGAATTCTCTAAGACATTAGGTCAAGATGTTAATTTCTTTTCCTCTATTCCTTTCTTTAAGAAAATAATGACATTAGTTCCACCATTTGTACAAATAGTTTGGTGAATTGTTTTCTTCTTTTGACTGGGGTGTTATCTTGTTTTTCTTTGTTCTTATTCCCTTATCCATATTCATAGAGTGATTTCTCTTCTCAACATTAATCATACGATTATTCTCATTACTAACCATTACTGATTCAAATTGCATCCACTAATAATATTCCATATAATTGAATTTCTTACTTGTATGGATCCATCATTTTCTTTTATTGGTAAGGTCTTATCTCTATAAATAACATACAAAGAAATTGTCATTAAGGAGCTTCTTCTTCTCATCTCAAAATAGGTATAACTTCCAGCAAGTCTTATTGGATTTAAGCTAGGACACAAATTCTTACATAAATAAACTTTTTAATCTCAACAATGGCTCCATCAAAACTTATAGGTTTTCTTTTATAGCTTGCCGGGTGGCTTGATTCTTTTGCAATCTAACATTCCAAAAAAACTTTATAGATATTAATACAAATTATATCTTATTTTTCCTTAAGATGTTGAGTTTTAATTTTAGGATTCTACTTTTGAAGGAATAACGATTTGTTTTTAAAGTACCAAAGGCCTATATTACAAGATATTTTAAGCTTAAACCATTGATTCAACTTGAAAAGAAAGTGGTTCTCTTCATTTACCAAGACTTATCTTAGTCCAAGTTGCTTTCGATGATATTATTCATATGAATTCAAGATAAGAAAGCTAGACATTTATCCAATAAGAAGATAAAAAGGATCAAGTCCCAATTGGAGGTAGCTTCTTTTAAGACTTCAACTAGGGGATTACAATAGATCTAAGAGCTTAAGTTGAAATTATTGTAAGACCAGTGAAGGAGCAAACTCTCATAAGATTTGGTATAAAGAGCATTTCTTATGTTGAAAGTGTTTAGCAGCAATTATTGAAGGATCAATAAAAAAACATATAGTAGTATAAGGAGGTGGAGGAAAATTCGCATGCAAAACAATGCAAGGGATAGCTTATGAAAGAGAGGGAAAAGCTTTAATCAAAGGAATAAGGTTGTCATTAAGTTGAAAAAGGATAAAATTATAAAATTAAGAAAAGAAATTTAAAATTTATTCTTAAAAAGTAAGTTTAACAGTGGGAAGAGAGGAAAGAGCATAAGAAAAGGAATTAAGAGGAAATTAAGTTAAAACAATAGAGGAAAGGGAGATAGACCAAGTAACAAAACAAAAACCAGATGTTGGAGAACTATTAGAAGAAGAATAAAGTAGGGACTTAGTCAGAAATAAGTAAGGGTTTAAGAGGAAAAGACTAAAAAAATTTTAAAAACATAAAAAAGTGTACAATAGGAAAACAAGCTCAAACAATCTCAAACACTAGAAAGATAAACTCAGACTAGTAAGATTAGTGGCTACATAATTTGATAGTTGTGATTTGCATGATGTTTTAGGATTCAATTTGTTAGGTATTTAGTGTTAATTTGAGTGTTTAGTGGGTATTTAGGTTTCAATTGTGTTAATTTATGTGTTTAATTGTTTTTTATGAGTTAGTATGAGTCTTTGAGCTTAAATGTTATGTTTTTGAGGTACTTAGATGTGTTTGTCAGTGTTTTAAGGTAAACGACGAAGAACAGAGAAGTTTCATGATCGTGATGCAATAAGCCATGATCGTGACAAAAAGAGATGAGTTGATAGCACCCAAGCCACGATCGTGTACTTTGGGACACGATCATGATAGAAAGGGTCAGGCTTGCCACGATCGTGGCCTACGACGGGCTGATACAGAGACTTGAATTTTGTGAGATTTTTAGACCATTTTGACCTTGAATTAACCTTAGAGCTTCCAAAGTATAAATATAACATTAAGAGAAAAATGAAGCAGCCTTTACAGAGCTTTCACATCAGCCAAACTTCAAAAACCCTAAAGAGATATTGAGATATTTGAGGAAGGAGAAGAAGGAAGAGAGACTAGGAGACGAAGCTTGACGCGAAGTATTTCCCAAAACAGGTGGTTTCCTGCAGTTGCTGCCTCCATTGATCTGTTCCGACTGTATTTTCCAATTTATTTTAGTTTTATTAATGTATGAAATTGAGATAATTGTTAAGAATAAGTTTTGTTGAATGTCGATTTTTATCTAAACTCACCTCTAGGATTTTGATTCTTGAAATTAATAAAATCTACTTTATTGTGTTTTTATTTGAGTTATTTATGATTCAGTATCTATTTTTAATAATTCGGAAATAAACTGAGAGGGTGAGCCAAGTCAATATCATCAAATTGGGCTAACGAGAATTAGGAAATTTGATAGATAAGAATTGAATCAAACTGGTGAAATCGTGTAACAAGAGATCAAGCATAGGTTTCCATTAGGTTATTAGATAATTTTAGAACTAATTTAGGTTTTGGGAACTATGAGTCGAGAGATCACAATTCTATAATTTAAATTATGGATTATTAATTAGAGTTTAAAGAATATATCTCGAGAGAGAGTAATCCACCATAGGATCGTCTAGACCCGTTAACTTGATAATTTCATAATAAATTAGGTTTTCATTAATTTCAGACTAAAACCCCCTTTCTCTCAATTGGTAGTTCCTCGGTTAATTCTTGATTTGGTCATGTGATTTTCTATTGTCTTTATATTTCTGAAATTTTATTCTCATAATTGATTGATCAATTTTCTGCATTGGCTCTTTATTCTATATCACTACGATTTAGTTTCAACCTTAAATTTAGGACTAGATTAACCCCGCTTATGCGATCAATATCTTAAGTACTACGCGAACGACCCATGTGCTTGCAGTATTATCGAGGTTAAAATAGTAAAACTTATCATATAGGAAACTTGCGATCATAGTTCATATAGGACTTAAAGAGAGAAGCATTAACTTCTCTCTTTAAAAATCACTAAAAGAGAGCGAACTACCTTTCATCCTATATTTCTCTTTAAAATGAGAACTTTAAATATTATGCTTATCGGGTGTTCAAATTAAATATGATCTCTAGATAAGTTAATAAGTTAGATTAATAATTTTAATAAATTAATAAGATATATTTCATTTAAAATATCATATATAACTGTATTGAAAAACTAAATAATATATTGTTCAAATAGGGAAAACAAGGTTCCTTGCAGATCTAAAGATTATTGCACCACTTTACTCATGAGTTACATGGCATATTACCATACCATTCCATGTTGTGTAAGGGATTTGGGGCTTGCATAAGTCTTTGATGATTACCTAAATTTTTTATGAGTAGTTACATGTGAATAATAGGTGTTTAATAGTTTCCTCATCTTGATTACGCAAATACGCATATCTTTAAAACCTATAGGGATTTCCTAAGTTGGGACAATATATTGAGCCTTCCTTTTAGTGGTGACCACATCACCATGGATGCTCTAAGACATGCTTCCTTAAACCACACTAATTTTCTCTATATTACCTTATCTTCTATTTTTCTAAAGTAAATGTTTACAGGATTATTTTCATCATCTATATCTAGGTCTAGTTGAGTTAGAATAGATTTATTTAACAGCTCATTGATATAGGAACTAGATAGCCTCATGCACTTTTGTACCTATTGGAAACACATCTTTTAGATATTTGAGATCATGGACCTCCTTTAAGGATCCCAAACTGTAGCAATTATTATGCTAAAATATTGTTTATCTCCCATTCCCCACATAATTATTAAATTCAACTCCAAACTTATGTTTAAGTTTAAGTAATTAAGTCAAGGTTTATGGAACTTAGGACTAGGCATCATTAGTTAGAGGTAAGAGTGTATCCAATACAACCATAGTGACTCCTTATACTTTAGACTCCTCTGTACTCTTTTTAATATAAGAGTTTGGTTTAAAGTTCTTATAAGTAGGTTAATAAATCCCCCTTCTTTTTGATCCTTGCATATCTTGCAAACCACCTAACTTTAGCACTAAATTTCAACTATCTATTTCTTTTCCAAAGAAATCTCCTCAACATCTGTTCCACTCCTTTGGTAATGTTTTTGGTAATCCAAATATAAAAGCTCCATTATACATGTAGGTTGATGAGGATAGATTTTATGAGTTACAATATAATTGATATAAATAAAATCTGTGAGCTCCAATTAAGATATCCTTGGTTTTATCCCCTCTAATAGTGTTCTAAGGTCATTTTAGGTTGTCCTTCTAGTGGTAATGGGAACACCTAGATAGGTGATAGGTCGCTTAAAGGATTTGATGCCTGAGATTTGGGTTAGCCAACAAGACACATGATATGCACTAGATGGGATGATCAACTAGCTTTATTATTTGTTAAGGCCAATCCATATAGGGATTAGGAAATGTTGTGACTAATTATTAGTGAGTTAATTAAGCTTAGATCAACTTTTAAAGATAAAATCAAGTTATCTGTTAGTGATAAACTTGTTATTTTCATTCCTTTACACTTAGAGTGATATTTTAATTGATGATCCAAAACTTGTTATTTTCATTCCTTTACACTTAGAGTGATATTTTAATTGATGATCCCTCCTAACAATGCCTTTAATAAGTTTTACTAAAACCTTTATGGCTAGGATGAAAAGATAAAAAGACAAAGGGTCTCCCTGTCTAAGGCCTTTGACTCTTTTAATCATCTTTTTAGTTCTCTATTAATGAGGATTTTATTTAATACTATAGTGATATATTGTTTGATCTATTGAATAAAATGAGTTTGGAAGTTCAATGCCTGCAAAATTTTAATAAAAATTTCAATCTATAAATTCGTAAGTTATTTGGAGGTAAACCCTAATTGCATAGTTTGTGGGAGAATTTTTCCTTGATTAGTTCTTGTATAAAAAAAATATTGTCATTTAATGATCTTCCCTAGATGTAAGATCCTTAAGAAGGATAAAGCAAATGGTTAATTGTTGGTTTTAGCCTATTAGCTAGTATCCTGACTACCACTTTCTAAATAATGTTGCTACATTAAATAAGGTGATAGTACTTTAAGATTTTAAAGCTTTTACCTTAGGAATGAGAGTTATGAATTTCTTGTTGACTTTTTCAACATTCTTCCCTCCTTAAAGAATTCATATACTGCTTCCACCATAGTCTTCGTGTGTTTCCAAGATTTTTAGAAGAACATGGGATTGAAACCAATGGTACCTAGAGCTTTGTTAGGATCTATAGAGTGTATAGTACTGTCCATTTTAGATTTGTTAAGTTGAAGGTCTATCAATTACATTGACAGTTAATCCTTTATGATGGATTAATGTTATTATCATTTGAGATGACATTGGTGCCAGATCCTAAGGAATTAGAAAAAAAACCATAAAATTCCTCCTGTATCACCTTTTTGATGCTGATAGTCTTCCTATTTTCCCTCATCAGTGAAGTAATTATTTTGCAAATCTTACTTTTCTGTATAGATCTGTGAAAGAATTATGTATTCTCATCACCCTTTTTATCTGATACACGTTGGATCTTTGATTTAGGATGGACAGATTGACCTCTGCCAGATTGTTGGAGTTCTGCATTGCCTGTTCTTTTTATCTCTCATTTAGCTCCTTACACTGAAGTTACTCATATAAAGCTTCCTGAACCCTTTCCAATTGATCATTTTCTTCCGTCACTACCTATTGTGAGTTTAAAGTTTTGCTAACATTAATCTTTTTTAGCTCAGTCTTAATTGCCTCTAGCTTTTTTACACAAGTTAATATTGTGCCCCCTCTTATAATGACCTGAATACCTCTAATAAATGCTTTCCTAAACCCAACTTGCCCCAGTAGGCAGTTATTGAATTGAAAAAGATTCTTTGTGGATTGAATGATGAGCATTTCCTGGATTAGGATAGCGGCATGGTTTGATAGTAGGTTTTTGTTAAAGGCAACTTGCTTTCTAGAAAACATTCCATCCTCCTTTCATTTACTACTGCCTTGTCTTGCTTTTTGCTTATGAAATAGCTCCCTTCTTGTTTGTTACACTATTTATAAAATAATCTATTCATTCCTAAATCCATAACTTGGTGTCTCTATAACATTCTAATAGTTCCTCTGTGTTGTTTCTCAAGCTAAAATTGCCTTGAGCTTCCATTAAGTTTATCATAAAGTTAAAATTCCTTTTTTATTAGACATAATAAATCTATAGCCTCTCCAATTTCTTTGATTTTGTTCTATAAATCCTCTAGAAGTTCTTAATAAAAGAATATACAAAGCTCACATTGAATTGCACTTATACAAAGTTCTATTATATTTCATTTCTATCTTTTAATTACATTTAAAAGTTTGGAGGTATTTTAATCGCACTAAAAAGTTAAGAAAATTTGTTAAAAGACTATGTGTTATTTAAATACAGTTAATTATAATTGTATTTGTTTTTAGCTAATTCAAGATATGTTATTTATTGAATTAAAGAAACTAAGTTCTATTATATAGATAAAATATAATTAATTTTTAATTGATTAAATATTGTTTATGAAATTGTTAAAAAATTCTTCAAATTAATAATCAATAATTTGTCGATTAATTAATACCTCTAATAAATAATAAATTTTATATGATCCTGTCAATTTGTTGATGTTTACTTTTACTTATCTTTTTGTCTTCATGTCACAAAGTAATTAAATGGCAAGCCCTCCTTGCGTCATGAAATAGATGTATACGAATTGACATAGAGCTTCCGTAAAAGCTTTAGACCAAATTGAAGGATGAACTCTCACATCTATCTCTTTGTTTTAGCCTTTCGGCATCATCATCCTGATTGAATCCCTCATGCTATCTTTAACTTTAACCTTGAATCTTCTTAATTGATTCCAGTTTCTGTCCACAATGTCTAGCGATATTTAGAGCCTTTTTTTTTTGCCCAACTAACTTCTTCATTCCACTTTAATGAAAGCAGCCACAGCCGCAGAAGCATAAGGATTAGACATAGTAAACAAGATGAAAGATTAACATCGTCCTATAAATGAAATGGACGTTGATGGTATTTGAAACCTACCAAATAATGGAGCCAAAAAAAAAACAATTAGCGAGTCACGGCCACCACTAAATAGAGTTGGGACCATATTTGGCGATAACAACAGCATAACAACAGCATAATCCATCTTCTTTAATCAATGGCAGATATTGTGCTTTAATAAGCACGGGCCATGTTGTCAGCTATTTGGCTTTTTTTTCAAACTCCACATACTCCACCATAAGATGATGGATAATTAAACATCAAAAATCAAAGCCAACCAAAATCAACCATAAAAGATTATTACTCTTTGGGTGTTTCCTATATGTCATGAAGTGATCATCGAAGTGCCGACTTGACATGTGGATGACTCGTTGAGGGCAGAGGACGTTAAGTATAACATCCCTCACTTATAGGAAAGGGCAATTTGGTCATTTTGAATGAGTTAGAATAATTGAAAGTGTTTCTGATATATTCATGCATTCATATATGCACATGAATAATAAATAGTGAATATTTGC
>JANQBM010000009.1:1018563-1032719 GCA_025594535.1 Erythroxylum domingense
AAAAGAATTAAGTGGTCAATAGGGCGGTAAAGTGCATGCATATTTGCAAAAGAGATGGAACAGAGATTAAACTTGTTCTTGGTTCCCATTGAAACCACGGTGTGCCATTTTTTCTTCAACTTAAGTACGGAGAAACAATGACATTCACTTTCAGTCACTGTATTATTCCACCTTTCAGTTTTGCACAGCTTTAGTTCAATGGTGGACAGCTAGAACTCCAAATAAATAAAAGATGTTCAAATATGTGGAACCCTCACTTTTGGCATTCCTCAATCTTCTTTATTTTAATTGCAGTCTGACTGACATGGGAATATAACGAGTGTTTGAATTATTTAACCATATATCTTGATAGTTCTATATAGATCATAATAAAAAATCTAACCAACGCTTAAGAGACGATAGCTATCATTAGGTACGCATGTTTGTGTATGATTAATTGCCAACTAACAACTAGCATGCCTGTTTCATTATCTACAACTTTCGAAGTGCCCTTTTAATCCCTTTTCTATTTTGAGATGATTGAGAAAGTTTGTTCAGCAGATTTTGGCCAAATTAGTATCAATTTGTTTTACCCTTTTTTCTAATGATTACCACGTTAATTAACTCAACGAACACAATCCTAATTTCTAAAAAGTGGTCTGACTCGGTAAAATTCCTCAATCTGGCTAAAAGGGATCATGCATACAAGAGTGTGGTATTGAAGATTGTACACCTTGAGATATTTTTCTTAACATTTTACCACAATAATTTTCATTTAACTCCAACATGAGCTCATTAATCCATTTGTAAGGCCCAAGGACAAGTAGATAAATTGAGTTCATGTAATATCTCTTAAACTAAGTACAGAAGTCTTGAACTTGTATATTCTATAAAAACAATCAATTTGATTGTTGATTATTAAATATTTATAAGATGCCTGATAAATGTAATGCCATGTAATTAGGAAAATAAAAGAGTTAAAAATATTTATCTAACAAAAAAGCAGTAATTATTGCACCTAGAACTGAAAAGGAATAAAATATTGAAGAAAGGACAAATTATCAATCACGAAAGTGAGCTGCGGGCAACTAAGATTGGGATTGACTAGGCATCTCTTTAAAACATCCAAATGGATTGAAACAAGGGCTCATTATTCTCTGGAGGATCATTGCCTACTTGCTTCAAAAGGAGAGCCATCGTAATTGAAAAGCCTATAAAAGTTTGGCGTCGACAATATACATTATCATGCAGAGAAGATATGTTGTAAACTACAAGCGTATGACATTTACCTAAAAGTTTGGCGTCGACAATATACATTATCATGCAGAGAAGATATGTTGTAAACTACAATAAGCGTATGACATTTACCAGATTTAATTTTGTTGTTATGATCTAAAATATCTTATATAGGGAGATATTGATAATTTGTATATATTTGGTATATTTGGTATATTTTGTATATGTGGCTACGAGATATTATAGGCTTTAGTTAACATTTAATTTCCTAGTTTCCTAGATTAGCTAAGCTCAAACTCTTTTTTATACTGTATATATTCTCAGCTATTACGTGAATGCAGGTAGAGTTTTCACACCAGGAATTTCTTATAGCATTAGAGCTTTTGTAGAGACAAAACCCCTAAAAAAAACTCATAGGGAGAAGAGTGATTCCTTCTTTGCACAATAATGACGAAAGGCTGCAACAACTGTAACAATAATAAGCCAATGGAGGAGAAGAAGCAGAAAATCAATGATCCTTCTTCCCCATATTTTCTACATAATTTGGATATACCCTGATTGAATATTTATGAAATTTTGCTTAAGGGTGCAACCAATTACCATGAATGGGCTACAACCTTTAAGAACCCCTTTCGAGTCGAACAAAAGTTGGGGTTTCTTGATGGAACCTTAAATAAACCGACCCAAAATGACGATGATCTTGAAAGTTGGTATAGCATAAACTCAATGATTGTTGGTTGGATAATAAATTCCATGGAGCCAGGTCTTCACTTAAAACTTGCCTTATCTTGATTCGGCCATGGATTTTTGGGATGACATAAAAGAATGATTTGACACACCTGATGCAATGATTTTGTATTACTTGAAAAAAGTCTATGGGGATGAGGCATTCGTACCTTTTTAAGGCAACCTTCATATAAACATTCTCACCATAGACCCGCTTCCCTCTCTTAACAAAGTTTATTAGATGAGGGTTAAGGAGGAGCGCATTAAAGTATCACTCAATTAAAGGAAAAACGAGGTGATGTTATGGTGTTTGCTATCTCAAGCACACGAGGGAAGAATCAAACTAATAAGGAGGTTTCAGGCCCTTTGACACTCACTAAAATAAGGAGGGATATGAAGTGTCAAATTGTTGTGCACTCATTGGAAAATATCTGGATTGGTGGTTTACTAATAGCAAGGGATGAGGACGTGGAGCAAGCTGAGGGGGAGGACATGTTGGTGGTACAAGTCGAGGATGTGGAGCCCTAGGTGCTGTTATAGATGTGGTTTATTCAAGTGAAACCATTAATACCTCAGGTTCTGTTGCTATTGTAACCGAGGCAATACAGTCTCCATTTTTTACTACTGAGTAGTGGAGTTTAGTAAGCAAACAAATCCTCTTAAAAAATTGACTGGAAAGGAAAATTTTAATAATTGGTTATTGATAATGGGGCCTTATATCAGATGACCATAAACTTATATTATCTAATTGATTTAATTGAATTCCCTAAGCCCCCTATTGGTTTTCCAAATGGAAAACCTATATTTACCACCCTTGAAGGCACTGCCCATATTGAAGGATTGATTTTAGAGCATGTGTTTTATGTCCCATAATTGGAGTGCGATTTGATATATGTTGCTCGATTAATAGATTCCTTGAGATGTCATATGATATTCACTAACCAACTTTGTGTGATAGAGGACCACGCTTCAAGGATGCTGATTGGAGTGGGTTTGTGATGTGGTAGGGTATTACTTCTGTGGTGAAATAAAGGCACAAGCGCATCAAGTGAAGATGGAGGACTCTACCGACTTGTAGCATCAACATATAGGGCATCCCTCCTATAAAATATTATGTTTACTACCTACTATTTCTAGTAGTAGTTGTCTTGATGGTCAGAATAAGCCTTGTAATGCATGTTTTTGAGCTAAACAGACACGAGATGTTTTTAGTATTAGTAATAGTCGTGCTTTGGAAACTTCTGAATTAGTACATTGTGACGTTTATGGAGCTTATCATATTGCCTCTTCTTGTGGAGCTCATTATTTTTTGACAATAGTTGATGATTTTTCACATATTGTATGGATTTATTTGATGGTTGAAAATAGTGAAATGACTATTATTTTAAAAAAAAATCTACCATGGCCCGATCCTAGTTTAATAAATTTGTCAAAATTGTGTATAGTGATATTGAGAATGTGTTTAAACGTTTAAAATCATACTTTAAGGGGAATGGGATTTTATTTCAAAATTCTTATACTGATACCCCTCAACAAAATGGCCAAGTTGAACGAAAACACTGTCACATTCATGCTTATCTACTTATTGAGTTTTAGGGGAGTGTCCTTTCACGGGAGAATATTTCATTTAAAAAACTCTGAATATGATTAATAATGGAAAAAGTCTCTATGAGATTTTGTTTAGTAAACCTTCATCTTATGATAATATACTGGATTTCAGGTGTCTATGTTACGTACATTACAGGTCTAGGGATAAAAAAAATGAAGCATGAAGTAAAAAATATGTGTTTTTAGGGTACACCCATGACAAAAAGGGTTGGAAAGTCTACGATCTTAAAATTAGGCAACGTTTTATCTCTCTTGAAATCAAATTTGGTAAATTTTGTTTTTTTTTTCTATCCATGAAGCTTAACCCACAGCCCCCTCTTTTTCTTTGATTATATATCTTTGATTGCTTTGCCATTGCTCTTTTAATGATGACTAGAATTTTGATACGCTCATACCAACTATTACACCCGCATCCACATCACAGCCTCCCTCAACTGCTGCACACCCCACATCTCTACCTTCCCCTTGTGTTCAACCATCCATAGCATCATCTGCATCGGAGCAGTTAGCCCCAATTATAGTCCATTAGAATGACACCTATGAGTCTAGTTTAGCTCCAGATCCTAACCCCTTAAAGGAGAGTGATACTCTAACTCATATTGAAATAGGAAAATCTTCCACAAATGATATAAGCATCGTGTGAATGATATCTCTGAGTTAAGTATGAATGAAACACTAGGTCATAGTCATCACACCAAGAAAGTCTCTGTTCCTTTCCATGATTATGTTTACACTAACACGATGCAACAGTTAGACCCTACTCTCTTCTCCTCCTTAAACATCCTCAGGTAGTCCTTATTGCATTGCTTTTTATATGAATTATTATAATTTTCTCCACAACATCTTGCCTTTTTAGTAGCTATTTCTATAAAGGTAGATCCCACTAATTATTGTGATGCTATGTGTGACCCCTGATGTCATGAGGCCATATGTTAGGAGATTGACTTTCTTGAATAAAACAGTGCCTGGATGATTTACGATTTTCCTCTTGACAAAACCACTATTGGTTGTAAGTGGGTTTATTATGTCAAATGTAATTCTAATGGCTCTATTGAATGTCATAAGGCTCATTTGATTATTTTAGGCAATAACCAAGTAGAAGGCATCGATCATGATCAGACTTTTACTTTTGTTGCCAAGATGGATATTGTTCGCACACTTTTTGTTGTAGTCACTGCTAAAAATTGGGAACTACATCAGATGGATGTTCACAATGCCTTCTTACATGGTGATCTTGATGAAGAAGTGTATACAAGGTTACCACCTAAGTTTCTTGCTTCCTCTCCCAGAAAAGTTTATCGTCTTCAGAAATCTTTATATGGTCTTTGTCAAATGCCTCATAATTGGTTTGCAAAGTTAGCTACTTCTCTTCTTGACTATAGTTTCTCTTAAACTTATGATGACTACTCTATTTTTACCATGCATTGAGGAGGTGATAGCTTGTCCGTCCTGGTATATGTTGATGATTTAGTCATTGCAGGTAGTAATCCTTGCATTGTTTGTGATCTTAAAGTCTACCTCAGTCACTACTTCTATACGAAGGATCTTGGTAAATTGAAATACTTTCTTATCCTCGAAGTTGTGCATAATTTTGATGGGATTTTCTCCGTTAACGTAAATATGCTCTTGCTATTACTACTAAAGCAGGAATCTTTGGTGCCAAACTTGCTAGTTTTTCGATTGAGCAAAATCATCTCTTGGTTCTTGGTTCTAGTCTACTAATGACTAACCCGACACCATATCTTTGACTGGTTGGTCGATTAATCTATATGACTATCACATGGCCTAAACTTAGCTACTGTGTACATATCTCAGCTTAATTAATGTAAAATTCATTCATTGATCATTAAGAAGTTGCTTTACATGTTCTATGTTATCTTAAGAGCAATCTTGGAAAAGGTATTCTCCTATAAGTTGATAGTCACTTACAATTGTATAGTTATTGTGACTCTAATTAGGCTAGCTGTCCATTAAGTCAATGATCCTTAACTAGCTACTTTGTCCTACTTAGTCATTCACCCGTTCCCTAGAAGACCAAGAAATAGCAAACTATCTCTTGCTCATCAGCTAAAGTTTAAGTATCACTCTATTGCTACCACTACATGTGAAAGTACTTGGCTCAAGGCATTAATTCTAGCTCTTAGGGTTACCCATTCACAACCCATATGTCGTTATGTGATAACAAAGTAGCTCTCTATATTGCCTCTAATCTAGTATTTCATGAACGTACAAAACAAATTAAAGTTGACTGTCATTTCATTTATAACAAATAAAAGGTAGGTGACATTACTACCTCTTATGTTCATTCCTCGAAGCAACTAACGGATATCTTCATAAAAGCATTGAGTTAATAATAGTTCATATATCTCACTCGTAAGTTAGGTATTTGCAATTTACATCCTGTCTTCCATATCTCGGCATTTAAAAAATATATTAGAGGATTCAAAGGTTACATTTGCTTATTTTCCTTAGAAAAGGATGCCTTTACTTACATACCATGGTCTCAATGATTCGTCTTGTTGCCCTATTTCATGCAATCATTGTAACTCAAGGTGATTCTTATTTTCAGCCACCACAGGATCTAACCAATCTAGAATAGGTACTGAGATTACATGTATCTCACCATGTTCTCTTCGAGACAGAGCATCAACAACTGAATTATTTTTCCCTTGCTTATACTCAATGCTAAAATCATATCCCATTAATTTTATAATCAGTCAATGTTGAGCTTCAGTAGATATATTCTGCTTTAACAAATACTTGAGGCTTTTTTTATCAGTTTGAACAAGAAACCAGTTGCCCCACAAATATGGTCTCCATTTATACACTATTAAAGCAAGAGCCATCAGTTCCTTCTCATTTATTGACAAATTTTTTTTCTTGGAGCTTAATGTTGAAATATGAAATTGGCATTTATTCTTACATAAGGACAACCCTTGATTTGGTCCCAGATGCATCATATTCCACTACGAAAGGAATAGTAAAATTTGGAAGTGTCAATAATAGAGCTTGAGTCATATCCTTTTTAAGCAGTTGAAAAGCCTCCTCTACTTATGGTCTTCACACAAAAGGCCCCTTCTTAAGCAAATTGCTAAACGATCTAGCTATCATCCCATAATCTTTAGCAAACTGATGGTAGTATCTAGTGAGGCCTAGAAAACCTCTCAATTCTTTGACATTCCCATGTCATCGCTTTAGTCTTCTTTGGATCAAGTTTCACCCCTTCATATGTAATAATGTGTTCTAAATATTGTTTTCTTTTCTAAAAAACTCACATTTTTTTCTTTCACAATAAGTTGATTTCCCCTCAAACTTGAAAAGATAAGCTTTACATGATATAAATGTTCCTCCCAAAACTTACTATAAATTAGTATATCATCAAAAAAGACTAAAATGAATTTACACAAATATAATTTGATACGTCATTGATTAAAGCTTGAAAGGAGGAAATTGCATTAAAAAGGCCAAAAGGCATTATCAGGAATTCGTAGTGGCTATAGTGAGTTCTGAATGTTGATTTGGTGATATCTCCTTCCTTCGTCTAAACTTGATGATATCAAGAAAGTAAATCCAATTTGGTGAACCAAATTGCCCTATGAAGCTCATCCAATAATTCCTCAATTGTTGGTATGGGAAATTTTTCTTTTACTGTAATTTTGTTTGATGCCTAATAGTGCATGCAAAACCTTTAGGAGCCATTATATTTCTTTACCAACAGTATAGGTGAGGATAATGGACTATTACTAGGTCAAATGATTCCTTGACTAATCATCTCTCCTACTAATTTCTCAATCTTCCTCTTCTAAAAATACGGATATTGAAAGGGGCAAAGACAAATCAGCTGGGTCCCTTCTTTAAGAGGGTCATGTGGTTGCTGTGGTAGTAAACATACATATTCTTCAAATACCTCCAAAAATAGGTAATCAACTTATTTTTCTTTAACTCTGGCAGCCTGATCTATAGCTAGATAATATCAAACTTCAGAACATCTTGATCTGGATTAATTTCCATAATGTGCCTCTCGCATATTGGTCCACACAAGGCTTGAGTGCTCTAACAAGATTCATAGGGAAACCACTTTGTTTTGACGAGAATATGACTCTCAAAAAACGTGTTGGATATGCATGACTTTGTGTCAGTATGGAACTTTCCAAAGGATTTACTAGTTGAAATATAGATCATGAGATTCGAAGAAGGGCTCACCCTTAGAGAAGATAGTTTAGTAGTCTCCTATTAGTGGAAACTATAACCTAAGCATCAAGGGAAAGTGTGAAAGGAAATGGATAAAAAATTTCAGATTGGGAGCTACCATGAACTAATGGGATTATTCACTGATAATGATGTAAACTTAGATAATGTACTAATTAAGAAGCTAGACAAAACATCTTTTAAAAATGAGTTAAATCCTAAATTTTTTGACTTGATATGAGATCGAATGAGCACATTAGAGAATCAATCTCCCATCATAGTAGCCGATGATGTAAAGCCATGTGCAACTCATTTAGCATCCCTATATGGCCATCCTAGAAGATAATATTGTAGTAACTTATCCTTCCTCAATTGAGATACTTCCTTGCACTCCGAAGTCCATCAAAGAAATTAATTCAGGACTTGAGGAGCAGAACCATAAGTTCCAAGTAGTTGAAAGATGTAGATCTCAGTGGAGTAACAAAGGCTCCAAAAACAATCACTTTTAATATATCCATTATCGTCTGGAATGTCCAAGGCTTAAATTTCCCTACAAAGGAAGATGCGTTATGGGATTTTTCAGGAGGGAAAAGCCTCTATTAGTAGGATTACTAGAAACTAAAATAATGTTGTTAAGTTTTCATTAGGCTCGGGTAAAAATCGATCACCAATCATGCTCATCACTTCCTTCGTAGAATTATCATATGGTATAAGGCTGATGAGGTTTCTATGGAGCTTCTTCATTCCACAGACGAAGTGATGCACAGAAAATTCACCTTCCTGAAGGAAACTTTTCTCACTATCGTCTCTATTATTTATACCAGTAATTTTGGATTCCAACGATCTACATTTTGGACTGATCTCCACAACTTCAGAAGGGATATTCATTTGCCTTGGTTGATATACAGTGATTTGAACTCTATTTTGTATCTATCTAAAGCTAACGGCAACTGTAATGTTAGAAATTAAATTGAGGAACTCAGGTTATGTGTGGATCAGCGGGGTGTGACAGATTTGAGGTTAGTTGGAAATAAGTTTATGTGGTCCAACAAATAAAGCTCAACTTAGTTTTTCTAAAAGAAACTTGACCGAGCTTTAGTGAATAGAAGATGGCTTAATCAATTTCCTAATAGTAATGCAAACTTCATGGATTTGTTAATATTATACTATAACCCCATCCAGATTAAAATTTTGTTCCAATCCATAACATGAAAATTTCCATATAGATTCAATAATTACTTGAAAAATGTTCCAGTTTTTTTTATGCATGCAGGAGAGGTTCAGATTGCTTTATTTAGGGCAATAAGCAATACATCTATGTCCAAAACTTGAAAACTATTAAGCCAGAACTGAAGAGGATGCAATATTTGAGGGGCTAAACTGAACATGCTTTATCCAAAGCTAGAGATGACCTTACTAAGGTTCAAAGGAAACTTGCATTATCTCCTCAAGATCCCTAACTCTTGGAAATGGAAAAACAAAAATTATCGCATTATATCCTCTATATATAGAACCATCATTCATTGATTTAGAAAAGAGCAAGAATAAACTAGCTTAGAGATGGACATAAGTGCACCAAATTCTTCTTTAATTCTATTCATATTTAACAGGAATTGAAATTACATCAGTTCAATTATCACACCTGAATGTCGTTGAATCTAAAACCAACAGGAAATTTAAGAAGAGGCGTTGAATTATTTTAAAACTCTACTTAGCCCTTCCACTTTTATCCCTACTTTTCGGGCGAACCTTACTGACTTTGGCTCTAAGCAAATAAGTTAGGAATAAAGGGACTTATTGACTTGAGCAGTCAATGATCAAAAGATTGAGGAAGCTTTATATAAAGTGCATGGGATGAAAGCACCTGGTCTACATGTTCTTAATGGTTTTATATATTAGAAAATGTGGAACATTACTGGTTCTTTCATCAAGCAAGCAGTGAACAAGTTTTCACAAAGGGAGTCCTCCTTCAGGAAGTTAATCAAACTTTTCTATGTCTGATTCTAGAGACCTCTTCTCCCAATTTCTTCAGTGAATTCAGGCTAATCTCTTGTACCAACTTCTTGTATAAACTGATTTAAAAGATCTTTGCGTCTAGGTTGAAAGATGTTCTCAGCTAACTCATCAGTGATAACCAAGGAGCTTTTATCAGTAACTGACATTTGTTGACAATATATTGATTGTTCAGGAATTACTGCATGGCTATTCCTGAACTAATTCACCTTTGAACTGTACCATCAAAGTTGATTTTCATAAGGTGTTTAACAGTGTGAGATGGAGTTTCTTATGGAAGTTGTTGCA
The DNA here is from genome assembly GCA_025594535.1 of Erythroxylum domingense. NCBI lineage: Eukaryota > Viridiplantae > Streptophyta > Magnoliopsida > Malpighiales > Erythroxylaceae > Erythroxylum > Erythroxylum domingense. The sequence goes on from JANQBM010000009.1 coordinate 1,028,602, forward strand.
AGTTTTTGGTTTCCCAGCCATATTCATTAATTAGATCAAGGAATGTGTATCAAAAGTATCCAACTCTGTCTTGATCAAGCATAATCCTTCCAATTTTTTCCAGGCAGGGAAAGGTTTACAGTAAGGGGACCCTATTTACCCTACCTTATCATCAAGTACATGAAGATGCTCAATATAATCATCTGGCATGAAGTGGCTAAGAACTCAAAGTTCAAATACCATTTAAAATTTAAGAATTTTGACTTAACTAACTCACTTTTTTAGACAATTTACTACTCTTTTACAAAGCCACTCATGATTCAGTTAGTAACTTCATGAAAGCTATAATTGTGTTCAAGGAATGCTCGAGCTTAAGCATCAATCTAAATAAGAGTCACTTAATATTTTCAAAGGTGCAACTTCTATGACCTAAAGCATAATATTGCTTATTGGTATGGAAGAGAAGCTTCCACCCCTACTGTTGGGCCTGGGTCTTAGTACTTATTTCATAGCCACATTACGAGAGGCTTTGTTGGAGGGCAAGTGAGAAGAAAGTTGAAAGCATCAAAGAGATAATGAAAAACTAAGGTGGGGCTTGGGTGACTTTAATAAAAATAAAATAAAAATTGTCAGTAAAAGTAGAGAAGTCATGACTGTGGCTTAAAAAATTATAGCCATGCAAGTTGTGAAGACACAGCTGTGACTTCTCAAGTCACGGCCATAGCATGACCGTGCACTCTTGAAATATGCACCAAATTGTAACAATCGTATCTCTTAATTCCGATGCCTAAACATTTCAAACTTTATACCATTAGAAAGTTAAGAGAATAAGCTATAACTTTCATGAAGACAACATTGTCCATTTCTTCCTACATCAATACAATTTATTCATGGATGTTAAGACACAATTTCTATCCCCCCCTTTTCTCTACTGCATATATGAGCTTTTGTATATTTTCCAAAAGACCCAAATCCAACAAACACTTTACATACCTACAAAACTCTTAACATAACAAACTCCCAATATAATAATTTACTTAAGAGAAATCTATCAAATATCCATCAGACAACATACAATTTTATTCCCATCCGAAATTAACAACTTAATAAATAAGAAAATTTGAACATGTTTAAAAGAGAAATTCTTCAACTCTTCTTTCATTTCCTAAACAAAACAAAGTTTCATTTCTCAAACAATGCAGAGATTACACAAACTTTAATTACATATCATAAGCCACATTACTAGCATAATACAAAACATATATGAATGCTTATGCTTGATATGTTTATAAGGCTACCAAAAATGATCAAACTAACTTAATTACAAAAATAGATTTTCTTGGAGTATGCCGAAGTTTATCAGGTTCAATGATCTACTTGTTCTGCACCTGAGGAGTGGAAAATAATAGGATGAGTTGTGAAGCTTAGTCGCTAATATGTTTATAGTCATTGGTGACGAACCACACATACAATTGAGCATATACCTATATTTATATCACATTTTAATCTAATAATTAGATTATCCACAATTCAAGCTCTTAGACGAACTTATTATCATATAAATCAAATCATGTATTTTTTTAACTATCAAATTATAACATTTAATCGTATATCATGTTCAACAAATCAAAGTGAAATAAACACATAAAATGGTTTAAGAGAATCCTACAGAACAAAATGGAGAAACGGAAGCTTACACTATGAACGAAATGAGTCCATTTCTCGGAGCTCATGTGCCACAAGTGGCCAGTTGGGAAAAGGCTTTAAGTTAACGTGTACGTGACGAATGAAATGGTATCTCTTGTGCCCACACACAAGCAAATTTTGATGCTTACACATTTTATCGCATATTCATTCTTCACACTTTTGAACTTTTCGATTTTTCATCAATAAAAAATGTAGTAAAATCTTTTAAGCATAACAAGATAACAAATCACAGTGCATTTTTCTCACATTCACAATGATTCAAAGACAAGCATTTAAGCATAAAAACATATAAGAAATTAACCCATTATCATAATAACCATAAACATATCACCTACGTATTTACCTGCAAATCCAAACTCAAGTTCGTCTTTTCTCTCACTCTTGGCTTGGATTTTCTTAGTTCTCTTCAAACAAACAAATTTTCATTCAAACAAATATACAAATAGAAAATCCATAGAACTTTAATAATCAATGTTGAGCTTGGACTTAAACTACTTTTGGTTTAACTAAGCTAAAGTAACTAATATCTAGTTGAAAATCCATGAAAATTATAAATAGGTTTATTCTCTACTTTGTCCCTTCATTTTCAACATATAAAACTCATTCTCACTAGTTTCTTCTTCTACCAAAGCAGGAAGAAAAGATAGAGAATACCTAAAAATTCACTTGAACCTTTTCCTTCTTCTTTTTTCTCCTTTTCCTTTCTTTCCTTCTTTTCCTTTTTCCTTTTTCTTTCTTCTTCTTCTTTTTATGTTTCAGTTTCTAATTCTCTTCTTCTAGTTTCTTCTATGTTTTTCTTTCTTTCTTTCTTGCTTCTACATGACTCTCAATCTTTCTAAGTTTACCTTTTTACATTTAATCTAATGTCGACTTACTCCCTAACTTAATTCTAATGTTTCCATTTAATACGTGCAAACACATGTAAATAAAATTTATTCATAACTAAATACCAATAAATTCTAATTTAATAATTCTAACTTCCAAGGAAAAGTTTGGGGTCCAACATTTCTTCCCCTTAAAGAATTTCGTCCCTGAAATTCTTACCTGAGTGATTAAATAGATGAGGGTAATGTTGTCTTAAATTTTCTTCAATCTCCTAAGTAGCTTCTTCACTCGAATGATTTCTTCCAGATGACTATAGCTAGTTGAATCATTCAGTTTTTCAGTTGCTTATTCAAATACCCCATTATCTTAGTTAACTTATTCCTCAATATATCTTAGGTTTCTCGCAATTTCACTCCCTTTTTATCAAACTTCAACATACCTTATCAAGGCGATAATCTCATAAACACTTTTATCATCCACTTGATATTCCATATCTCTTTGGCGTTGATCCATTTAACTCTTCTGTCTTTCTTGAGTTGCGCAAATTCTACTAAAGATCAATTTTCATGCCATATGCTATCATTCACTTGCATTTGTCATCTACAATTGCTTTCACATTTCAATTTCATCGAACCTAAGTTCATTTAGCAATAAAAACAACATCTCAATTTCATAAACCTAATAATGTAGTTGGGCTACTTTACAATAAACAAAATGCATACACTCTCTATAGGATATTCAACTTTTTATGTCCGCGTCCTATTTCTAACTAACTCTAATATTCACTTCAGATTTGTTTTATAGTCATTCATCCCTTGAAATGGAACATTTGATTTACGTGATATTATTTGATGAAAATCTCTATCAAAAGAAGGTTTCTCACCTCAATCATCTATACTGGTCACATAATCTTTATCAGTCAACTATATTCATCATTATTTTTTAGCCATTCTTAACACCTCAATAAGATTGATTTCAACTATTCATGATATCTCAATAAGATCAATTACTATCATACCTTACGTAATTAGAATATTTTTTATAATAAAGCTTAATAAAATAAGAGGCATATTCATTTACTCTTATACTTTGGTATGTACCATCAAGATCATTACATCTTATCTAGAGATGTATTTTTGGCAGGTCACTAATTAATATCTCATGCTAATGATACTTCGATCTTAATTGATTCTGAATAACATCAGAATATTCTATAACTATACAAAAGTTGCTTCTCTATAGTAGTTACCATTTCAATATAACCACCTAATTCCAAACTTTCATTACACTACTCTGATTCATCTCATGATTTTAACTGTGTGGATTAAGACTTAAGATTATTCAATATATCATAGATTACCTTCTATACCATATCTAAGTATAGATTACATATGTGCTCAATAACATTATTCACCAATGTAACCACATTATCAGATATGAACTCATAATAACTGGTCAACTTAACCTTGAGGATTTCTACATATATCGCTATCATTTATCTCATCCACCTAATTCCATGCTTCCATTACATACTCTGATTCATCTCATGATAAGACTTAAGAGTATTCAATATGTCCTAGATTACCTCCTATACCATATCCAAGTAT
>JANQBM010000009.1:1064062-1087633 GCA_025594535.1 Erythroxylum domingense
CATGAGGTGTGGTAATTTACCACACCTGGACCCGTTTCTCTGGTCCGACCCGTTCTCTGGAAACGGGATGTTACAAATATGGTCCCTTTTATTTTTGTTTCAATGAAACCAACAAGATTAGGCCTCTCAATGATTAATAAGTCCTTAATGGCTAACTATTTATTCAAGCCATTCAAGCCTCTTACATTTCAAACTAATTTTTATTTGTTTTCTTCCTTTTAGACCTCATCTCAGATGTTCTCATTCCACTTCCCTCTATATCTTGCTTCTCTAAGTTTTCCTTAGGATCTGATGTTCTTACTTCCATCTGATGTGATGTTGGAGGTATAGGTCCTTTGGAGGCTATAAGAAGGGAGGCTACTATAACAGGATCATGAGGATTAGACACCTCAATTACTTATTTCCCTTTATCTTTAGTCAAAATTTCATTTAGAGGGGGACTTAGGCATCTGAGACTATGCTTCTTCAAGAGCTTTAGTCTAATTCATAATTGATAGTAGCAGGCTTTAGTACCTATATCTTCTTTTGCTCCTTATCCTATGATAACTTAACTGAGGCTTTTTTTATGTTTCCATTCTCTTTTCTCTTCTAATCAACTTTTATGCAAAAATATGTTCAAATCTTATTTTTCTTAACATTACAATGTTATAATCCAACCCCACTACTTTCTGAACTTACTAGCTATATAACTTAGTCCTTCAGCAGATCAGTATTCTAAGAGGACTTTGTGGAAGTTCACCCATAATAGGATGGTTTATAAGACACTTCTGTCCATTTTGATACCATGGTACAACCTTTTAACTAGTATAGGATTTCCCTATACATGTTATTGATCAGCATCAATTATCATTTGAGCTTTTTCCTTAGTGGTGAACTTAAAGATAAACAAATCATCCTTATTCACCATCGTTTTCTCTAACCACTTTATCCTTCATATGCTATTATCCCATTCTTTAACCACTAGAAATGCTAATCTCATTTCAAGGAAAAATCCAACCATGTAGGTACTTCCTTGCCCCTATTTGGAGGATCTCAAAAGGTGGTGTCATAAGTTATTCACTGTAGGTCTTTGAAATATATCTTATGCTGCCAAAGTTATCGGGGGTCTCCAACAACCTTGGTCCAGCTTACCTTACGAGAGGCATTTCCCTATTTGTTAGTAACCTCCTTTGAAAGCAAAGGACCCAAAGTTAAACTCACCTTGCCAAGAGTGGAAATTGGAATAGGAGGGGAGTCCAAGTGTGAAGACTTTACAATTAAGTTCAACTTGATTAAAAAAACATTTTCTCTCTTCAACATGTTCCTTATGTATGGCTCGTTAGGTTCTTAAATATGTTAGAAATGGATATAAATTATAATCGTATATCTTATTTAAGATTAGCTAAATTAAACTCCTTTAATTTATCTTTAATTCTCTAATTAAACAATATAATCAATAGATTAAGATTAGCGTCCAGCAATATATCACAACAACCCAAATATATAGGAATATCAAAGTGATTTTAACCAACCTTTCTGTTCATAATATTTTTTATAATTTAATCCTTTCATTATATGATGTTCCGATTAATCATAGAGCATAGAAATAATATCTACTCTATTTGAGTCTAATCATGTTAGTTCTTCACCATTAGCAATTGATTAAATTAATGACATTTAAAAACTATTTTCAAAGCTTCATTATACCTTGACCAAGGATTTCCTGAATTAATATTAACTAAAAATAATGGAACATTCTCTTTGTTTACTTTATGGTGATGAATCTTTTATTAATCACTTAACTACCTTTAGATAATTCATGTTATATCCAATAACCACTGATTGTGCTACCTTTGACTAGAATAAGACATAAAAAGTATCAAAACATAGCAATCTTTTTTATGAGATAATTAGAAGATCTTAAGTCAAAAGACCACTTATACAATCATCACAATGCAAATTTTCATAGGCATATAAGTAATATTCCAAATGGATTTCTCATATAGGGTCAGTTTAGTGAACTTGTTCTTTAACAAAAATCATGTTTGTTTAATTATCTCCATACTTAAGTTTATGAGATCTACTACTTCCTTCATTAGAAGAAATATAATATGTTCTGCCTTTTTATACTCTATTAACGTCAAATATTAATCAAACAATTATTAGGGAATTTTAAAGGATAATATATAAATGCAATATGAATCTTATAATTATGATCTCATTATAGTTTTATTTGCAATGTATAGTTATTTTATGGACTTTATGATATACATCTAAATATGTATAAGATAAATTATGCTTTTAAATAATTTTTTCATTAAACTATAAAGAACTGATTAGTTGTAGGGCATAAACCAACAATCTCCCACTTACGCTAGGCTAATCATTTAAGTATCTTATGATATATCACCGTATGATGATCATGCTACTGTTATAACAGTAGTTAGTGAGAAAATTTTATAAGATTCTTTATAATGAGCACTTTCATAAATCTTACAACTTTCATCTTAATTATCATTTTAATTAATAGAAATTGTCTAAATACATACTTAGATTTTAATGAAACCTTAACTCCTCTTGTATGTCTCATTACTCTAATGTTCTATAATACATTACTATTTAAACAATGCAATGCACTATACAAAGTTTATTAAAGAACTCATTAATCCCTTTAATCATTTCCACTAAATGAAAATTGTATTAGGGCCTGACTAGCAATACTATATTGAAACATTTTCAATCTCAAAATAATAACGTTTTAAGTAAAGTATACCTTAATTAGGATTTACTTCTAAAGTTAATATCCTTATAAACTTGAACTCAAATATCAACTCATAAATAGAATAATGGATATCTTCAATACTTCATAAGAATTAGATATCTACTGAATATCTTTAGTACATTAACTACATATATACCTAATTTGCACAATTAAGTTGTTACCTTTCTTACATTCAATTAAAGTCATTCTTGGAAAATTATATTTTCAATAATTAAAATATGAATAATTGTTCATCATGTGAGCAATATGTCTCTACATACTCTTACTAAAGAGAGCACCTATACTCCCACTAACCTTCTTGTAGATCTGATAAATTTACAATTATACATTAGATGTATCAACAAAGGAATTAATTCTAATTAGATTTATTATTCTGTTATTTAAACTTTTTCAAAATTCATCTTACTCCAACTACTTATCTTGAGAACCATTCTCTTATAAATATACATTAAAACATATGATTTGATTAGTGGGCTTGTAAAATTGTATAATACCTTTTGGATATCTCATAACCTTTTATTATCCAGTTTAATTCTAAACTTATTGGATTATACATGCTTCAACTAAGCATCACATTCTAAAATCATTAAATTGATTCTTTCAAATTTCAAATTCTTAGCATTTCATATCTACTATCAAAACTTGCTATTTTATTTAATTGGAACTAGCAAAGGTAAGTTATAGTACTAGTTATAGCTATAAAAGAAATAAATATTGCATTATAAAATATTTCATAATGTATTTTCTTCCTTACACTAATCCATAATATTATGGAATTTAGTTTTGAAGGCATTCACTAAAGAATCTCATTCCCTGTAGATAATCTAAAATTTTAAATCTCACCTCATTGATCTCATTGAAGTGATTTAGCATTCCAATACTTAATTTTTACTTAAATTTAAACAATTTAAACTTTTCAAAATTTTATATCGGTATTTCATTTAATATGTATGACTATATCACATAAATTCATTATTATATTTAATGAAATAAAAGTGTCATCCTTCTATGAATTGCTATTGTATCTCACATATCACATGTATAAAATTTGGCAATTTAATACCATCACCAACCCTTTACCAAAGGTTGATTTGGTTATTTTCAACCAAATAAGTTTCAAAAGTTTCATACAATTCATAATCAAAAGGATACCTACATCCTTGTATAACTTTATGATTCTCATTAAGTTGATTTAACCAATATGGCATAAAGATTGTCTCAATTATCCAACTTTGTATTATTGTCACTTATATTAAGCATAAATCTCCCTTTTATCCAATACATACTAACTATCTGTATGAATTTGAATCAAATACTTTTACTTAACAATTTATTTCGTATCATACTTTGAAAATTATAATAAAGTTTAGTCTAAATTCAATATCAAATACTCAATATTATAAATTAGAAATATATACGATATCTACCATATCAAATATAGGCAAGAAAATTCATGCAATCAATTTTCTTTTAATGATAACTATTATCATTTTATAGTAAATACCTTTAGTTATAGTCTGTGTTTATGGTTAGTAGGCTAAATTGAGTTAAACAATTTCATTAAGGTACTATACTCACTTTATACAACCTCTTGCAGTGTGCTATCATAGTGTTGACATACATCTTACATAATGTCATTAAAGTTTATAAGGTATTAGTCAACTTTAAATTCAATCACATTTTGTTTATATGTATGACATTTATATATCTCCAAAACTTTGTCAAGAATACTTAACAAGGATTAATAGCAAAATTGCATAATGGACATATAACTTTTCTATTTGCCCTTAAAAACTCTTCTTGAGCATGCACTATGTCCAAGATATTTTGTTCATTAAAAATTTGGTGTCAACTATACTAAACAAGATAAATTCCATTTAGAATAAAATATAAACGTAAGAAAAGCAAGTAATTGGTTATATATCATGACTATCAAACAAGATCTATACTTTAATCATATAGTTGGTTACTCCTACTATTTTATTTAAAATAATAGTTCTTATTATTTGAAAATATTACTTTAATATCTCTAGTAGGGTATGATCGCATTCAATTTTAGTTGATCTTAAGTTTGCTCAACAAACCAATTAAACTTAAATTAGGTAGATGATAACTTTATCAATCACTTCTCATATGGCTCTTAGATTTGTTAAGTGACAACTCTTGACCAAAAATATCATATATATTATTCCTAACCTTACCTCTAAATTCATGTGATCATAATTTTTCTCATCCAAATCACAAAATTTTAGTTAAATAGGACTCACTATTATAAGCTAAATATATTCGGGTTAGAGCAGTCTTGAGTTTGCTTAACAAACCTAATAATAAACAGAATTCTGATTTATTCTTATAACGATCATGTTTAAAACATGTACTTAATATTTCAATAAAGGATTTAAAACATATACTTAATACTCATCTCATCAAACACAAAGTTGCATATAAACTATCATACATATAAAACATACATCTAATATATATATACCAAACATATAAACAAAGCATGCAACTTATGCACTTGTGACAAAATTATATACACAAAATATCAAGTCTTGTTTTATTCTAGTTACTAATCTTCATAATCTAAAAGAATATTTTCAACTTTTAAAAAAAATTAAATTAAATTAAACACATTGATTTAAATAAACTAAATTCTTATTTCAAATATAAATTTAATGTGATTTGAAAACAATTTTCAAAATGAATTGAAAATTGTTTCAATTTTCTGCACTATTTTAATAAAATTTAATTGAAAACAATTTTCAATAAATTATTCTTTTTACTTATTACAATTTTTAAAAACTCCTCTTTTAAAATTCAACAAGCAAGAAACTCTAATTCAATTAGAAAACTATTTCTAATTTAATTAGAAATATTTCTCCTTAATTAAAAAACTATTTTCTAATATTAAAGAAAACTACACTCAAAATTAAATAAAAACTTTTAAATTTAATTGAAATTTTCCTTTATATTATTTAATTAGTTGTTTATTTCTTAATTAAATAGAAAATCTTTTCTTAATAAATTAAAAACTATTTTTAAAAATATTAAAGAAAACTCATTTTTTCAATTAGTAAATAAAAACACATTTTCAAATCTAATCAAGAATATCTTTTCTAATAAATCAAGAAACTTATTATTAATAAATAAAGGAACAATTTGTAATAAAAATAATAATAATTTTCTAAGAAAATAAATTATAAATTTAATTTATCTCAGTAAAATAAGTTTAATAAAAAATTCGCTCTTGTAATAAAATTTAATCGAAAATATTTTTTAATAAATTATACTTCTTACTTATTACAATTTTAAAATCTCCTCCCTTAAAATTCAATAAGTAAGAAACTCTAATCCAATTAGAAAATTATTATAATTTAATTAAAAATATTTTTCTTTAACTAAAAACTATTTTATAATAATAAAGAAAAATACACTAAAAATTAAATAAAAATTTTAAATTTAATTGAAAATTTACTTTGTTTTATTTAATTAGTGATTAGCTTCTTAATTAAATAGATAATAAATTAAAAACTAATTTTAAAAATATTTTAAAAAGCTCATTTTTTCAATTAATAAATAAAAATGCATTTTCAAACCTAATCAAGAATGTCTTTTATAATAAATTAAAATTTATTATTAATAAATAAAATAATAATTTTCTACGCAAATAAATTATAAATTTAATTTATCGCAAAGCCTCAACGCCATGTATGCTCCTCGCTGGCGGTAGAAATGTAACCACCTGTATCTCCAACGTTTCATCTATTGCAGACGCCCCTCTGCACGTATAATGGATGGCAATAGCTTCGGAAGATTAGGGCATGACGGGAGAAGACCGTGGCGACATTAAGGGGAAGCCCATATGCAACGCCATGGTGAATACTTCCGCACCAGCCGCAGCCACCGCCTCCCCCTGCGTGCTCCAACAAAGACGCACAACTCGCCACAACTCCAACAATCATACAAAACAACTCACATAACCAACAGTCTCCATAAGCTTCCGATCACCAGACCTGAACAGTCAACACCGGCAGTAGGGTTCTCACATAAACCCAGATTTAATCCCTTCACTACTGGTAGGAGTTCCTCTTAAAGTGGACCACAAAACAAACATTCGGAATTTCATGTAGCTTGGGCCTTGGGGTTTGATCTGTTTATTGACGGGCCTTGTTTAATAATTGTTGTTCCAAAAACTATTTTTATTTTCTAGTCTTATTAAAAATATTATAATTTAGGGTTTTAAAATATTGAATACAAAATTTTTAGATTAAAATTAATAATATTTAAATAGAATTTTTAGGTATTATGAATCTTGTCATTATAATTTAATTTATAATGAATTTTTAAAAAAGATTTAGAAAAGTTCATGCTTTATCATTTATTAGCCTAATACATTAAAAAATCAACAAAATAAAAGCCGAAGAAGCTTTCAACTTAACAAGAGAAACAATTGAGTAAAGACAAAGAACTAGAACCAATGTCCATTTGTGTGTGTGAGAGAATGATAAGGGCTATGGGTAAGTATTACGCGAGTGTAATGGTAAGTACATCTAATATACGGGAATCACCTTGCAAATGACAAGACGAGTCAGTGGGATGAATATGCAAGCTTAATAGAAGAGCGTAGAACTTGTTGTTGATTAGTGCTGTTTCTCTTTTGTCAGAATATGGAGCCATGAATGATTTCTATTATTAATCTGCCATACACAGAACAGAGAGGAATTTGGGGTCGGAATACAACTTGGTTTGCTGGACGATTTGTTTGAATAATTAAAACTGAATCAGATGTTGGTATTTGACATCAGAAACCAGAATCTTCTACGCGGGACCCGACTAGATTGGTCAGATTAGATATCATATCCATCAAATTGACGGGTGCACTAGGTTCCTTGCCCACAAATATCAAATCATGGCGACTAAGAAATTGAAGATGTTATGATCACTATACTCCAATTTTAGGTTTCGTGACAGATTAAAAAAAGGGGAAAATAAAAGATGTGCCTTCTTCTTTCTTTTATTTCCCCCACATACTCATCATTTTCTTTTCCCTCTCCCATTCCCTTAGGCAACAACGTTTAGTTAAACGTAAAGTTTTAAATGAAATAAAATAAAATAAAATAATTTATAATAGAATGGAAGATAAATAGATATAATATTAGAAAATTATTATTTAGGAGGGATGAAAGGGTTCATAATGTAATATAGTGAAATGTTGTTTGAAAAAAGAGTTCATAATATAATATAGTGAAACGTTGTTTGAATAAAGATTTCATAATATAATCTAGTGAAATATTATTTATCATTTTACATTTTATCCAAAACTTCCCAAATCGGAGTTAACTTATTTTTGTTATTTAAGATGGAATCAGATGCAACGTGAAACTCTCTCCTTCCATTCTATTACATTCCATTATAAACTGTCATCTCAAATGATGAAATAATATTATATTTCATTTCATTCCATTAATAACCACCTAATCAAATACAGTCTTAGCTATAAATTAAAATAAAATATAAAGAAAAGAAGTGTACAATATTCAAAGTATTTTACTATCAAATGTATACATATTAATTTTATGCATTTAAGTCTATTCATTTAAATTTACTGTTGAATAAGGTGAAGCTAGACAGAAAAAGAAACGAAAATTAGCAAATTTGTGTTAATTTTATGCAAAAACAATTGTTGAATGTCCAACTCCATTTTTGAGACTTTCGGTGATTGTAGATGTCTTTATGGTTTGTGGGAATGACAAACAAGTAAACACAAGATGAATGAAGCTCTTTTGAAGAGATATATAGTTATGTAGAGTGTCACACGTTCGTGCCTTGAATTACACGATTGTTTGGATTAATAGTGTAAGTCTTTAGAAATGTGTGAAAGAATGTACATAGAGTGAAGACATACAAGGTTGTGTACACATATATGTAAAGATACACGACCATGTATGAAGAACGTGTAACTCTCTGTAACCGTGTACAACTGCGAGTGAGCCAGTGTTGAAGATACACAATCAATTACACTACCATGTAAGCGATCGTGTATGGTGCAGAAAAAACTACTTCATAATATAAAAGAGAAAAAATGCATAGGTTTTTGTAGAGAGTGTAGTCATAATGTCCAAATAAGGAAAAATATAGAGAGGACAAATAGTATTATATTCTCATCCTTGTTTGATTGTTTTAGGGATTGGTTTGAGTCTTCGTTGACTGTGATAACAAATTTAGTTTCAATATTAAAACTTTATGAGACAATTTATTGTTATAAGGTAAGAGATCAACTTTTTGTAAATCCTTATTGAGTTTAATATATTTTCTTGTCAGTTTGGCCTGTAATTTTCTCCTCTACATTTAATGGTTTTTCATGTAACTCTTGGTGTTTGTTTGATCATTAAGTTTCTTATTCTTATATTGTTTTTCTAGTGCAAGTTGAAGAGTTCTTTCTTGTAATTGATATTTGGTTGATCTTTTATAGAGTTGTGTTATTGTCTCCTAATAAGTGATATCAGAGCCATTGTAATAGAAGGTAGAAACATAGATATCATCAAATTACTCGATTTGGAGGCCCATAATGGAGGACCTTTTTCTTTGCAAGGATGATATTACTTCAAAACCTGAAAAGATGTTAGATAGAGAATGAGAAAAGATGAAGCAGAAAATTTTTTGAGCTATTAGACAATGGATTGATATTAGCATATTCAACCATGAATCTCAAGAAACAGATCCTTATGAGCTATAGAAGAAGCTCGAAGGTCTGTATGAAAGGAAGATTGCTCATAACAAGGCCTTTTTAATTAAGAGGCTTATGAACTTGAAGTTGAAAGTTGAAAAATCAGTGTCGGAGTATCTTCTAAGTGATTTCTATGACATAATCAACTTACTTACTACAATGAAGATCAGTCTTGATGATGAGCTTTAAGCTTGTTCCTGTTAAGTTTGTTACTGGATAGTTGGGAGATGCTAGTTGTGAGGATTAGCAACTCAACTCCTGAAGGTGTGCTCTCTTTGGAAGTAATCATAGAGAGTATGTTTAATGAAAAAATCAAAAGAAAGGAGTTTGGAGTTGACAATGTGCAGGATTTCTTGATAGAAAAGAGGGGAGGGAATAAGAGTAGGGATCCTAAATGTTATGGCAAGTCTAAGAATCATTCAAAGTCTAGAGGTGACAAAGATTTGAAGACATACCATTATTGCGATAAGCCAGGGCATATTAAGAGGTTCTGTTATAAGTGGAAGAGAGATCAGAAAAAAGAAAGATCATCAAAATGATGGCAATGATAAAAATAGAACAATAACAGCTTCAAGCACGAATGATGAGATTCTTTAGTTTTTGCAACTAATGAATGCTTCAATGTCAGCAATTTTGGATCCAAATGTGAAGTACTACTCCAACTACAAAAGCAAAGATTTTGGGAGTGTAAAGATGAAAACTAAATTTTTGCCAAAATATTCGATATGGGTAATATTTGAGTTTAGACAAATATTGGATGCTTAGTGAACTCGAGAGATGTATGATACATGCCCGATCTAAGGCTAAATCTATTATTAGCTATCATCTTAGATTAAGAAGGATTTCAGTACACTTTCGGGAATAGGAAGTGAAAGCTATCTAAAGACGCAATAATGGTTATATGTGGAGAGTTATGTTACTCATTGTATAAGACATACTCAAAGTTGTGCGGTGGTGAAGAACTATATATAACTGAAGAGGAAACTTCATAAAATCTATAGCAATGATGACTGAGACATATGAGAAGGGATTAAAATTAATGATTAGTAAGTCCCTTATCCTAGTTAAGAACTCACTACCGCTTAATCCTTTTGATCATTGCTTGGCTAAAAAGTAGTATAAATTCTCTTTCAAGAGAAGATATAAAAGGAAATCGAAGATATTAGAGTTGATGCATTCAAATGTCTGTGGCCCTACTGAGGAGGAGTCACTAAGAGGTAACAAATATTTTATTACACTTATTGATAATGCTTCGAGGAAGACTTGGGTGTATATGTTGAACTTTAAGAGTCAAGTATTTGAAACTTTCCAAAAGTTTCATGTTATAGTAGAAAGGGAAGTTGAGAAGAAGCTGAAGTGCCTGTGAACATATTATAAATGGGAGTATACTTTTAATTTGTTTGAAGAATACTATAAATCGCATAGCATTAGACATGAGAAAACTCAACCAAAGACTCTATAGCATAATGAGGTTATTGAGAGGATGAATATAACTATTATATAAAAGGTTTGTTGCATGTTTAGAATGTTTATATATCTAAAAACATTTTGGGGAGAAGCAATTCGAACTATAATCTACCTAATTAATCGAGTTTGCTCAATTTTATCATAATTTGAGATTCCCAAGAGAGTGTGGACTAGCAAAGATCTCATTTATCATCATCTGAGAGTTTTTAAATGTAAGGTATTTAGACATTTATCCAAGGATCACAAAAAGAAACTTGACTCAAAGTCAATACCATTTATCTTTGTTAGATATAGTAATGATCAATTTGACTTCAAACTTTATGACCTAAAGAAGCAAAAGGTCGTTAGAAGCAATGATGCAATGTTTTAGGAGTACAAAAGAGGTGCTAATCTTCTGACAGGAGATAAGTTATCACACTACTGCTCATCATATAGCATTGTTAGCTCTTCACCAATTCCTTCAACTAATGAGTAGTCTATAGGTGAAGAAGATGAAGTGTGTGACTAAACAAATATTGGTGGTGATCAAATACAATCTGATAATGATGAGCTAGATGAACGACATACAGAGAATACTAAAAATGAATCCATTAAAGATAATGAGAAGGGGGCAATTAGATCCAATAGTTGATGAAACACAACTTCGAAAGTTGATTAGGAAGAAAAGTTATGAATACCTCTTATTTACTATAAACGAGGAGCTGCAAAATGTTCAAGCGGTTGCATCTTGTAAAGAAAAAGATTTTTAGCTTGCAACTATGATGGAAGAGATGGATTCTCTGAAGAAGAATAATACATACGAACTTGTAAAGCTTCCAAAAGGCAAAACAGAATTGAAGTATAAGTTGGTGTTCAAGATAAAGAGAGATGGTAATAAGCTAGTAAAGCATAACACAAGGCTAGCAGTGAAAGGATTCAGTCAAAATAAGGGTATAGACTTTGATGAAATCTTTTCACTAGTAGTCAAGATGATCTCAATTTGAACAATTTTGGGTGTAATTGCTTGTTTAGATCTTAAACTTGAATAGTTGGATGTTAAAAACAACCTTCTTGCATAGAGATTTGGAAGAGGAGATACGAAGGTTTCAAAGCTAAAGGCAAGGAAAATTAGGTCTGCAAGTTGAAGAAAAGATTATATGGATTAAAACCAGTTCCAATGTAGTAGTATCAAAAGTTTGGTCTTTATGACTGATTATGATGTAAATGAACTTATATCAATGTATAGTATTTTATGAAGTTCTCATATGAGAACTTCATCATTCTTCTTCTTTATGTTGATGATATGCTGATTGTGGATCAAGACATTAATAGAATCTAAAAGTTGAAGGAGTATTTATCCAAATCTTTTGATACGAAACATTTAGTACCTACAAAGCAAATTTTAGGCTTGAAGATAACTCGAGAAAGAAGAATAAGATATTGTGGTTATCTTAGGAGAGATATATTGAATGAGTGACAGAAAGGTTCAATATGAAGCTTGTTGATTGATTTTTTTAAGTTTGTCAATTATGACTTAACCACAAGTGCACAACATAACTGTAGCTAGTTTCGATAAGTACTAGTCAATCCTATAAAGACTATAAATATTAGCAGTTACCATTATCCTATTTTATAGTCTACAAATTTGACTGTGATTTTTAATTAAACAAATTAAAACTTAAGAAAGAAAAAAAAGGCAACAAGATTAAACAGAGTTTTAAGCAATCACTAAGGAAATTACCAATATCAATAATTAGAGTCTAAGTTTTGAATCCCCTTAAATAACCTTAATTGATTGGTCTTTTATTATGCAATTGTATTTTTGATTTATTGGACTATGACATTTTTATGGTATGCTAATAGCTTATTCTTAAGTCTAGTAACAACTAATCCTAAGGTTATCAACTAAATTACTCAAGTTAAAGTTTATAAAATTGTTTTACAAATTTGTGAATCCCGCTATTAGATTTAGCCCTAATCTAAAGGATTTATGTCATCCTATCTCTAGGGTTGCAATTAACTCCTTTCAATTATTGTAAATCTATTCACAAACAAGATTTCTCAATTTCAATATTATAAAATTATATTAAGCACTAAGATTCCAAATCTATTAGAATATATATTAAACACATAATTGAGTCACAATATATTAATCCAAACTATTGCATTAATAAAAGAATCAAACATGTTATTGTATAAAACTAGGGTTCATCTAACATAGTAACTAAAACGATTCAGTTACACATGATAGAACATGAAATCAAAAATAAACAAAAAGAAAAATGAATTGAAAATAATGGATTCATAATTTTAAATCTCCTTATTTATCTCCTATCGAATATTCTTGCAAAGTAGAGGATTGATCTTTTATTCCTGTGGATCTTTCGATGATTTCTTTGTGTTTTTCATTTCTCTTAATCAAAATTGCCCCTTTTGAATGATCTTATCCTTTGTAACCACCTCCTAATGTCTGCTCCCCCTTTTACCTCAGAACATATCTTTGTATAGTAATTTTTAGGATTCTGGGTGATACACGGTCATGTACTAGACCATGTATAACCTAAAATACCCAAAATTCGTGATTTTAAATGGCCTGAGAGAAGTGCAAGGACTGATACACGACTGTGAATCCCTTTTTTGCTTCATATCTTCATTTTATGCTGCATTTTCATCCGAATTCTTCTCCTTTTAATCTATGAAGGCAATTATAACCTATAAACTCACCTGGAACAAATTAAGTACCAAATATACAACAAAAGTATAAAATATCAAGAAAAATACATTAAAAATGGGATTTAAATATCATTAATTATGCATCAATCAAATATCCTCATTAATCTCAACTTGTCCATTCATACTATAAATCATCATATCCTATTAAATCAAATTAGCATACGATTATAATCAAATTTTTCTAAAATTAACTTTCTAAGTTGATACTAATAGTAATCACAACAATAATTGCATTAAAATAAAAAACATACACCTTTACATCCTTAGTAAGATTTCACTCATTGTGCTTAAGTGTTTAGGGTGAAAAGTATTAAAACTCTCAATCAATGCTTAGTAGAACTCTTATCATAGGCTTGTAGTATTATCATATCTCCATCACTTACATATAAACTAGAAAAAAATCAAAAAAAAATCTTTATATGTGTTATAATAAGGGTTACATATGGTATAGTTTGGATATTAAAAAGGGTTCAATTGAAGGAAAATTACTAAGAGAATTTACAAGAAACTTGTTTACAATTTACATAAGTCCACTCCTTATAAAAAACATGGTACTTTATACTTTTCTTCTCTTCTTTTTCTATGCTCTTCTTTTATCAAAACAAAAGAATCTCGAGCATTCATATTATACCACAATTAAAGAATTATGGAACCTTTCAATAATTTAAAGTCTCAAATAAGTAACGAATGTAAATAACCTTCAAGATTTAAAATAATAAAAAGGTCTTCAAAGAAAAATAGGAAAAAAGAGGATAATATGTGGGTACAATAATAATGGAAAAGGCTAATGCTTAACTTGCTTATTCCTAAAAGATAATTTTATAGGTGTGGTAATTATCAAAGAAATAGACTTAAATAAATTGTTGAATCTAAGTGTCTTCATCGTGTCAACGCTTCTAATTTAACAAATATGATCTCAATATGTATAACAAAAATAAGTTCTATAATCATTCTACTATACATGATAACACATATGAAAGAATAAAAAGAGCTTTAAATTTTTAAAATTTTCACTCTTAGGCTCAAAAGCTCATAAAAAATATGGGTTTATGTATGTTTAAATAAAATGCAATTTTCATTCAATTTGAATATCTCAATGATTAATGAAAATATGACTTATAAAAGCAATTTTATTCTAACTCTCATCCTTTTATATATTAATTCAAATCAATATTCAATAATGAAGTAAAGTTTTGATAGACAAATTTCAATTAATTCAAGATATCAGTTAATAAATTTTAAAAATCAAGATTATAATAAGCTTAAAAAATCATTAATTCCTTCCCTACACTTACATTGTCCCCAATGTACACAATATAAGTATATATAATAAGTGAGAAGGCAATATAAGTATATATAATAAGTGAGAAGGTTTAGTGGTACTTCCCTAAATATGATGATTTTTCTTAATTATGATCCATCCAATATTAGATAACATCCTTGAAAAATATAAGAAAAATGATAAAAGGAATCAAAAAGAAATAAAAATAAAATATTAAAATGACATAATAAAAGTAAATCCTAATTCTTAAGTTGCCTCCTAAGTAGCATTTGGTTAACGTCATTAGCTTGACGTACCTTTTATGTTACCCTCATCCAAGGTTTATGATCAGTGGCTTGCTTCCACACGTTTCTCTGTATAAGGTTTTATAGTTTATAAGTAATCCACCTATTGCAAGATAACAACAAGATCATAGTTTATCAAATTAATTAATCCAACTGTATGCATTAATGCCCTTTTTAATGACAAATTATTAATAAAATATGGAATAATAAAACTCCTTAAATCATTGATTGACTCAAACAGATTGTCTTCGAGGAAGTGAGAACCCTTAGTACTTAAAGTCACTGTCAACGCCTCATCAGTAGTTTCCTTACTTGGTTCCTCTGCTAGTTCTTCCTCGACCACCTTTTTCCATTCTTCTTCTTTTTCTTTCTAGACAAAGAATTCTGGCTCATCTTCTTCAATTACTTCCTGCCACTCCTCTACTTCCTCTTCTTGGATGGATGTTTATTTGTCTTCTTCTTTTGGAAGCTCTTATTGGAATGTCACTCCATTCATGAAGCCAACCCTTACCTTTTCTTTGCTCTCGAATTTGCGTCAATTAGCTTTCATTTATGTAAAGAGTTCCATTAATTTGTTTGAAATACTCTCCTTCTTTTCTCCTTCTTCTTCTTCTAGGAGCTCTTTTTCACTACTAAGGGTGATTGCCATCCCATATTCTAAAGGATATGTTTCAGTAGGAATGGGCAAACTCCTTTGCATCTCATCAGATATAATCCTTACCAACTAGTCGATCTGATTCACCATATTTTGAATATAAGTCTTAGCTTCTTGATGCCTTATGATTGATTCTTGAATAAAATCGGCCATCATATCTTCCAAGGTTGGCTCCTGTATTTGAGGTACTTGGTATTGTAAATATTTAGTTAGAGCATAATCTTTCTGTCCACAAGTCAAAGAGTTACTCCATTTTGAATTGTAACTATTCTCGTATAGTGCACCTTGAGGTTGGTTGTACACGTTCAGTTGCTCCCACATATAAATTGGTACTCGACATTCATGATTGTAATAGTTAATCTCACAAATGTCAAAACACGATATGGATGTCAGTTGAGCCTCCAACAATATGTCAGGAAACCAGTCTCTCCTATATGGTGATTTGTATATTGCGAAGACATATCGTAGCTCCCGTAAGAGTATATCATAATTTTTGGTATTGACATTAAGCCTTAATCCCTAAAATAAACCATAAATACATTATTATTGTAGAGAATTTTAGAAGATATAATGAAAAACCAAAAGTATAACAAGATACAATAAAAATAAAATAAAATAAAATAAATTAAGATAAGATAAATACAAAAAATAATGAATAGAGTAATAACATTCAGGTGTTCCTAATATCAAATTCCCTGATAATGGTGCCAAAATCTTGATTGAATTTTTCTAAGTTTTTTTATTGTGAAATAACTGCAAGTGTATGACGTAAGTACGAGTCAATCCCACAAGAATGATAAATATTAGTAGTTATCGTTATCCTATTATCTAGTCTACAAATTTGATTGTGATTTTTAATTAAAAATTAAAACTAAAGCAACTAAAATAAAACAAATAGCAAGATTGAACGAAGAATTAAAAAATCACTTAGGAAATTACCGATATTGAGAATCAGTTTCTCGATTTCAAATCCCCTTAAATATCCTTAATTGATTGGTTTTTTATTATGTAGTTATCTTGTTGATTTATTGGACCATGAAAATTCCTATGGTATGCTAATAGCTCACTCTTGAATCTAATAGAAATTAATCCTAAGGTTATCAACCAAATTACTCAAGTTAAGTTTATAGAATTGCTTTACAAATTTGTGAATCTCGCTATTAGGCTTAACCCTAATTCAGAGGATTTATGTCATCTTATCTCTAGGATTGCAATCAACTCCTTTCAATTACAGTAGATCTATTCCAAACATGATTTCTTAATCTCTATGTTATGAAATCAGATTATGCACTGATATTCTGGATCTATTAAAACATATATTAAACACGTAATTGAATGACAATATATCAATCTAAACAATTGTATTAATAAAAGAATCAAATATGTTATTGCACAAAACTAGGGTTCATCTAACCTAGGCACTAAAAGAATTTAATTACACATGATAGAACATGAAATCAAACATAAACAAAAAGAAAATGAATTGAAAACAATGGGTTCATAATTTTAAATATACATATTTGTCTCCTACAGAATATTCTTCCAAAGTAGATGTTTGATCTTGTATTCCAATGGATCTTTCAATCGTTTCTTCGGGTCTTCCACTTCTCTGAATCAAAATCACCCCTTTTGAATGATCTCAGCCATTGTAATCACCTTCTAATGTCTGCTCCCCTATTGCCTCCGAATACATCATTTTATAGTAATTTTTAAGGTTTTAGGTGAAACACATTCTGATAGAAGGTCATGTAGTAGACTGTGTATAACTCAAAATATCTAGAATTTGTGATTCTACAGAGCTTAAGAGAAATACACGAGTTGATGCACGATCGTGTATCCCTTCTTTGCTTCACATTTTCATTTTATGCCTCATTTCATCAAAATTCTTCTCATTTTTAGTCCATGAAGGAAATTATAACCTATAAACACACTTAGAGAAAATTGATTACCCAATATACAATAAAAGTATAAAATATCAAGAAAAAATACATCAAATATAGGTTATAAATATGGTTAATCATGCATCTATCACATGTTAAGCCAGTTAGCATGTTGCTGGTATCTCACTTCAAGTTGTGTAAGCGTACATGTCCCTCAATAGAGAAGGAGAAGTATTGTACGTCCTTTTTTCCATACACAACTATAATAGGGTCTTTGGTGTATGCAATAGTATGCACAAGGCCAGATATTGCTCAAGCTGTTAGGATGGTGAGCAAATTATTATCAAATTCAGGGTTCACTAGGAAGTAGTGAATGGGTTCTGAGATACTTGAGATGCATGTTGAAATGGAGTTTGTGCTTTGGTGATAGTGCGCCAACTCTAGAAGGTTTTACAGATGCAGATATGGTTGAAGATATTGATGGAAGAAAATATAGGTTTTCTGTTCAAGTTTGCAGGGGAGCCATTGATAGGTGTATACTATGTTTTTCTAGATGTTCAAGTGTGTTTTTAAGTATTTCTTAGATGATTATCACGTGTATAGGCTTAAAATTATGTTATTATTAATTTTTGTATGTAGTCTAGATGTTTGTTTGGTTTAAAGCAAGAATGGATCTTAATTTTATGTTTCATGAGGTGTTTATTGATACTAGATTTCTTAAGAGATTGATTACTTTCTCTCAAAACCTAATTAGTTAACCCTAATTTAATAAAAAATTATAGATTTTGCAATCTCTCGATTCATAAAACTTCTTAATGTTTCAATTAGATCTGAAGTTAACTATTGGATAATTAAATTCTCACACAAGATTTCAATTAGATATGAAGTTATTTATTGGATAATCAAATTCTCACATAAGATCTTCCTTCGAATGATCGTCAATTTAATAACTTCGTGACTTATTAAATTGTCAACTCTCATTGCACAACCTAATCTGATTACTTTTGACTCACTATTTCGATTTGTGTCAAAGTATGAGCATACATAATTATCAGCCATATCATAGCAATCTAAGCTATAAAAGTGTGTGGCTTTATCTAGGACTAAAGCAGAGTATATAGCTGCAGTGGAAGCTTATAAAAAGATGCTCTAAATGGAAAGGTTCCTTTAAGAGTTGGATGTGAAGCAAGAAGACTATGTAGTATTTTATGATAGTCAAAATGCTATTGACTTGAGACAAAATGCTATGTATCGTTCCTGTACAAAGCACATAGATGCCAGATATCACTGGTTAAGGGTTGTGATAGAAGACCAACAATTAATGTTGAAGAAGGTTCATACAGATTTGAATGGCATTGATATGTTGACTAAAGTGGTTCATAAAAACAAGCCTAAACTTTGCAGTAAGCCTGCTAGGATGTATTTCAAGTAGATGATTGAGAATAACATGTCTTCCCTATATTTGAGTTAGAGGGGAGATTGTTAAGTGCTCAACACTATTTTTGAGACTTTCAGTGATCATAGACATCTTTATGGATTGTGAGAGTGATGAACAACTAAAGGAAGCATGGATGAAGCTCTTTAACAGTGTAAGTCCCTGGAAATATATGAAGGAATGTGCAAAGAGTGAACAAACACACAGTCGTTTACACACCTGTGTGTGGAGGCTGTGTAACTCTCTGTAACCTGTATAAATGGAAGTGAGGTGATGTTGAAGATACAATGTCACTTACATGGTCGTATAAGGGATCATGTACGGTGCAGAAAAACCTATTTCGTGATATAAAAGAGAAAAATACGCAAATTTTTGTAGAGAGTGCAGTCATAACGTCCAAAAGTAAGGAAAAATAGAGAGAGAGCAAATAGTCTTGTATTCTCATCCTTGTTTTATTGTTTTTGAGATTGGTTTGAGCGCTTGTTGATTGTGATATCAACTTTGGTTTCAATCTTGAAACTTTGTAAGACAACTTATTATTGTGGACTAAAAGAACAACTTTTTGAAAATCTTTGTTAAGTTCAATAGATTTCTTTGTTGATTTGGCCTGTGATTTTTTCACTCTATACTAGAGTGTTTTTCACGTAAATTTTATTGTTTGTTTCATCGCTAAATTTCTTATTCTCATATAATTTTGACAGTGCAAGTTAAAGAGTTCTTTCTTATGGTTAATATTTGGTTGATCTTTTAGAAAGTTGTGTTATTACCTCCGAAATTTAATGTGAACTTAAAAGGGAGAAGAAAATAATCAGAAAGGGTCATTAATTCACCATGGCCAGCACGTGTTTATGATGTGCCTAAGAATGTGACTTAAGGCGTGAGTTAAAAGGCAAGTTTCATCGTGGTATTGTTTATATAAGGTAGGCTTCGAAGTATGCTAATTGCAACGATAGGACAATGAAGGGGCAAAAACAGCAAATTATGTAATGGGATACCTGATCACTGATATTATATAGTTGAACAAATTTACATTGAATATGCCAGTCAATTATAAACACCCCATTAACTACATTAAAGGAGTTTCATAAACCATTCCATTTACATTGAATATTACTGTCTGAATCTTAAGCCTCTAATAAGTTGCAATTATTTTGGAGCACCAAATTGGAAGTCTTAAAACAACCACAACGGGGTGCTATGGAGGAATAACAATAATATTTTATACATAGAAAATAGTACCTAGAGGGAATTTATTCACTATTTTAACCAAATAAGACTACCGAAGTGACTAGATTAAGGGTAATTAAGTCAATAAGGATTAACAAGCATCAGACGATAAGACTCTAGTTGACAAATGACACACCAATTATTGTATGCCTAAATAGGGGGAGGAAGCGTATAGTTGATGCTAACGGCGACTAATTTAAAAAAATGAAAAGAAAGAAGAAATGGAAGATGAAAGAAAAAGAAAGTAGAGAAAGCAACTTCATTTCATTTGGCCCATGCCATGTCCACCCCGTAGCCTAATGATGTGAAGTCATCAACTTCTTCTCTTCTTCTATTCTTCTTCTTCTTCTACTACTAATACTAATACTAGTACTGCTACTGCTACTCTTACTCCTACTCTTTTCATCTTCTCCACGCGCTTATTATTCCTTACCTTTGTTTCATAAACAAATTACAATAAAATTTCTCGCTGATAATCCACACCATGTCAACCGATAGGGGAAAGGACATGGCAGAAGCATCCGACGAACATCAACAACCAACAACCCCTAGTCGCTATGAATCACAGAAGAGAAGAGACTGGAACACTTTTGGTCAGTATCTTAAGAACCAGAGGCCACCAGTCCCACTTTCCGAGTGCAATTGCAATCATGTTCTTGACTTTCTTCGATACCTTGATCAGTTCGGCAAAACTAAGGTACATCTGCACGGTTGTACGTTTTATGGGCAGCCTGAGCCACCTGCTCCTTGCACGTGTCCACTTAAACAAGCTTGGGGTAGCCTTGATGCCCTCATCGGACGCCTTCGAGCTGCATATGAAGAGAATGGAGGCTCATCGGAGACAAACCCTTTTGCGACCGCAGCTATTCGGGTTTATCTAAGAGAAGTTAGGGATTGTCAAGCGAAGGCCAGAGGAATACCTTACAAGAAGAAAAAGAAGAAG
Organism: Erythroxylum domingense; assembly: GCA_025594535.1. Lineage (NCBI taxonomy): Eukaryota > Viridiplantae > Streptophyta > Magnoliopsida > Malpighiales > Erythroxylaceae > Erythroxylum > Erythroxylum domingense. The sequence continues at coordinate 1,085,439 of JANQBM010000009.1, forward strand.
TCAACCTCAATCAGTAAGGGAAATGATGAATCCAGCTCTTCAATGCACATTTCTTGAGCTCCTGTGCTTGCCAAATTATGGTGATTTAACTATCTTTCAGCTTCCTTGCAAATTGTTCGATTATTTTTGCTAGCGTGAAGACTCTGTCAATTCTGGTTCATTTTGTGCTAAAAATATAGTTGCTTATGTTTAATGAATACAACTGCGAAGCGTCAGATAGTCAGATACTGTTATTGTTTGCTCAGGAACTTGGATACATTTAACCACAACCGGAAATACTACAAAGGGATACAGCTATCTTATCAGAAAAACTTAGTCAAAAAGGGGCCAGAATCTCAATCCCTTTGGTCCTAACCCCTAAAATGTCGGCATCAAATATGAGAACCCCAATCTTAATTTCAACCATTTGATTGGATATTATAATTCTAGAATTCCTCTAGATATTATATCAAAAAGAAAAAGGGACTGATTGTACATGCAATGGTGAAGTTGAACATGCAATGGTGACTCCGGCAGTACGTAAGTCTATCGTATGATGGGTAAGAAGCAAATCCTGGACAAAAAATAGGGCAATAGAATATGTAAGTGTATGAACTATATAACCATCATTTAATAATAATAACCATCAATCAATATTGGTCATACTTTTTTTCTATAATAAATATTTATAGTCTTAATTTTTTATTCGGTTAAATTTGTTATGATATGTACCTTTCAAGATTATAAGAAAATTATCTGCCCAATGAATAATCACATCAGGTGATGTATCTTAATTGCACTTTGAAGTTTTCTACTTAATTTAATGTTCATGTGAATGATTGAAAGACAGATTCACCTAAGATTAAGGGTTTCATGCTTATTTCTTTAATTAAATGCATGCTGTCTGTATATTGCTTCTCCTTTGTGTTGGAGTCTGCTTAACTTATGATATATAGAATTGCCTAGTTATAGGAGATATTTCCATATAGTTTTTGATGTGAATAGGGAAAGTATCTTTAAGAGCATATATTCAACTTGTATATATGTACATCTTTGATTCTCTGCAAAGTTTATACTTTGTCATATTTAAGGGCACCATGGGCCTTGCCAATCACCATCGTCCCACTCATTGCTTAGCAATGCTGAGCATCCATGGAAGGGCAATTGTGAGATTTCGCATCCTGCACTTTGTACCATGCTAGATTTTGATGATGTATGATCAGATTTTGTGGTCAGCAACTTTATAGGTTTTATGATTGACAATTGTATCTGTCTGGAATTCAGCTTGCATGGTAAAACCTTAAGCTTTGTGCATATAATTAAGGGAAGAGAATTTTCTCTTTAGTTTTGCTTTTCATTTTTATAGATGTTCAGAATTCATCACCATATAGCAGTCGGTTTGCTGTATTTTTTTTTTTATCAAATAGAGAAATATTAACTTAAACAAAGTCAGCTCAAAACTAAAGGCCTAACATTCGGCCGACGTATCAAGGAAACAGAATCCAAATGTAAAACAGCAAAAGACCAGCAGGCGATCGTGGAAAAAAACGAACTCCCAAGGATTGTTGGTAACTCTTTTTAGCAAGTAGATTGGCTATATTATTAGTTTCGCAGAAAATATGTTGAATTCTGACCGCAACGAAGGAGCGAAAGAGCTGTAAGCAATCTCACAAAATAGGTCACGCGGTAGACGAAGCTTCCCCTTGAATAATAACTTTCAAACTTGCCAAGAATCAGTCTCCACTTGTAAACACTAAATACCTATGTGCACAACACATTGTAACCCAGACCATATATCCTTTAGCTCAGCTTCAAGACAAGAACTTTGACCAATATTATAGGAAAAGCCCCCTACTATAAACCATCAGACCCGCGCAACACACAACCAGCTCCGGCCATACCTGTAGCTCTATTCTAAGAACCATCACAATTAAGCTTAACCCATATGGTAATAAGAGGAATCCACCAAACCCATTTATATGTTAGTTTATGCCCTACAACCAATCACTTTGGTTGTATTTTAGTGACAAATTATTTAAAGACATTATTTATCTAGTATATGTTTTGATGTATATGATAAAGTCCATGGAATAATTATACATTGCAAATGAAATTATAATTATGAGATTCATATTGCACTTATGTATTATTCCTAAATGTTCCTAGTCATTGTTCTATTAAGATTGGACATTAATAGAACATAAAAAGACTAGCAT
>JANQBM010000009.1:1103004-1132919 GCA_025594535.1 Erythroxylum domingense
ATTAATTATTAATAATTAATGACAATATTGATAAGTACAATCAATTTAATATTTATAAAATTAATAATAATAACAATAATAATAATTAATGAAATAAGAATAAAAATTTTAATAATAATAAGAATAATAATAATTAATCATCAAACAATCATTATTATAATTATTAAAATACACTTAGTTATAATAATTTTTGAATTAGTATAATAAATTCAATAATAATAATATGTATTCTTATTAATTCTTATTACTATTATAATTCTAATAATTCTAATAATTATCATATAATAATTTATACAAATAATAAAATGAAATAATAATAATAAAATTAATGCTAAATAAAACATTAATACTACTAATAATAATAATAAATTATACAAATAATAAATTTAATAATAATCAAATTACTAATAAGTAGATAATTAATATGAAACTAATATTATTAATCAATTTCATACGATCAATCAAATTAATTATATTAATACTTATTATTCATAATACTTATTATTGATAATTAATACTTACTAATAATATTACTAATTATATTAATACTTATTAATAATAATAATTATTAATAATTAAAGACAATGTTCATATATACGATAAATTCACAATTAAATGTTAAATTCGATAAATTAAAACTTCAAATTAAACATTTTATCAAAATTACATATTCAAATTCTCAAATTAACACAACAATTACAAAAAACATTTCAAACATCATAAAAGGCATTTTATCGAACACCTTATAGGCAATATGTATAATCTCAATCTAACCACAAATCAATTGCATTTTTCCATTATTTACTAACAATAACACATATAAATAACAAATAAACCAATAATTACACAAAAAAACCGCAAACATCAACAATAATCAAGCAAGATTTCATAACTAAACATTCACGTTTAACACTAAAAACATGCTTTTTTGTATAAATAATACACCCATAAGAGAGTTTACCTCAAAAAATTCATGATGAGTAAGACAACAATCGCAAAACGGTCGAAAAATGCGAGAGAAGGAGTCAAAAAACAGAAGACGATCGCGAGGAGAGAAGAGAAATGAGCGCGCGGGTGGGAGGGGGCAGCGCCCGAGTTAAAGGCTCTGGATTCGTATTCACGACGCAACTGCCGACAGTTACCGACAGACACACAACATTCCGTCAGTAAAAGAGCGGCAATTTAATACGCTGGAAACTCAAATACCGACGGAACACAAATTTCATCGGTAATCTAGGGTTAGCTCAACAGGTGGCGGACGAAATATGCCGATAGTTACAGATGAAACACAAATTATGTCGGTGCTCTAGGGTTATCTTTGCCGACAGTTACCGACGAAAACTAGATTCCGTTGGTGATTAAAGCTTCTCGTCTCGTCTTCATTGAAACGACGATGTTTGTTAACCATTTACTGACGGAAGGATGGATCCGTCGGTATTTAAGTTACTAACTATTGCGATGGAATAAGACTTCTGTCGGTAAAGGTAAGCTTTTACCGACGGTACGTTCACCGTCAGTAAATCGGCGAAGCAATTGAATCGTCGGAGTAATTCTCGTATTTTTTACCGATGGAAGATGTTGTTCTGTCGGTATATATACCGACGGTAACTTTTTCGTCAGTAAGTGTCCAAAGCAATTAAAATGCGGGAATGGTTCCTGCATTTTTTTTACACCGTAGGTTTTGTCATCACTATATGCTATCAGAGATTTTGCACGAAATTCTTCCTTCCAGTGTTGCCGACGGATGTATTTTCTGACAGAATATTAGATTCTGTCGATAAATAGCGACGGAATTGTTTCCATCGGAAATATTCCGCCGCTATTCAGGATTTTCTTGTAGTGTTAGATGTTTAGATAACTTCTTATGCACTTAAATCATCATTATCATTATTAACTTCCTCTACATGTGATAGATTACATATAGTTGCCTCCCCTCTCATAAAGGATTTGAGATTGTTTTCCTCCTTTGCAATCTAATAATTTTATAGGACACATCTCTAATATATCTCTTATACGTTGCACATCATGTTCATCCTTCACTTTCATGAGTGTTAAACCACCTTTAGATGACATGTTTAATAATAGATTACTTTGGTATGACATATACATCATACATCTTGGATCAAATAAAGACTTTATAGTTTTTTTGAAAAGGAAAATTAATAAATGAAAGAAAGAATACAAAAAAGACAAAATGTTAATGTAGCCTTTGCTCTCCTTGCCTAAATGGAAAAAAGTCCAGAATCTCAAAACGGTATAATTGAGATTTCTTACTTCTATAGAATAACTTCCATATTTGAATTGAGGACTTATACCTTATATTATAAGACTTATTTAATCTTATCAATTGTTATAAAAAGAAAATAGTAAAAGTAGAATTTAAACGCTCTCTTAGGAAGGTGTTTGAAAAATAATTTCTTGCAAGATGAATTCAAGAATTTACTTTCATTTGAGTGTCTCCAAATGTATCTATCAACCTCTATATTGCAGTGAGTCCTATAGATTTCATTAATAAGAGAATTGGATAGTGTTAAGTTATGGAATGTTTCCCTGTTGTGTAATGATGTAGCTACTGAAGTATTTAAGGGAATTAAACACCTTAGGAATCAAATTCATTGTTATTGATCAATGGATCCACAAAAAGCCAATTATCATAGCAAAAATTGATGGACTTCCCATTCCCTATCAAAGCAAAATTAGCCTTGTATTTATCTCTCAGCTTTAGAAAAACCTTTAGAGTAATGGAGGGGAAGTGTGAACATTAATTTCCTAGATGCTTCTATTCTTGATGAAATAACTATGAATCGATTTACTCTATAGGGATTGTTTGTCATCTATTAGTCTCCAAAATCTTTTTTTGAGAAAGACATTGTTCATTATTTTGATGGAACAAATCCCCAATCCACCTTGATTCCTTAATGTACAGATTTCACTCCATTTCATCTTAGTTTTATAGGTTTTATCCTTACTGTTAGTCCATAGAAACTTAATAAACATTTTTTCAATGGTTTTAAGGATTGAACTTAGAAAAAAGAAATGAGCAGCGCAATAGGTATTAACAGAATTAAGGATATAATTAATAAGCTGAATTCTTCTTTCTCTTAAAAGGTGTTTGGAGCTCCAACCTGAAATTTTGGACTGTATTTTATCTACAAGTTCAATCCAGTCTCTTGCTTTCACTTTGTGGGAAGGGATAGGAATGCCTAAATATTTCATTAAGAATTCTTGTAGCTGAAAACCAGTTACGGTTGAAATCAAATTATGAATACTAGAGGAACTCTTGGATAAAAAGATGTTGCTTTTGGAGTAATTCACATATAAGCCTGAGACTCTTTGGAAGAGTTTTAGAGCTTTCATCAAGGTGGAAATAGAAGTAGCATCTATTTTAGAAAGTAAGATCAAATCATCTACAAAACAAAGATTTGTTAGTTTAAATTATGCAAATTTTGAGTGATATCTTAAACCTTTTATCCTTGCAATAACACTCTCAATGATCTTATGGAGTGCTTTTATAACTAAGGCAAAGATGTATGGAGATAAAGGATCTCCTTGTTTGATCCCTTTGAAACTTTGGAAGAACTTGGTAGGTTGACCATTCACTAAGACACTATGTGAAGACGTCATCATACATTGCTTAATCCACTGTATAAAAATTAAATTCCATAGCTTGTAGGATATTTGTGATGAAACTCCAATCAAAATTTTCGTATGCTTTTTGTTAGGATAACTTTCATGCAACAATTGGGTTTGCTTTTCCTATTAGAGTAATTGATAATAATTTTTTGAAGAATCATAATTTTATTACCCATTATTCTGCCAGATATACATGAACCTTGAGTGGGACTAATGTGCTTATGAAGAATTCTTTTGATCCTTTTAACTATAAGCTTGGAAATGATTTTGTAAAAGGAATTACAATAAGCAATTGGTCTAAAATCAAAGAAACTATTCAACTTGCCATTCTTTGAAACAAGAGTTATGAAAGTCTTATTGATCAATTTTACTAAATAACTCCATGATAGCTTCTAAAACCATGTTACCAGTCAGAGACCCAGCTCTCTTAAAAATTGATGTTAAAGCCATCTAATCTTGAGGCCTTGTGGGGACAAAGAGATGTCTTTGATTTCCTGTAGAGAAATAAGTCTGATTAATTGAGTTACATCTTCTGGTGAAATGGAGTCTTTTAAAACCTATATGAGAAACTATTTGGATAAGTGTGCATATAAAGGTTTGCTCATAAGCCCCCTGCATAAGCTACGATTGAGAATCAAATACATTGTTGTTGTGTTTGAGGGAGATGATTTTATTTTTATCCCTCCTAGAGACTATACCCTCATAAAAAACTAAAGTGTTTTTATTTCCATGTCTCATTAAGTCCACCCTAGCTCTTTGTTTAGTTAGGGAATAACCAAATAAAGTGCTAGAGATTAATTATGTCATGCTTCCCTTTCCCTTACCTCAAGACTTAAATTTCTAGGATTAATGTATTTCAGTTGTTGTATAACCTCTAACTCCTTTTTAGCTGTGTTAGCTTAGATTTACCTCCTGTTTGATTAGTTACATTTTCCTTGAATAAATAAACTGCTTAGATAATCTAATGTCAGTCCTCATTGCTATCCATAATCCTTCCTCAAAACCAGCTAATTCCACTAGAAAATCATTGAACCAGAAAGGCTATTTAAGTCTCTTTACTGTTAAGGAAGTTAGTATAGGAGTATGATCTGATAAACAATTAGTAGCAAACTTAGAAAAGCAATTGGGGAACTCATTCATCGATCTTAGATTTTCCATAATTCTGTCTAATTTCGTCTTTATCAAATTAGAACCAGATTGGTTGTTACTCCAGGTATAGAAACAACCTCCTGATGTTATATCAGTGCATTAAGCTTCGTCCAAACATTTTCCAAGTTAACTATAAGGACTACAAACTGATCATGGACCCTCAGCTTCCTCAACTTCTAATATGAAATTGAAATCATGTTGAGAAAGTTTTATCTAATGTAAAATCCCTAATATCTGCAAGTATACAGATCGTAACTTGTAGTATCAAAGGGGCCGATCCCACGAGGAAATAGTTAAAACAAAATGAACCTAACTTTATCTAAGGAGATAAAAGATGATTACAATAAAATAATAACAGAAAATTAAAACATTAAATCAAGAAAATAATTAAATAACAAATGAGCTACCACAAATATGTGAGGAGAATAAAAAATGAAGCTTAGGATTCATTCTATCATTATTTTGTTCCGTAACTACTATTGATTCAATTATGTGATGATTCTAGATCTTATAAAGGAATGACTACTCTTTCTCAAGACCTAATCAATTAACCCTAATTGATTAACCTTAAGTGATTACAAAATTCAAGATTTTGCAGCCTCTCAATTCATAAAGTCTACCTAACATTTTCAACTAAAATTTAAGTGATCTATCAAAATAATCGAGTCCTTACACGAGATCTCTCTTCGTATAATTACTGATTTGATATTTGGGAGACTTATTAAGTCACTAACTCTCATTACCTAACCTAATCAGATTACTTTGAACTCACTCTCTCGATTTATTATTGAAGTATTAGCATACCTAAACATCGCAACACCAAAAAATTGAATTGAAATCAACAATCAAGTCATAAAACAACTTAAGAACAAATCCAAATATGATAATTAGAGCATCCTAAACACGAATAACATATTCAAATCCAAGTTACACATCAAGTTTAATGAAATAAACATAGGAAAGAACGAAAAAACTTAATTTGAACTCAAACTTGAAATTTGTAATTTTTGGATTGCTTTTCTTGCTCTCACACTTTAGAAGATGGTGGCTACTCTTTTTTAATGTTTTATGTTGTTAAATTCTAGGGTTTACCCGCTTAATTTGGTTCCAAAAATATCCCTAAAATGTTAAAATTACAAAAAGAGTCACGTGCTGGAAAAGCTGAAATTCGTTGGAATTGTTATCTGCGCTTTCTGTCACGATCTAGTTTCCATACTTCCAATTCTTCTCTTTTTCTCAATTTCCTGTTTCCATACACTCAAACACACGTCAAACACCTTTTGAAACATAAAATTAAGGTCCAAATCATGCTCAAAATCATACAAACACTTAAAATATAAACAAACATTAATAATGACATAATTCTAAGCCTATATACATGATAATCATCTAAGAAATACTCAAAAAAACACTTAGACATCTATCAAAACATAGTATAATTTAAACCTATCAACATCCCCACACTTCAAAAATTTTCTTGTCCTCAAGTAAAAACAAAAAACAAAACACAAACAAAAACAAAAACAAAACAATAACACATACATTCATGTAACATGCACTAATGATACGATGGCATCTAACTTGACAAAACCTATTTAACCTAAAAAATAATCATTCAATTTGTTCCAACATATTAGCCTATGCAATTTATGCTAAGCACTTGGATTGAATATACATACTAATCAAGACATTAACATCATATTCATTCACCTAAAGCATTTGTATATATACATGGATAATTAATAATCAACCAAATTGCAACCATCACTAAGTATTCTTTCAAGAAAATTTTTGCTATTTCAAAGATCAGTAGGATTTATTTATCAAAAAACCACTTTTTTATTTTCTTTAACATTAACCTAGTCTTTTGACACGAAGGCAAACACCTTGTCATGAACATCCCCCAGTTACTCAACTAGGCCACGTTTTGTTAATTTGCTTGATTGGAATGTCATTTTAGCCTTTTGACACGAAGATAAACATTTTGTCGTGAATGTCCCCAGTTACTCAGCTATATCATATTCTCAACTGGTTACTAACTCTATTCATAACTCAATATTTATTTTAAAAGGGTCAACGAAATAATTATTCATTTAATAGACATACAATTTTTTTTTCATTTCACATAGCCCACCTTATTTCTTTTAGTTAATCATCCTCATGAAAGAATACTAATGATACTAACATATTCAATTGACTTATAATTATAAATGTATGTAACAAATTTCCTAAGATGAACAAACTGACGTCATATCCTAATTTAACAAAAGTTACTTGAAACATAAAATATCCAAGCCAATATGCCTTTACAAATTCAATGACTATATTCAAAGCTAAAATATTTTCGCCAAGTTATTGCCATTGACACATTTACACGATTCACACATGTGCAACATATGTTCACATCATGTCAACCTAATGAAAAACTAATAATATGGTATGCAAAATTCACACTCATAACATGCCAATGAAAAATCCTCCCCACACTTAGACAACACATTGTCCTTAATGTGAGAAAAATAAAAAACAAATAAAAATAAAAAAAGACAAAAAAATTAAAGGAAAGGTTAAGAGCATAAAACCAAGAGATTGAGGTGGTGACGGTGTTGGTGATGGAATGTGGAGATACTTTCGGCCATGAAATCCCAATAATTCTTTCCCTACAAAACAAAAATAAAAATAACAAAATACTATTAAAATAAAACAAATAAAACTTATCGTAATTCTTAGGTTGCCTCCCAAGTAGCGCTTAGTTAACATTATTAGCTTGACATGCTCTTCCTTCCACACTCAACCTTGGTCAGTTATGAATGGCTTACTTCCACCCGTGTCGCTCAGTTTCAGTTTAGTAGCCTATAAATAAGATAAATATTGCAAGATAATCAAAAGGAAATAATTAATCAAATCAAGAAAACTAAATAAGTTCAATAATTCCCTTTTAAATAACAAACTGTCAACAAAATAGGGAATAACAAAACTCCCTGAATTTTCTATCGAATCCAACAGTTTTTTCTATAAGAGGGTGAGTTGTGCTTTTTCTTCCTTATTCACCCTCGTCTACTTTTCTACTTTCACATGAATAGAGACTTTCATATCTTCTTCAAGTTCTATATCTGTTTGCTATGTTCTTCTTCCTCTAGCTCCTTTAAAGATTCGACCACATCAATTCTCATAAATGAGCTACCCTCCTTCAGATTCTTTAATTCCTTATTCATGTTGAATTTCACTTGTTCATCTTTAACACGAAGGATGAGGTTGACTTTATGGACATCTACCAAAGTTTTTTTTGGTGTTCAAAAATGATATACCAAGAACTAGCGGACAATTTTGATTCTCTTTAAAGTCGACCACGAAAAAATCCACAGGAATGCTAAACTTGTCCACTTTTACAGCTACATCCTCTCCTATGCCAAACGATTTCTTTATCAAAATGATTTGCCAACTGAATTCGCATAAATGTTGGCTTCACATCTCTTAACCCTATTTTCCTAAAAATCAAAAAAGGCATAAGGTTTATACTTGCACCTAAGTCGCATAAACATTTTGAAATCTTTAAATTAATAGCTACATAAGGTATTGTAAAGCTCTTTGGATCTGTCATCTGTGAGGGCATATGGTTGGTAATTAAGGAGCTAGAGGTTTCTGTCATGGCTACCATTTGATTATCATCCCAAGTTCACTTGACAAATAATATTTCTTTAAGGAACTTTGCATACCTGGGCATACGTTTCAACACTTCCACAAAATACAAGTAAATTTTCCATTTCTTTAGCTTTTTCACGAACTTTGTAAAGGGTACATCTAATTCGTTCTTCTAAAGTCTTTGTGAGAATGGTAGTTTCTACGCGTAAAGTGGAGGAGGAATGTATGAAGGGTCTTCATTCTTGTCTTCATCCTTTCTCTTCTTCTCTTGGTCTTCTACAAAGTGAGTCTTCTCTTATTTTTACAGCGGTTCTTCTAGCTCTTTCCCATTCCTAAGTGTGATAGCCTTACATTGCTCTCTCGAGTTTACTTCCACGTTTCTTAGAAATTTTTCCACACTTCTCTTACAGAATTCCCTATAAGGTTGACTCATTTGAACCTCAAGGTTGTGAATAGAAGAGGCATGATCTTTCGTTACTTGCTCAAACTTCCCTTCCAGTCTCTTCTGGGCCTCTTCTATGTTTATGAGCTTGTCCATGATCTTGTCCAATTTAGAATCCCATAAACTAGACTCATCTTTTTAAAATCGTAATAGATCTTGACGTCCCATATGAGTCCTTACATTGTTAAACCAATAGAAATCTGGGTAGTTCTGCCAACCTGGATTGTACATGTTCAAATAAGGATAATGACTTTCTCGACCAAATTGTGCCTCATTGAAGTCCACAAAGGTCTTTGGCTCGATATAATGTGTTTCCTCCATCATCATTCTTTCTATATCTTCTTGACATTTAACTTTTTCGGACTCCTCATTGCTTCCTTATGATGTCCAAATAGATGTGTCTTCTTTTTTGCATCCAAACTCTTTTTTTTTCTTGTGATTGGATACCACAATGAAAAGAAAAAGTAAAAATTTCTTAGATCAAAGGAATTCAAAAAGTCTTAAACTACTTCCCTGGTAACAGTGCCAAAAACTTGTTGAGCAATTTTATCTAATTTAAAACCCCCAATATCCATAAGTATACAAATCGTAACTTGTAGTATCAAAGTTGTCGATCCCATGAGGAAATAATTAAAACTAAATAAACCTAACTTTGTATAAGGAGATAAAGGATGATTAAAATAAAACAATAACAAAAATTAAATCATTAAATCAAGAAAATAATCAAATAAAAAATGAGTTACAACAAATATGTGAGGAGAATCAAGGATGAAGCTTAGGATTCATTATATCATTATTTTGCTCTCTGACAGCTATTGATTCAATTATGTGTTGATTTTAGATCTTCTAAGGGATTGACTATTCTTTCTCAAGACCTAATCAATTAACCCTAATTTATTACAAAATTCAAAATTTTGCAACCTCTCGATTCATAAAGTCTACCTAACGTTTTCAACTAGTTTTTAAGTGATTTATCGAATAATTAGGTCCTTATACGAGATCTCTCTTCGTATAACTACCAATTTGATATTTGGGAGACTTATTAGGTCACTAACTCCCATTACCCAACCTAATCAGATTACTTTCAACCCACTCTCTCGATTTATTATCGAAGTATTAGCATACCCAAACATCACAACACCAAAAAATTGAATTGAAATCAACAACAATCAAGTCATAAAACAACTCAAGAACAAATCCAAATATGATAATTAGATCATCATAAACGTGAATAACATATTCAAATCCAAGTTACACATCAAGTTTAATGAAATAAACAAAGGAAAGAAAGAAAGAAAGAACTTGATTTGAACTCAAACTTGAAATCTGGAATTTCTGGATTGCTCTTCTTGCTCCTCCTTCTTGCTTTCTCACTTTGGAAGATGGTGGCTACTCTTTTTTAGTGTTTTTATATTCTTAAATAGTTCTTGAGGCTTCTAGGGTGCTTTCTAGGGTTTACTCACTTAATTTGGTTCCAAAAATAGCCCCAAAATGTTAAAATTACAAAAAGAGTCGCGTGATGGAAAAGCTGAAATCCATTGGAATTGTTATTTGCGCTCTTTGTCACGATCATGGCAAGATAAGCCACGATCGTGGCCAGCTTCCATACTTCCAATTCTTCTCTTTTCTTCAATTTCCTGTTTCCATACACTCAAACACACATCAAACACCTCTTGAAACATAAACTTAAGGTCTAAATCATGCTCAAAACTATACAAACACTTAAAATATAAACAAATACTAATAATGACATAATTCTAAGCCTATATACATGAAAATCATCTAAGAAATACTCAAAAGCACACCTAAACATCTATCAAAATATCGTATAATTTACACCTATCAAATCACCTGGTAGCATCCAAGGAGTTTTATTTGAGGTGACAATTTCCTTGATATGATTCCATAGAAATTTCTCTGATATACGTTATTATGTACATATATGAAAGAGATGCACAATTTTTGATTGAGCTATGCAACAGAAACTTCTAATGTACCATTTGATCAGTGATGCTAAAGGAGATGATAGTTAAGGCATTAGAATCATATAAGATAAAGATCATGCCATTCAGATGATAGGAAAGGTTTGAAATAAGTTGCCACTTAGCTAGAAAGCAGTTCAGTAGCCTGCAATTGTCCCTCCCTATTCCTATTTCCAAAATACCAGCCATGATTACTTTGGTTTTCAAAATAATGTCCCTTATCATCAGTTATTTATTAGCAGTATTAGCCCATATTACATTCCAAGTAAGGATAATCATGAAGTTGCCCTCCCTCAGTAGAGTTTTTTCCTCCTATTTAATCTTCTTTTAGTTACTGTTTCAAACTTTGATGTTGTCTGTACATGTTGTGGTTGTTTGCCAAGAGTTTGACTAAGGTTATTCTCCAGATTTCCAAAATACCCCTCAGCCATTGCAAGTGTATTTGACTCCACCATCTATTCTATCTCTTTTTATACTTCATTAATAATGTCACTGTCTATTACAAGGGGGTTTGAATTGTATCGGCGTCTACACTAGGCCTTTCTACAGTGTGAATGTTTGCTAGAGTAGGTCTTTGAGTTAGGATTCTATTAGCCTTAATAAAACTACTTGCAGTTTCTTCATTAATTACATACTTCTCATTTCTAGTTTCCATCAATTTCTGATAATTTCCTATTTTGAAACTCCTTACTGTAGGTATCCATTTTTGTTTTTTACCAAGCCGTGGCCTCCAAGAATTTGTGACTTGCAGCTGGTCTTCTATGGGTTCCAAATCCTCATTCAACCTAATGAAAGGAATGACATCAAGTAAGTCAGTTAGATAAGTAATCTGGACACATACTTTTGTATAGTTGATACGTTTTATTTTAGCTGTTGATTGATCAAGTGCTATAGGTCTTCCAACAAAGCTTACAACGTAGCTTAAACCACAAGTGGTCTAGTATTCACGAGGGACCTCAAGTAAACATAACCATACAGGTACAATGTCTAGTTTCAGATCTTCCAATTTAAGGCCTGGCCTCTAATACTATAGTAGCAAGGGTTTATTTTGCACATGTCATGGTCCAGATTAAAGCACCTTTTTAGCGTTTTTTAAGTTGGAATATTTAAATAAAAATACATCATCATTGTTCACTAGTACCTCTACCAAACCATGCTTCCTCCATATGTTGAAGGGTAATTGTTTCATCATAGGAAATGTGATTCTCTTATCAATGAAAAAACCAACTAGAGTAGTTCTCCATCTATCTACACTTGCCTTCAAGATATCCAGAGGAGGGGAGACAATCCTCTATTCAAGGGACTCACTAGGAGGAAAAAACATTGGCTTTTGCTCAGGCTTGGTGTCACCTCTAACTTGGGTCCATGTTTTATAAATCAGAGGTTTGTTTAGGCTTGTCAGCTCGAAGAAGGAACTTGTTCCAGTGAAACATTTGAGGTTAGTTTCAGGACATGTGTGTCCATTATATTCAATTATGGACTGAAGGACAATTAGTTGGCACACAAGTATAATGGAGTGTAAAAAGTAAATGGGGATACAAATGTGTAGATGACAATAAAGTCTGCACAGGAATGATGTCTGCAGGTTGTGTAAGGAAGATCAGTGGTTTGTAAAGAAAAAGCTATCGGATGAGTTCGATGTTATGGTGGGTGAAGCAGGATAGGTTGAAAGCAAAATGAAAAGAGAACTGGAACATAGTGAAGTTGGAATAAAGAAGTTAAAGTTTCATATTCCATGAAGATTGTCAAATTGTGTTTTGTTATAATAAAATGAAGAAGAATAAAGATGGAGATCCATTTAAGATGAAGTAACCCTTTTATGGAGATACCAACTAGTTCAAGATATAACCTTTTGATTACTGGAAGAGTTTAAACTTGAAGTTCATTGAAGATGATTGAAAAGAAGTTATTATTCATAAGAGGCAATTAACTGCCAAATGCATTTTGTATAGTTCAAGCAGGTAATCACCTAGATATAATTAATTATCCCTCGATGAATTAAAATATCAATATAAGGATCAAATCGTCATACAAAAGTTCCATTGACTAATTTGATATATAATTCATAAATAAGGACCATTGAACATAAGATAAAAAAGAAAAAAAAAGAAGGATTAAGTGCCATTAGAGTGATTTAGGATAAATTACAAAAGAATTATAAGTTTGAGAGTAAATATTCACTAGATGACACATGTATTGTACTTAAATCTTTGTTTATGCAATATAGAGTGCCTAATTTGGCACTATTCTTAATTGTAACATTTGTACTGTAAATTAAAGTTATTTAAGATATTTTATTAGATTCTTATTCAGCTATTAAGAAAGAAGTTTAGTTGTAAGGCCTCTTCATTTTGAGATAAAGCAAAATGATTATATTCAAGTACTTTTTGCTTATAAATAATGATATTTGAGTGAAAATTCCTCTTCAGTCACAATATATTTAATATTCAAACTAGTTAGATACTAAATCTAAATATAAAATTTTAGTACCATATTCTTATAACCTTTTTTTATGTTACAATATTGCATTATTCAACTGTTATATCTTCTTCATATATTTTGCATTATTATATTATTCAACTATTATATCACATTATATGATCTTACATTATTGTAAATTTGATGGGATACTATTGGAGAAGATCCAGAGAAGAATTAATAACTGGTGTAATAAATCCTTATCTTTTGACATAAGTATTCAATCGATTATCTTTATTATTATTTCTCTCTATATATATTAGTACTTCTTTTTTTGTTCCTCTCCAAAGGACTGATAAAGGCTATAGAGATGTTGAGAAGCTTTCTTTAGTCTAGAGAGCTAAACAAGAGCTATTTTGCGAAAAGGTATGTATGCCAATGAAAGTTAGAGGATAGAGCATCATTTCAGTATCCTTAGCTAATAAAACTTTCATGGTAACTAGAAGGCTCTTTGGATTCAATGGATATACAACTATTTTGTCAAAGGAAAAAGGCCTATGTAAAGATAGGAATAAAAACATTTATTCTTGGTATATGAATCAATTCCTTAAAATTAAGGATTGTTGAACATTGCTTGCAGAATTGGAAATGGAGAACTAGCTTCTTTTTTATTTGACAATTGGAGAAAGTCAAGCCCCTTTTATAGGACTAACTTATTTCGAATCCTTCAGTACTTGTTTTCTTATTTAACTAAGGTCAAAAGGATAATAAATGAAAATGAATTGGCCAATAACTTTCTTGGTTAAGTAATTCCATTCCTGGTTACAAATCTGTTCAAGGAATGGAAGACCTTTATGTTTGGTTAAAGCATCCTTTTCGAAGATACGTACTTCTTAATATGCAGGAGATGGCTTGGTATGGGATCATCTAGTATAAGAAGAAGTTTAAAGTTTCTTTTCTTATATGGCATGTTTATAAACAAAAACTAGGGACCATGGACAATCTAAAATTCCTCAAATCCTCATAAATATGTTCCTATGCAATAACAACAACAATAACAACACCAGTACAAATCCCGCCAATACGCAGGATCTAAAGAGGTCTAGTAGTACACAACCTTATCCTTAACTAGTAGAGAGGTTGTTTCCAATTGACCCACGTGAAAAGAGAGGAAGCAAGAGAGAGAGACAGAGAGAGAGAGAGAGAGAGAGAGAGAGAGAGAACATAGTAATAATAAATAATAAAATAATAATGTTACCTGTACAAGAAGACCAATAATCCTTACAACACCTTTTCTTCAATTGTAAATTCTCAACATACATATAGTCATAATATAAGAGTAGTGTAAACTTTATATTTTAAGCCTTAGTTATATTGACATCCTCAAAATATTGTAGCAAGATCAGTGTATATTAGCAATAATTGCATATGGTAGCACTATGTATTCCATTTGGAAGGAAAGTAACACGAAATTTTTCCATGCAAAAGAAAAAATAGGAACCTGATAACTTAAGAGTTAATCATTTGAATAAGGGAGCAACTTTTGGTGAATCAGATTCAAGAAATATGTAGTCATGCACTATCTTCAACCTAGTCTCTTTAGTTGCTCTTTTAAGAAGTTTTAATCATCAAAGGTATCAAGTTAGCTTGTGATAAATAGCAACACTTATGGTCTGAGCTTCTATTCTTATGTTTATGTCAAAAAGCTTGAAAACCAATGTAACTACCAACTTATATTTATCGTGCTAGTGTTATAAAGATTTTCTAGACACTCAACTTACATCAAAATTACGCCTACACCTTTGCATGATAATTTTACTTAGGTCTATTTAAGAAAGAATCAGCCTTCCCTATATGATCGTTGACTAACGAATCTTGTTCTCGAATGTCTAATGACCCTCGTAGTGTTTAACTCTCACACTTGAGTAAAAATATAACGAAAGCAATAATTAATCAGAAACAACATTAAAGAACACAAGAAATATGGTAAAGTTATTATTTCCTTTAAAGTATACAAAAGAATGTTCTCTCTCAATGTGGTCACTCCATGTATGATAAGGAGCAAAACCCAATGGAGCTATATATAGGCACATACGGTTTGATTATCAAGTTACAATTCATAATTCTAACTAAACTAAACTGCCTAGATCATATCTCTACTTATATATCACATTACACAAACCAATTGAATAACACTCTTTATTCATATGGTTGCAATTAATAAAATAAGTGACTAATACATCTATATATATATCTTCACCATCTTCAAATGATACATTTTTTATCTTTTAAAATTGATGTATATTTTATATGATCTTATTTATAACATCATCCAAGATCTTATTTATTTGGACAGGTTTATAGTTCCAATGCATGTAAATTGGTATGCGAAATCAAAAGGTGAATTTTCTTGCAAGAGTACAGTTATTCATTCTTTTTTCCTCTTCTATTCCCCCGATATTGCAGAAAAGATGGAAGAAATTTGTCCCATTGGAAGCCAAAAAGTGACGCGTTACAAAGTTATCCACAATGATGGGAAAAATCATTGAAAAACAGTTTACAACTTGGCCGAGAGGAACACAATTGTAACAGCTCTACCATGTTTGTTTTCTATACAACAAGAAACAACCTGTATCAACAGAGCGAGTATTCGCAGTCTAGCAAACGAGACAGTATCTCTTCGCAGCTGGGCCTTTCATGTGGTTCTCCCCAACAATCTGCAATCAACAACACCAGTTGAACGTTTCAAGTGATAGATAGCCTTCTCTTTAAGGATTACTACTACCAACTTTTGTCTAAAAATTCATTTAAGTGAGCCAATAAAATTTCGGAAGCTGCGTTATATTTACATTAATCTTTCTCATTTAGTCCGCTGATAAAATTCATACCGGAAATTAGCCGGCCCAAAGGACCTTCAGGAATCTCCAAGCGGGAACCCTCATTAGCCACAGCATAAACTACCTGAAAATCATAGATCGAAAGGGCACAAGGGACTCAGAATTCAGTTGAGTTGTGATAATTTATGTTAGATGAAACAAAAGCAACAAAGGTATTAGGGAAATGAAAATCGTACGAAAAGCTTACCCTTTCTGGTGGTACACCTTCCCAAGGTCTATTTAATGTACAGAGTTCCCACATTATCACCCCAAGGCTGAAAATATCACACTTCTCAGAGAAGGATTCATTTCGAATAAGTTCAGGCGCCATCCATTCTGGAGTTCCAGCAGACGACGAGTCCCTCATAGACATATCTGTCATTATTCTGGATAACCCAAAATCACAGATCTTGACAGTCCAATGCTTATTCACAAGACAGTTTGCACTTTTAAGGTCTCGATGGACTATCTTCATTCGATGTATGCACATCAACCCCCTTGATCACCCAAAATAGACATTGTCAGCATACAGCTAAATGCTTGCTTTGCTAAATCCTTACTTTCTTAGGTTTAAAAATAGCTATATCACATATATTAGAGGTAGTATCAGTTCATGGAAGTGCAAATGCATGGAGGACGAAAAGATTAGGCAGATCAGAAAAAATTAAACAAGTGAAAATAGAGGGGGAAGAAGATAATGGAATTAAATAAAAGAATTGGTCCTTAAGGTCAATTATCTAAAAGAATTCAGTAAAATCGGATGGATAAACTAATGGAAAAAGAAGAAGAAGAAGAACAACACCACCACCACCACCTAGTATGAATCTCACTGCTTCGCGTAATCTGGAGAGGTTCAATAATACACAGCTTACTCCTAACTAGTAAAAAGGTTGTTTCCAAATGACCCACATGAAAAGAGAGGAAGTGAGAGAGAGAGAGAGAGAGAGAGAGAGAGATGGAGAGAGAGAGAGAGAGAGGAGAAAAGAAAAGAAAAAAGAAGAAAAAAATAAAAAAAATAATAATAAGAAAAGGATGAAGAAGAAAAGGATTAAAAAGGAGAAAGTTAACACTAACAATATTAATAATGCGAATATGAGTAGTAGTATGAATAATAATAATAAAACTAGTACAGCAATAGGAGTAGTAATATTATTAGTAGTACTAGTGATAGTAGTAGCAATGGGAAAAGACGTTATAGCTAAATATATGAGATCAATTGAGAAGTTCCACTGATTTCTGAGAAGCAGGGAACTAGACCAAAATGAATTCTGAGGAAGGTATGGAGGTCCAGGCAGCACCTTATAAGGGAATAGAAAACTTGTTTATGCAGTATTCACAAAACATATCTGAAAAAAGTCACATGAAGGGTCGAGAGAATAGTAAGTGACATTTAGAAGGGCTTCTATCACGAAGTAGGCATAAAAGATGAGGATGGCAGTCGATAAAAGCTTGCTAAGTTACACCCTCACATACAGAGGAATTGAAAATATGAAATCAGGATTGAGACTACTGATTCTTTCTTCAACAAGTACAAAATCAAGAAAAACTGACGATTCCTTTCCTACCAACCATTTTATCAAGTTCCTCACACAACAAATGACTAATCAAACATAGACCACAGAAAATCACTAGCGCTATAACTAGGTTTCTGCAAGTAGCTCTACAAGCAGCATATCATCTCATATGTGTGGGGAACAAACCTGCATATATCCCGCAGCATCTTTAACCTTCTCCGCCAACTAAGCTTCTTCTTTTGATCGCTCAAGTGGATCAAATAATACAGGGACCCCATTTCCATGTATTCTGTAACCATTGACAAACGTGGAGGTTTTGTACAAGCACCCAAAAATAAGATAACTGCAAGAAGCAGCAATATGTTATTTCACCAACAAGCAGGGAAAGACTAAATACAGTAGAAAGGCATAGCTCGTTAGTTTAAGTTCAGGGTCTTAATTTCAATGTTGGGAAGAATATATTTTACAAGCGGGCCTATGAATCTACTCTCGAAGTATAGAACTGAATCTTGTTCATTTCTCAATGGGTGATTCTGAAAATTCCTTGCTTCAGTATTTTAACACCACAGGCATGAATCTCCAAAAAAATAAATGTAAAGCAATATACTCAATTACAAGCAGATTTAAGAGGAATACCATTAGGATGTCGAAGACGGCTGTAGTAAGCACATGTAGAAATCCAGAAAGAGTGCAAAGTTAGATTGATAAATGAGCAGGATTTAACGAAAACATCAAAATAGCAACAAGAAGATACCTAAGGATGGATATCTCATTGCAGAAGTCCTCCATGTTCTCAGCTGTTAGATCTTGCTCAAGAAAAACTTTGATTGCAACATCAGTTCCATTCCATACACCACGGAATACTTCGCCAAAAAATCCTACAAAAGAGGATAAATGAATTAATCTCAAGGAACAGAGAGTTTCAAGACTAGTAGCACATGGAATTGTTTATAGTCCACAAAACAAAGAATAAATGTTTGTAGTTAATCTTTGACTATAGAAATAGACAATGTTGGCGCAGTGAAGTTGACACAATTATGAATGAAGACATAATTATGAGTTAACCAAGGAATGAAGACAATCATAAATGTCTAATACTCTCATGAACAAATAAATCCCCTTCCCCGGCAACTAAGCTTGAGGTATAGAGAAGGAAATATATAAAAGTATCCAAAAGGCAAGGCATGTAGGTTATAAATAAAATTAAACCCCAAAACAAACCTTGATTTGTAAAATCAATTAAATTCAAATAAATTTAAGACTATAGTAATACCACTACTGCACTTTCAAAAGCAATTTAAACACAATCCTCCTATAACTACAAAAATTTCGTTAGTGCTTCTTTTTACAAAACAAATGATAAAACAAACAAATTCCTAGCCAGTACTCTAATCAGTTCTGGTATTACAACAAGCATAAGCCACAAAAATAATAAAGCAAGGCTAGAAAATAAGTAGGCAACCTCAACAAATTTTTTATCTTGCAGGATGAATAGTGCCTCAGGACCTAAGCATCTTTCTTTGCTTGTTAATTACTATAGTTTCACTCTTGACAATAAATTGATAATCAAAAAGAACTTGTAAAGTGTTGGAATATTGGAGTGGGAATGTCCCACATTGGAAAGAAAAGATAGAAGATGGGACAATATGCCTACATAGTTCCAACAAAGAAGCAGACAGCTGATGTGTTTACGATCTTCAAATGCTTGTCGTTGGAGTCCTTTCGTAAACACATCAGCTGTCTGCTTCTTTGTTGGAACATATGTTAGGCATATTGTCCCATCTTCTATCTTCTCTTTCCAATGTGGGACATTCCCACTCCAATATTCGAACATAAAGGTTCATAATGTTGAAAAAAAATGAATAACTAGAAAAGTTATATTGCTGATCAATTCTTACCTATCCCAACACGAGTTCCAACAGTTACCTCTGAGAAATCAATATTCCATTCTTGGAAAGGTAACAGAGGTTTGTTGTGGAACATTGGAGATTCGAGAATTTTATTCCATGTTGAAACTAATTCATCATTTACGCCATAGCCTGAAGGTCTGCTTCTCTCAGAAGTTTGACTCCTATATTCATGTGGAGAGGATGGTAATGAAATTGCCTTCTGAGAATCTAACTGGTTCCTTTCAATGCCGTATAAAGCAGATCTTCCACCAGATATCAAACCACGAGCATCAAGATCAAAACCTGACACCTGAAACATGGCAGAAAGTGATTTACTGTCACCATGGATTGTATTGCTGCAGTTCAAAGACTTGCCTAGGTCCCACGAATTGCCAACTAGCGACATGAATTTCTTGTAAACAATATTCATACACAACTAATAACAAAACAAAATTAAGTAAATGAGTCAGGATCAAACTCTTGGGAATGTGCTTAACTGCACAACTACCATAGCTAGAAAGTTACTAAACGTATGTAGTGTTTGAAAATTAGAATTGTCTATGTTGCAGGACTTAAAAACTTTTTCTTTAGCACAATTAATCAGACACACTGGAACATCTTTTAGCATAAAATCATTTCTACGTTGAAAGAAAATGAAAAAAAAGTTGCAAGAACTGAAAGTCAGATAATGAGAGTCAACAATACTAGACTCCAAATTGTTCCATACTCTGCTTCTCATAGACGAAAATAGCAGAACCATGTGCACTCAACCACATTTCATATAGTTTATGAAAAAGTTCATTTGTTCCTGGTATTTAATAATCTGAAAAACAGTAACACATCAAACTGAAGAAGTAAAATGCTAAACTATTTGGATGACAATGTGCTTAAAATATTACCAAAAGATACATTAATCTAGTATCATTGTGCATAAAATCTGATAGTGGATGAACCACATGGTTATAGAAGCAGTAACTAGTCAGAAGACCAGAGCTATATTAATACCAAGTCAACATAGAATACATTTCTGTACAAGGGCAAGCATCGTTGACAGTTCTTCTGAGAAATTATGACGGACATAATTTTATAACAGTTATAGTTTATTTCACTGTTATTCCTTTTTCTCAATTGAAGTCTTATAGAGTAGTGTTCCTGGAAAAAAGAAAGAAAAAACATTTAACACAAGATGTACAACAATCAGGTTCCATCACAACTGAAGAGACGTATATTTTCATATCAGAGCATACAAATTGACTACAGAAACAAAGCAAAAAACTGTTTTTAACATATAAAGACACATTTAAGGACCATGTTGCATGCTAAAGAGAGAAAGAAGTTGATTGTAATTATGCTTCAGAATCAAGAAAAGGAAAAGAAATCTACATTCTTTTGGTGATCAGATCTGCCCTCCTTTTCGTCTGAAGTATTTGCATAGGACCCATCCTCTCCACGTTCCCTTGGAACACGATTTTGCTTCAAAATGTCATTCATTGCACGGACAGCCCTGAAAGGTTCATCAAATACTAAAGTGCTGTCCAAGCATAAGAACTCAACATATAATTAAAAAAAGAAGGTACCACGTCTCTCAAAACAATTTCTGATATGGAACATTAGAAAAACTTAACCACGACCTCAAATCACATGCACAAACATGATCAAGTTTGGTGTATTCAACAAGTAGATTCTTCGAATGTTCTATAACAAATAACAGCAATTGGAGAGCCCTTCTTCAAATACTACTCAACTTCCACCTAAATGCTTAGTATTGGTTTAGTTGAAAAATGTTAAGGGACTTATTTCTACTTAGTTTGTACCCTCAAGGATATTCCTTGGCTTTCCTTTATTTGAATACTTCAGGTATCCTATTACGGAACAATGGTCTTAGATAGTATTGCTCTACTTTTTAAAAAATGGCCTAAAACCTAGTTAATTACAAGTCATTCTATTCTCTCCTTTTCCTTCTCTGCATTATATCAGAGCCAAAAAAATAAAAATAAAAATAAAAACTAGAAGTAAAAGAAGTACAAGAGGGACAGTGTTATAGTACTGTTCATCCCACTATTCATTTTTCTACAATTGAACATGCCTTCATTGTCTAAGATACTTTAAATGTCAAAATCACAAGATAAGATGGATGCACGAAAATTTGATATTTGGATGCTAGATTATGATATAAAAATAAAGAAATATAATAATCAACAAATTCACAGCACCTATCGGATGAAAAGATTATATAAATCAGTGCTCAAAAGTTCAAGACAAACAAATACCAACCTTACTATATCATCACCAATCTCTGGTGTCATGCTTATACTCCTCCTCCTTATTCTACGAGCTTCTGATGTTGATGAACCCTCTGATCTGTAACTAAAAAGAGAAATTCCATATTAGGCTGCTCTAAGCAGAGATACATACTTCTATGCAAATGTCAGTAAACATAGCCAACACCAAATGTCAACACTATGGCAAGAAATCTGATATTGCACCCGGAAATCTCTTATCATCAACCTTTCCTCTCTCTGGCACTATTCTTACCTTTTGTCCATCATCAGCCTACATCAAAAAAAGAAAAAAAAAAACTAGGGAACACACTAAATGACCATGTGTAAAGTGTTTATTGGGTTAACAATATGTATATGTATTGTGTAGGGACGTATTTATAATTGTAAAACACCATGTTCAGCCTTTTGTATACTTGAAAATGTTTGGATATAATAGTATCACTAGTGGCAAATAGGTGCTTAACCCCAGTTCAACGCTAGTGATATATCATATACAAATATTATGAAGTATACAAACAGACTAAAATATCATTTTATACTCTCAATGCTCCCCCTTAAGCGGACGTATATATATTATCAATACCCAGCTTAGAACATAATTATGAAATTCTCAACCCCTTTAGGATTTAGTAAAGAGATCAGCTAGCTGGTCTACTGAGACTATAGAATCCCTGATTAACTCTTTAGAAACTATTCTTTCTTCAATAAATTGACAATCCACCTCTACATGCTTTGTCATTTGGTGATAATCTGAATTTGAAGCAATATGCAGTGCTGCTTGGTTGTCACAAACTAGTTTCACAGGTTTCAGTAATGCTGGTCTTGATGGATAAATTCAATTTCTTCAGAAAGATGATGAAACCATAGCAGTTCCATATACTCAGTTTCTGCACTAGGATAACCTACTATACTTTTCTTTTTACTGTCCCATGACACCATAGTTCCCCTTATAAATCCGTAATAACCCGATGTGGAATGTCTATCACATTATTAACCCATATAATCTGCAACTACATATCCCAATATATCAAAGTGTCTATTATTAACATATAAAAGACCATGTCTGGAAGCCTATTTAATGTACCAAATATTACGAAGAGTTACCTCCTATTACTCGACACAAAGACTAGTCATAAATTGACTCACCACACTCATTGATATTGGTGACTTGAAAACCCAAATGTGCTAACTAGTCACTGAGAAGCATTTCATGTAAAGTTGGAAAATTAGAGTCTAAAAAATTATGTATGTAGTATTTGCAAGGAGACAAGGTCAAAGACTTCCATTCTATCCTTGACATCGTACCAGTGAAAATGGATATAGCATACTGCTCATATCTTCTTCATATGACTAGGATTTTGGTCACAAGGCCTCCTAGACAAACAGTTTCACTTTGGACTTGCTCAAAGCTACGTACAGTTTGCATTGTAGGTTGAGAGGGAAAAGAATAGATTTTCTGAAAACTCACTGAATTGTAAGACTCAAAACTCCTGCTCTAATATTATATAAAGGTGCGTCAATAGATGTTTAATCCTTATTCACCACTAGTGATGTTATTATATGCAACTATTATAAAGTATACAAATGGACATCCTTTTAAACTCTCAAACAATATTTTTCACTAACTTCTCATATATAAAAAAAATCTGTAGTGGATAGAAATTAACTATTCAAACTATTTCACATACCAATATCATTCTTGGTAATTAAGTTTTTTGAAAGGTGTGAGGAAATACACCAAGGAATGGTAGAACTTCGACACACGTGTGAACTGATGGATGCAAAGTAAATAATCATATTCCCTATTTATCTACCTCACCAAGAGATTTGGAATTTTCTTTGATTTTTAGCTAGGATTAGGGATAGAAAGGTTAAGGCTCCAGTCAACTACTATATCAAATCTTTGATGGGAAGAGTTGGGGGCAGTCTGGGTCGTTTGAATTCTCTGATTAACATTGATCAATAGTACTGCAGGAGGACATTTTAATGCAAAATCCTTTCATTGGATACCATTGTGGGGCAAATAGGAGGTTGCTAGGAATCTTCATTGAAAACCTACTTCTCAAGTTGCACCTTCCAAGAACTTTTTGCTTTTCACTTTCAAAGGAGAAAATGTAAGCATTAAGCATATGAATGAACCACTGCAGCTGAATTAATGCGTCAACTATTTTCATAGCTTTTGGTCTAGATAATGGTGGAAGCATCATCTGCTGAGTGTTAGCGAGTGTTAGTTTGTAAACTACAGCTGAGTAGCATGTATATATTCCCTCATGCAAAGAGAATAACACAAATAGTGAAGGTGTAAGTTTTTGGTTACTTTAGTTAGGCACAAGAAAGCTAATGAGCAAGGGGCATTACCTGCCTCTGATTTACAGAAGAAAGGATCAATGAGAAGTTCATGATTTAGCCAAA
Source organism: Erythroxylum domingense (assembly GCA_025594535.1). Classification (NCBI taxonomy): domain Eukaryota; kingdom Viridiplantae; phylum Streptophyta; class Magnoliopsida; order Malpighiales; family Erythroxylaceae; genus Erythroxylum; species Erythroxylum domingense. The sequence goes on from JANQBM010000009.1 coordinate 1,127,244, forward strand.
AAGAAAGGAAGTAAAACAAAACAAAAAAAATTGCCCAGGAAATTTAGTTGAAACATTTAAAATCACAGATAATTTTCAGAACTTCCTAGTTTGTCTTACATGTTGCTAGGAAAATACTGATTTCCGGAAACTACACTAGTGAGCCAACAAAAATAGAGTAACCATGAATTGAAATATGCGGAAGACCAATTGGTTAAAGAAATGATTCAAAATTATACCATGCATAATAGAATCTAAAATGCATAAAAATTTAGGAAGAACAGAGGTCAGAACCTCGATGCGGCGACGTCATCAGCATAACCTCTGAGTGAGTGTCTGTCACCACTTAACATTGACCTCCCACGTACTCGAAGTGAAGGATGCTCTGGGCTGAAAAATCAAGTTTGATGAGAACTACAATTAAATTCATGAAGAAAGAACATAAGCTTTTAACGAACATCCAGTGGAAAAAGCACCAAACAAAGACCCAACAATTACTGTCAAAAGCATCAACTGCATGTTAAGAGAAAATTATTGTGTGATATATTTGTGGGTTACTCCCAGAATTATGGCCCAAAAAGAAACTGTAAATAAGAAGTATGATAATGAAAAGACTAACTAGGAACCAAACATCTATATTTATTATAGGACCTGAACATTATTGTGAATAAGAGCTAATTTGCTCTCTGTACATTTCTTAGAGACTGCAGTACATGTTTATACACTAATGGGATTACAGAATAGGCTAGATAATCTGTACATATACAGAATATAATCCTAGGATAATGTCTATCTCTAAGATACTGCTATCTAATCTAAAAGATCTGATTACAATCAGATTATAATATTATGAGATAATACATATCTTGATCATACTCCCCCTCAAGTTGGATCATAGATATCAATCATGTCCAACTTGCTGATACATTCTTCAAACACTTGTCGTTGAAGTCCTTTGATAAACACATCAGCTGTCTGCTTCTTCGTTGGGACATAAGTTAGGCATATTGTCCCATTTTCTATCTTCTCCTTGATAAAATGTCTATCAATTTCAACATGTTTTGTTCTTTCATGGTGGACTGGATTGTGTGCCATGCTTAGGGCGGCCTTATTATCACAATAATGTTTTATAGGTGTCTTAAAAAAGATTCCCAATTCTGTCAACACTCTCTTTAACCAGAGACTTTTACAAATCCCTTTTGCAATAGCTCTTAGTTCAGCTTCAACACTACTCTTGGCTACCACCTTTTGCTTCTTACTTTGCCACGTGACCAAATTCCCCCACACAAAAGTACAATACCCAGTGGTTGATCGTCTATCCTCTTCTGAACTTGCCCAATCTGAATCAGTATATATTTTAATTATTCTTTGATCTCCCTTCTTGAATAGTAATCCTTTCCCAAGAGTACCCTTTAAATACCATAGGATCTTATAAACTGCCTCAAAATGCTTTCTCCTTGGTACGTGCATATAGCGACTTACGACACTCACGGCAAAAGCAATATCTAGTCTAGTATGAGACAATAAATCAGTCTTCCCACTAGTGTTTGGTATTCTTCATAGTTGACGAGTTTATCCTCTTCATCCACAAACTTTGTACTGTCAATACGAGTGGTGCTTGGTTTGCATCCTAACATTCCAGTCTCTCTCAAGAGATCAGGAATGTACTTTCTTTGTGAGATGTAAATCCCTTTCTTCGATCTTGCTACTTCCATGCCCAGAAAATACTTCATTTCTCCTAAGTCTTTAACTTCAAATTCTTTCCTCAAAGCTGTCTTGAGTCTTGTAATTTCCTCTGCATCATTACCAGTTATGAAAATGTCATCTGAATACACAATCAAAATTGTCTTCTTACCTTCTTCAATTCTGAAAAACATTGTATGATCTGACTGAGCTTGGGTGTATCCTTCTGTTTTTAGTACTTTGGCAAATCTTTCGAACCAAGCTTGTGGTGATTGCTTCAGCCCATATAGGGATTTCTTATTCTACATACTCCGTTTCCTCCTTCCTCATCAAAACCTGGAGGAAGTTTCATATACACTTCTTCCTTTAGTTGACCATTCAAGAAGGCATTTTTGATAAAGGTTTTGTGGGTTTGTATTTGGACCTTGTAAAACTACTTCTTTGATGCTTAGCAAATTCACAAGAATCACATTGAACACAAAGATCTTTATTTATTGAAATGTTTGGAAACAACCGTGACATATACTGAAAGTTTAGATGACCTAACCTCTTATGCCATAACAATAGTTCATCAGTCTTAGGAACAATCACACTATTACCAAAGCTATAAGGAGTAGAATGACTTTCTTCATCTTCAAAGTAGTACACTCCATCTACCTCTTTAGCACTGCCAATCATCTTCCCCGATGACAGATCCTGTATAACACAATGAGTAGGGAAAAAAATGAGCACTACAATTAGCTTTTCTCGTCAACTTACTGACTGAAAGAAGGTTACATTCTAGATTAGGAACATGTAGAACAGAATTTAGTTTCATAGAATCTGTTACTTTGATATCTCCTTTTCCTGCAACTAAAGAGGAATCACCATTTGCTACCTTAACCTTTTCATGCCCAACACAAGCAACATATGAATGAAACAGGTTATAATCATCTGTCATATGATCTGATGCTCCAAAATCAACTATCCATTTCTTCCTACCGCATGAAGATAAAAAAGCTTTTATGATATTACCTTTCATAGTAGAATTAGCAACCGTACATATCTTCTGTTGGTTGCTCTCAGTTTGGAGGTTCTTTAGCACTTCCAATAGTTTCCCTAATCAAATATTCGGTTCAACACATTGTTGTTTCTGACTATCTTCAAATTTTTCTGTTCCCCCTTCGCTAGATATTTGATAGCCTCAGTTTTTTCCTTTTTTTGGTTTCCAATTTCGAGGCTTTCTATGGATGTCCCAGCATGTGTCTTTGCTGTGACCACTTCATTTACAATGCTCACACCACTTCTTATGACTCTTCTTACCAGGTTCACCACGTGACATTAGTGTAGATGCTTCATTAGTAGGAATTGGAGATACATTTTGTTCTTCTTTTGGCTCCACTTTTAGCATGATTTTCCTCCTTGTTGCTTCCCTCCTAACTTCAGAAAACAATTCTTTAGCTGTAAGCAGAGGCACTCTACCTAGGATTCTTCCACGGACATCAACCAACTTGTTGTTGAGGCCAGCCAAAAATTCAAAGACTCTCCTTTTCAATTTTCGGGTTGTACATCACAGCATTTTCCTTGCACCTCCACTCTTCATCCGACAGAAAGTCAAGTTCCTACCACAATGCTAACATTTCGCCCAATATTCTGTAACTTCTCTGTCACCTTGCTTCATTTGCCACAGCTTTGTTTTTATCTCGTAGATTCATAATGCATCCTCTCCGTCAGAGTATGATTGCGGCACCCATTCCCAGATTTCTCAAGCTATTGGCAGAAACATAAAGGTGCATTTGCTTGTTGGTATCATGGCGTTAATAAACCAAGACGAGACTATGAAATTATCTATCTCCCACTGTCATGTAGCTTGCGGGTTTGTTGGGTCTCGGCTGTTCCCATCTCCGATGATAAAGCTCAGCTTCCCGCGTCCTCCAATGGCGAGTTTCATAGCTTGAGCCTGCTCCCGATAGTTTGTTCCATTCAGTTTGTCAGAGAACATGATAATTGAAACTCCTTCAAGACTAGAGGTCATTGTTGACTGACCTCCAGTTTGGTTTGGGTTTGCCGTGGAGGATCCCTCAAGAATGGAAGTCATTTCGTGACTTGCCGGGGTTGTCTCCTCAGTTTCACTATCTATTTCACGTCGCTCTGATACCATGTGAATAAGAGCTAATTTGCTCTCTTTACATTTCTTAGAGACTGCAGTACATATTTATACACTAATGGGATTACAGAATAGGCTAGATAATCTGTACAGATACAGAATATAATCCTAGGATAATGTCTATCTCTAAGATAATGCTATCTAATCTAAAAGATCTTATTACAATCAGATTATAATATTATGAGATAATACATATCTTGACCACAATTATTTAAACATAAACCTCTCTAAAAGTATCAATAATAGAAAATACAATGGAACTTATAGAGAATGGGATTCGCTCGTATGTTCAAGAAAGTCTGTTATTTTTCTTTAATAATCATGTTTAGGTTTATTTTCTTTAACTGTCCTCAACATAAAATCATGTGAGGTTTTCCAGAATTCCTAAATTTCAATTATAGGAAGAGTGATGTTTTCTATCTAAGAGTGATTTTCAGATTTAGTAGTGATTTCAAAAGCCTTAGAAGTGATTTCTAGTAACCTTTGACATTGATAGTTTTTTGTGTTAAAACCCTAAAAGTGATCCCTAACTTTTGTAAGAAACTCTACAAGAAATTTCTAGGCCTACCCTTTTGTTTTGAAGTCCTTATTTCTAAATCTCAGTTCTCAAATCTAACTTCCAGCAAATATAGAGCATCCTTAACGTCCAAGAGGCCTTAACTTGTAACATTATATGTATTATTATGAAATAGTATATTCATTAGCTATCCTACATCTGTCAATAACCTTCAACCAATATTTCAAGCTATGAAGCAGTCCAACAGAATTGTATGGAACCAAAATATTTTAGCAAAGAGGTCTGGGCACAATTTTAAATTTGAACTGATCGTTATACATAATATGCAAGGAAAAGCAACAAGGTGGCATAAATAAGCTGGCCCGATGGAAGATATATACCTAAAATTTTATCCAATATCAACCTTAACAGATTTAAGTGGCATTCATTTTACCAAATATCTCAACAGGGGCAGGCTAAAAGGAAAAACATTTTTCATGTAAGCTCGATACAGAACAGGCTTTGTTGGACCAAAATTTATGGGACACAGCCTGAACAAATTCTATCTCTTGTATGCAGATTCACAGCCGGAGCCGATAATATCCAAGTATAAACAAAGAACACCAGGTTTAGCGATCCAAGAGTGTAAATCCCAAACTGTCAGGTTAACCATATCCATCTATGAATTGTTCTACCATTTAAGTTTGCAATTGAAAATTTGACGTTCTCAGTGGCACAATTTAGAATTTAGAAAGAACTTCCAAAAGATTGCAAGAAGCTCACATCATTAAGTTACATATGTTCTTAGTTCCAGTCTCTTTAAAGAGTAGAAAAAGCTACCGAAAAGTTCAAAGACTTGTAGAATACATAAAAGTTGTTGCCAAGCAGACTAGCCTAGTAACTAAGTTTGTACCTAGCAACAAGGAACCTAGGGACAATTGACTACTCACAGAGAGCCATAACCACGCATATAGCTGCTAAAACCCTTTGTATATCTAGCAGGCATGCAAAAATCCTGCATGCTTCGAGGGAATTTCTCTCCTCTGAGTTATACTTTTTAGTTATAGGAGTATCAGAACAAAAAGTTTTCACTAAACATAGTGAAGAAAAGGGTAATAAACTTCAGCATCTAACCAACTAATTCTTTTCAAGTAGCAGTTTATGATGACCAAAAAATCCATCACAAGAACCAACATAATCGCTTTTGAATATAAATTTCACATCTTTGGTCCATGATCCACATGTTGATCAAGGAAACAAGTCATCTCTTTTGAGCCTCATTCTACCTTACTATCTGTTGTAAATCTCTGTTACATGTGAACATAAATCAGCAATAATGGTTAGAATCCCTAGAATTAGCTCCTTAGAATCA
>JANQBM010000009.1:1140419-1174105 GCA_025594535.1 Erythroxylum domingense
TCCCTTAAATTGGGAAAACCACTAAAATCCTCTCCAATTCACTTATACACTAACAGAGTCTATTCTTGGAAAATCACTATTTATCACACTAATACCGGGAATTTGTCATGAATGCATGTGCCACTATTTTTATGCACAACAATTCACATTTTCACAAATGCATTAGCATGAGGTATGTCTGTCATTACTTCTCTCATTGGTCTTCTCACAGACCCGGTTCCCTGGTCCGACCCGTTATGTGGGACCGGGATGTTACAATTTTAATTCCAATTTTATGGTTAGAATTGTCATTTAACAGTTAAGTAATTTAATTTGTTGATTACATAATGGCTAATTTCAATTTTAGGATTAATTAGTTGTCAAGGGAATTTTAATTAATTTTGTTTAAGTGTTTATGTCATTATTCATTTTAATTTCTTAACTGTTTCATTGTTTATTTTTTCATTTGTTTTCGCAATTAAAACATATTGAGCATGATTGAAATCAAGTGTGGGGACAAAGTGTATCTTAGAGATTGATTGGTTAGCTTCCTCAAACTTAGTTTAAAAGTTTTAGGAAAAAATGACACGAACATGGTGAGAGAAAGAGACTCCAAGAAAGGGCATCGAGGTGAGCCTTCTATGCTAGCCCAGCCCCCATAATGGCCACGATTGCTTACATTCAATATCGTGGCTCAAGAAGAACAGTGCCAAAGGTTAAAATATAAGAAAATTGGAGTCAATCGGTATATCAACTGGAAGACCTTGGAGTAGGTTGGGTTAGCCCAACAAGTAAGGGAGCTAGGGGAGTTAAGAGCATGCTCCTGATTGTTCAAAATCATGGAAACATCATATAAAGAGTTGACTCTAGAGGTCCTTTCCAAATTTTTTGTTGATAAGGGATATTGCGACAGGGATTGCCCCATTAAAGTTCATTTCCGAATGATAGGGGAGAGGCATCAGATGAGTATCACTCAGTTCTTCATCATTATAGGATTGTACTAGATTTTCTATGCGAGTTGTCTCTGTAATATTTCTGGAGTAGGCTTAGCATAGAGGACAACTACAATCCACATATATCAAAGCCCTCGATGTTACGCACTCCAACACTAAGATTCATCCATTGTATTCTAAGTCATAGTTTAAGTGGTCGAGGTGATAGCTGGGAGTTGTCGGTAACATGGGTGTCTTTTACCTCTGATGTGTGAGTAAGCGGGCACTTATACATCTAAGACATGCCCTTGTCCAATTTAATCGACTCAAAAGTGAAGATAAGAAGATCGACACAATATGTGTTGGACCATATATGACCAGGCTAGCATGTCGGATGGGAATTTTTGATTGGCTTCCACAAATGTTAGAGATGACAACTATGGAAGCATTAAATTTGACAATAATGCATCACATGGACATGGATCATTGACATTGGAGACCCACAGAAGTAATGTATAGACTTGTTTAGGAGCTTACAGAGCCATCAACATCAGGAGAACTTTAGGAGGAATACTTGCAACCACAATGCTTTCCATCCTAGAAGGGAGGATGAGTAACGAAGGAGTTTCATCGAGACTAGTGAACTATAGCTTGACTAGAGCAAGCAAAACTTGTTTAGCGAATGAGCAGGTTCAAGACTTCAACAGAACAAATAAGAGAGTTGATATAATCAATAACGAGCCATCTGGGCATTATTTTTTAGACTCCACCATCCCGAGAGGGCACCTCGTCTTTAGCTCCTCCATTTAGTCAGGATCATCATCAGGAGCACTCATCTTAGTCAAATTAGCTAGGATCACACGATGAATGAGATGTTTAAATTTGTATCTTCTTTCTTTTTATTTATCTTTTGTCGATGTTTTTAATTTTCTTTTCATTAATTATTTTTTCATTTCTAACATTATAATTAGTGATGCTTTTATTGATATTTTCTTTAGTGTTATTTTATTTTTAGTTTTATTTCTTTTGTTTCTTTTTATCATTTCTTTTTCTTATATTTTGTAAGGATGTCATTAACATTGGATGGATCGGACATAAAAAATTGTCACAAATAGGAAAGTACTAAACAAGCCTCTCACTTTCCTATTAGACAAAGATTGTTTAGTGCTAAGTTTAAAGTGAGTAACAAGATCTGTGCTTTCTACTTTAACTTTATTAAGGCGAAACCACTGAAGTACTTTCTCAATTAACCTCTCCCGAGATAGCCACAATTTCTTTACTTCTCTATTACGGATAATTTGAATGTCAAGAATTTGTCTTTTTGGTCCTATGTCCTTAATTGGAAAAGACTTATTAAGCTCCTTTTTAACCTGCCAATTTTAGAAGTATTATGATCAACAATCAACATGTCATCAAAATAGATCAATAAAATGACGAAGTCATTATCACAAAATTCTTGAACAAATACATAGTGATCAGAAGTAGTCTTTTTATATCTTTTTTAAAAACATTAATTCAATATGTCCTTTTTTATTTTTGCTGAATCATAACTAATGCAAATTTCTTGTATTACTATCTTGAAGCTTATTTCAATCCATACAATTTTTTCTTTAGCTTACAAACATAACTCTCCTTACGTTCCATCACAAAACCCTCTAGCTGCTCTATATAAATCTCTTCCTTAAAATCAGCAAGCAAAAAAGCAATTTTCACATCCAAATGTTTAACCTTTAAATCAAGACTAACTATTAAATTAAGAATAAATTTAATGGAATGCATCTTCATAATTAGTGAGAAAATCTCTTCAAATTCAATTCCCTCTTTCTATCTAAAACCTTTTATAAGTAGCCTGGCTTTATATTATGATGAGAAGAATTTTTTTCATTCTTCACCTTATAAACCCATTGATTCTACAAATCTTTTATACCCTCAGGCAAGCTAACCAACATAAAAGTAAGGTTGTCATATAAAAATTATACTTCATCTTCCATAGTTGTGCCCACTCATTTTAATGATCACTCTCAGTAGCCTCTATGTAGCTCTCAAGTTATGGCTTTTTAATGAGAAGCATATATTCATTATATGAATAATTAGTGAATAGAATTATTTATCTAGTAGATAGACCATTGAAACGGAACTATAGGTTCATTAATGTCCTCAGTAATAAAAGCATCTATCTCATTAGTAAAATTACCATTAACACCTTTAACTTAATCATTATGAATATGATATTGTAAATCATTTTGATTTCCAAAACTCAATTACATTAGGCATATGTGTCTCTAAATTTGGATCAAGATTAATTGAGCCATCAAAATCTTTAGATTTTAACTTCTCTTCCTTGTTAATATCTTCAATAATTTGATCTTCTATGAAAATAACAATATAGCTTCTAATAAGCTTCTTTTTAACTGGATGATACATTTTGTAATCAAACTTATCATAGCCATAACTAATGACGATGCACTACCTTATTTTGACATCTAATTTAGATCTCTCATCTTTTAGCACATCTATAAATGCTTTACAACAAAACACCTATAAATGGTTATAGGAAACTTTTTTACCTACCATACATGGTTAGGAAATTCACCCTGCAAAGTAATAGTAGGAGATAATTTAATAACATGTATAGTAGTGTAAAATGCCTCATCCCAAAAGGATTTAAGATAACCATGTTTTTAAAAGCAAATATCTAACTCTCTCTTAATTTTTTGTTCATCCGCTTTGTTAAACCATTTAGTTGAGAAGTCTTAGGAGGTGTTTTTCAATCTCTAGTACCCTTTTGTTTGTCGTACTCATCAAATGGTCCATAAAACTTGCCACTATTATCGGTACAAATACATTTTTACTTCTTTCTATATTCTCTTTTAACATAAGCTTGACACTATTTAAAGACACTAAATACTTGATCTTTTGAAAAGCTTTCTTAAACAATCATCATTAATAAATATCACAAAAACAAATTCCACCACTAAAAGTCCTTATCTTTATAGGACATAAAGATTTGAATGCACCAACTCAACTATTTTTTATTTTTAAGGAGGATGGCTCTTGAAGGAAACCTTATTCTATTTACTAGCCAAACACTGGGCACACTTTTGCAATCTTTAATATTTTAAATTAAAAATCAGATTCTTCTTAGCTAAAGAATCAAGTCCCTTCTCACTAATGTGGCCAAGTCTTTTAGGTTATAACTTTGACAAGTTATCACTCTTAGTTACATTGATAACATCAATAGAAACTAATTAAGGCTTTAGTCCAGTACAAACCTAAAGATTTCTTTCCGCATGCCAAAACTAAAGAATCTTTAATGATATTATAATGATTGTCATCAAAATTACTAAAATAATTATCATCATTAAGAATACTAGTAGAAATTAGATCTAAATGGATATTAGGTGCATCTTTGACATTCTTCAAAAGTGTTTTTGAGCCTTTTTTGGTCTCTAATATAACAGTCTCAATGCTAAAATGTTGATCCCTCATTACCCATCTTCAAAACTTTATAATCACCTAAAGTTTACAATGTGAACAAATCCTTCCTTGATGTGACATGAAAATAGGCACCATTTTCAACAACCTAAATTGACTTGTCATAAGTAATATTAATCATATCATCATCATAGATAGACATAAGATCTTGGGCAGTAGTAACAGCAATATGATTATCACAATCTTTTTCTTTCTTCTATTAATTATCTTTATTGGTCTTATTCTAACTTTAAGCTTAAATCAAAATTTTATGATATGTTCATTCTTACCACAATGATGACATTCAAGATCTTTGTACTTTGGCTTTAATTTTCTTATATTGTTACTTTTGTCTCTTTCATTTAGATCCCTCTTGAATTTTTTTGTCTTACTTCTTTATTCAATATAAAAGGCTTTACATAATTTATGGTTTTTATAACACTAGGTGTAGAACTAGTCAAGGTCACATATAGATTCCCCAAGAATTAGGCAAAATATTTAGCAACCAAAGTCCTAAAATCTCATCTTCAAATTTTATACCCATTCCAAACAATTGATTAAAGGACTTTTGAAATTCATTCAAGTGATAAAAAATGAAACTAACTTCTTTATACCTTAAATTCATATCTTGTTTACATAAAAATAGTTTATTATTACATGTCTTTAATGTACAAGGATTCAAGCTTGTCCTAAAAGTTTTGCCATATGAATCATTTAAAATGTAATTTAAAAATTATCATCTACCCACTATCTATTAAAACCACAAAGCATAGCATGCTCAAATGTCCCTTTCATCACTTTTAGACTCAAGTTTTGTAGTGGTAAATACTGGTGATAGATGTATCTTTTCACAAATAATAATCTTTTATCTTTCCTTTCTACTTATGATAATTTGTGTCATATAAAATAATCATTATACTATAATTAGGCTTTGTCTTCCACTCAAGCTAAATCCATAAATAATGAACTAAAGCTTTAAAACCATTTATCAAGAAAGGAGAATATATGGTGTGAAAAACAAAACTTTTCTCTACTTGCCACTGAGTTCAAAAGCTCGAAACAATAAATATTAATTAACAAAAGTGATAATTAAAAAATATTTATCAAAATTTAGATATAACAAAAGGACTTTATTTTGTAGCACAACTCCTCCTTTTAATTATACAAGATAGCAACACACCAAATGATGGGGCCTTACACTAAATATAAAAGGTATGCAAAAGGGAGGTGAATGTACCCACACTTACCATCCACACCAACTATAAGTTTTAGCTAGGTGAGAAGAAGGTAGTAATCTTCCAAAACCCTATATATGGTTCCACCAAAGAGAAGAGAGAGATGACACTATTCACAACACACCCAAAATATGAAGAGCCAAAAACTTCTTTATAGAAGTTATAGTTTTCCATACAAAAAGGCATATAACCTAAAATATTTTTTAATTATAGTGGGCTCCACTTGAGGAGGATCCACAATAAATGAAAATCTAAATGAATAAGTTTCATTTTATGATTAAGATATAGTCAATACATTAAATAAAACATACAACAATTCAAATAAAACTTAGCTTTGGTCTTCTTTTACAAATAATAGAGAAAGCCTAAAGGATGGATGTGTCTTCACTATATTCATATCTTTTTTTTTTCTACGTTGAAAAAAAAACAAGAGATTCTACATCATAAACATAATATGGAATCCTTTGATGAACTGCATTAAACAATAAACATTTTTGCTTAATTTCAGTAACTAGCAAGCATCTTTAATAGAAACTAAAAAAAAGACTTATATTACCTAATTCTCAACCAAAGTAAAACATAAGTACATAATCTTATGCATGGAATATAGACCACATAACAAACAAAGTCAAATGCATTATAATATGCCTTTTTATATGGCTTACTTCTTATTTTTTGAACCATATAAATTTCTAAGATAAAATTAGGTAAAAATTTTAATGAAAAGGAAAGAGAAACATAATTATGTCAGTTTTAGTGGCCACAATATTAAGAAATTAACCATGATTGAATCACAAGCATAATAGAAAAATAAAATTTTACAATATCTTGATTAGATCTTAATAATTGAATGATTTGAAAAACATAAATTTTGTATTATATCAATTTATCTCTATATGTTTTGTATTATATCCAAATACGACTGATTGGGCCACCCTAAGTAGAATATGCCATAAGTAACATTAAAATGTAATAATTCCCATATGAGATACTTTGGTCATATCAATTCTAATAATCAATTTTACAATTATCACAATCAGGAAATCCATAGACAAATAAGTAATATTCTATTTGGATTCTCATAATTGGTTCAATTCAATAAACTTATTCCCTAATAAGCATCTGCACATTTGTTTAAATATCTCCATACTTTAATTTATGTGATCAATTACTTTCTTCATAAGAAAGAAACGTAATGTGTACTACTTTTACCATTCTATCAATATCCCATCTTTGATGAAACTATAACTATGAAAAATTTAGAAATAATATATAAACGAAAGTTAAATATTATAATTTCCAATTGCATGGTAGTTATTCCAAGGATTTTACCTTTAATATTAAGATATTGGAATCAATAAAATAAATAATAATAAATAATGTCTTTATTAATTAAAATAATCATGTCATACATAAAATTGAAATAAACTAATTGGCTGTAAGTGCATAAACTAATGATTTTCCACTTTCATTAAAACTAATTGCCTATGTATCTAATACCATAACTATCCACTTGTCGATCATATCTGCTTTGAGATAATGACTCAATGATAGGATCTACACGGTTCTCATCAGTGTGAACTAGCTTTAATTTTATATTAAATCAAATGATGTTTGATCTAATATGAAAAATTGTTCACTTTAGAGAATCTAGCTACACAAACCTTTCCTATCAAAATTTGGAAACTTATCTTTACTAAATCGAGTAGTAATGTTATAACCCCCATACTGCTAAAACTTATTAGTACACATTTTTTATACCCTATTATCATTTTCCATCATTTGTTGACTATGATCCCTTTCCACATATAGCTCTAAAATCATTCCCTTCAATTCTTCAATTGTCTTTTTGTACCTAATTCCAATTGAAGTTGACTTTTCAACTTTTCCTCCAATCTTTGCTCATTATGAGATATGGTTCCTTCTGCCATATCTTCCTCAAATTGTAAAATCCTACCACAAATTGATAGCTATGACACCAAGAAAATAAGTGAAATCTAGCTAGAGTTTCATATTTTAGGAATTCACTTCAGTTTTATTATAAAAATCAAAAAGAAGAAACAATAAATAGAGAAAGAAAATGAGATTATTATTAGGTGATCAAAAGTTTGATACAAATGATCATTAACGACTAATATATCTCTTACCTTCATCTTCTCTTCTTCTTACATATATACCGATACCACCCTCATATATATTCTCACACAATGTTGTTTTACTTATTATTAAGAATTGTATAATTTGAGATCGTTTAACCCCCTTGTTCCTACCTCACTTTGACTGCATTTCCCTATATCTTCTTCAACTTAACTTTGAGATGTATTATACATTAACAAAGATGCAACTAATAAGAAAGTATATAAAGATAGACTATTGGTCCACATAAAAAATGAAAGAAATTATTTTGATAAATTAAATAATTCATTAACTGAAAAAATGATACCATATAAAAAGGTAAAATATGCCTAAAAACCACCGTCATTGTCATGGTATAGATTATAATACATAATAACTTAGTGGTCAATTAAGCATCATATTTTTACTCGACCCTTTTCTATAGCACGTAAAGGATCACTATTTTACTATCATTCAACCTGATAACACCACTACTCCCTTAGTAAAGTCCTGGACAAGTGCCTTTCCCACTTACACTTTCATGTTGATGTATAAGTTTCTTTGTTACCATCTTGCTCTCTATTCTTCTCTTTTGCTATAAATTTTAGCTTTTGTTCCTTTTTATGCTATGGTCCAATTTAGTTACATTGATATCCTGAATGTTACACGTTCTTGTTTAAATTCTTCTTATCTTCTTATTCAACTTTGGTTTTCATTACTGCTTATACCTACTTCTATCTTCCTCCATATAATATATTTTAGAGGAGATGTTTTAGTGGTACAACTCATTGCTTTCACTACACTATATGTCATTTACACTTCGTGGAACAATTTAAGATGTGTTGAATTTGCTCTTTATTTCTATAGGCTTACCATATGCATTTCTCTTCTTAAGTAATTATTTAGATCTGCGATCAACCATACCCTCAAGTTTCTGATTGGTACTAGTAAGTCACCTCATCATTTTGTTCTTAGAATACCTTATAAACATGCTTTGTAGACCTATACACCTACTATTAGGATGATATACTTTCCATACCTTGAATAATGTTTGTGAATCTACATTATAACAGAAAGGACATTTGGCAACGAATATTTTCATTGGTATAAGAACAGATATTGTTGCAAAAAAAATTTAGCGATGAAAAAAATCGTCGAACAATTCGTTCCAAAATCTAGGTAGCAAAATGTTATCAGCAATGTTTTCAGAACATCGTTGCAAATTATTTTTCACTCTAATTTATGGTATGTTGCCTAAAGAGATAGGCGAGGTTATAACCAATTGTCACAAAAGAGTATTTGTGACGATTATTATTCATAGCTAAAAGTTAAGTTATTAGCTACATTACTTAACTGTAGTTAATAATATATTATGACGATAATTTTTACATAGCAAAATATTTTTAGCGACGGTTTTCGGAACATAGGTAAAGATTATTTGCGACGATTCTCAAATCGTCGCTAAATTTTATTTGCGACGATTTAGATAACATATCTAAAAACTTTTGGTAATGATTTTGGAATTGTCAAAAAATCTTTTTAGCAACATTTTATTTAATTTTTTAAAAATTATTGGAGACATTTTGCATAACGTTGATAAAAAGTTTTGGTGAAGAGTTTTGATTTTCTAGTAAACATTCATATAAAAAATTGGATATTCAATTATGATATTTTTAAGATTTTTAATCCAACATATTTTTTGTAATATTTAGATATTTTGATTTATAATTAATTAAACAAAAATTAAAATAATCAACATTTTAGATAAAAATAAATGTCATTAAATGTTAATTACAAAAAAGCTTATGTATAAACTAAGGGTCGTTTCCATCGTCACTGCTATTTTTATAATTTGAGCCTAGTATTTATTTGATCATCTTTTCAAACTTAGCCAACTTTCTTTCAATATGATCTAACTTTTGTTTGTTACCTTGTAATGAAGCTTTAAGTGACTGATTCTCCTCCTGAAAAGTCGTTACATATACTGGTCATGATCAGGATGCCCCAATTGGCTTATGGCTATGGCCAAGACCTTTGATGTAGCCTAATTTTGTACCAAGGACGTTGCTGAAAAACGTCATCTACATTTGACTCATTTTTGTCAGACAAAGAGCTCTATAACAACTCCTGCTTCTTATTCTAAAATTTTAAAAAAAATCAATATTTAACTCAAAAATGAATAAACGTAAAAATTAAACAAATTTTTAGACTTACATAATTATCCTGTGCTTCTTTAGACGTCCAACATTTACCTTCCTTGTTATGTGTCAATTATAATTAACCTTAGGATTATTAAGCAAATTTACCATTAAAAATTATCAAATTAAATTTATTAATTATAAATTATTTCATATTGACTTTTGGGGATGATTTAGAGGTTTAGTCGCCAAACGTAGACTTTTAGTGACAAATAAACTATTTTGTCGCAAAAAATTTACGATTTTGCGACGGTTTAATTTATCGTTACAACATGCTCGTCCTTTCGGGACAAAACACTTAAACTGTCACCAAATTGAGAACTTTTCCCAAGGCTTAAGTAAATCGTCCCTAAAGAAACTGATTTAGCAATGATTTTATGTGACGTCACCATAATCATGACTTTCTGTGATAAATTGGTAAATCGTCGCCACAAGTTGACATTTTGTGACGATTTTCATTTCATTGCCAAAAAAAAGTAGCTAATAGTCTATTATGTTGTAGTGCTGGTAACTCTTGAGTGTTTGAAATTATTGGATTATATATGAATTAGGTAATAAACTATTACAGTTGTTGGCATATAGCTTTAGCATTATCAGTTCTATTTTCCATTGGATTGTCTCAGCTTTTAGTTGTGTGTCAAGTTTTTCAAACCCCTTGTAACATTTTGAATTCCTTTCATTCCATAATTTGTAGAGGCATGTACCAAAAGCAATTAACAAGAGATCCTTATCATCCCTTAAGAGCATATTGGATATAAACCATGCAATAAATTTCTAAAATTGATTATGAATCAACTTTCATGGCATAGGTCTTTGATTGATATAATGGTATTGCTAGCATGAAACATAGCATAAGTTAGGCATATCTATACGTAAAGTGAAATAATACATCATGAAGAGCACGTGTTGTTACTATTTAATGTTGCCTCCTCTTATCACTATCATCAATGATAACCTTCCCTCTTGGGCTCCTTCCTAAATTTCACTAACAAATATCTGTCAAATATATAGAATACAACAAAATGGACACTAAAAAAAACCTAATTTAACATTTATCAATTAAAAGAAAAGAAAAAAGAACTAACATTTAAAAAAATTTATAGTTTGACCCTAAACTTTTTATCATTATTTTTGTTAATTTAGGAACCCATATTAAATTATAAGCTAGTGAAATAAACACTCAAATTAGAAAACCTTATGGATTTAAGATTTTTGAGACTTTATATCCTAAAACATCAAATTAAGGATATAATCTGGGTTTTCCTTTATTGTAACTCTCTTTCTCTTTTGTAACTAATGTTTTTTTCTTCTCAATATGTATCTTCTCTCTATACTGCTCATGATTAGAAATGAAGTTATCAAAAAGATAAGTCACCTTTCCATTCGAGGGATAAGGGAATTCATTGTATATATTGAAAGCATTAGATGATTGAGGCATAAGAACTTAGTGAATCTTCAAGGATGGTCTAAACAAAAAATGATCTTCCTCTAACATATAACTATGAATGAAATGAAAGTTTTGGATGCTGCCTTACAATCCTAGACAATATATAGTATTGAGCTGGAATGAAAGTTAAAAATAATCGAAGGAATAACTTCATGATTGTTATACCTATATGAATAAGAGGAATACGTGGTGATTTAAAGAGATATTAAGCTTAGTAATTTACTTATAAATTTTAAAATGGATGGTCAGCTAGGAGATTTCGTATTTGCCAGACTATATGATAATGGTATTTTGTCCACACCACTAGTATTGTAAAACTAGATATATTGCATTTGAAATGTCATGCAGGGAAAGCCTTAAGAAGCTCTAATGTAAATTTGCTTATGGTTTTTTCCTTTTTGAAGTTGCAACATACAAGAGACCTATCATGTCAAGTTACAGAGTATCTTGATGGAGAAGTTTAAGTTCCTGACATTAATGATTGGAGCTCCGTTGATATAGGACGTCCAACTGAAATGAGCTCTAGATTGTTAAAAATAAATAAATGTACACAACATCAAATCAATCATCTTATGTTTTTAGCATATCTTTAAATTTTATTTATGTTTGTAGACGACTATAACATTTTACACCTTAAACTTTTTTTATCAGAATAAGTTTTTATTTGATAGATTTCTTACCTGTGAATCTTTTATTCAAGCTTCGCTTGTTAGAAATCAGCTGTCATATAGTTTCCTAGCCTTGACCTAATTTATTTGTTTATATCCTGACATTAATTTATCTTTGTCATTTGAATTTCTCAAACTTGCCTTGTCTTACACTTTGAGTTCTAATTTACATTAAGAGTCCCTTAAACATAATGAATACATATATACTACAGAGAGAAAATAGATCAAAAGCTAAAAATATAGTTTTTATATAGATGGATTAAAGAAAATATTAATAAGTGGTGTGCATTACATTAAACAAACTTTGCACTGACTACATGTTTACAAAAAGTCATGATGATTCATGTTTGTCATATAGAGACCTATGACCCCTCACTTTTGCATTTTAGAGGTGATTGTTTGAGGAAGATTAACAGATGGTCTTTACCAACTATTAAGATAGGAAGGCGAGGAAAGAAACAATGAGTCTAATTATAAGTGAAAACCTAAAGTTAACAATACAAAAAAAATCATGTCACTAATGACACAATAAGTACGTGATAAGCTATGAATAGATTATAAATATCGGAGTTATCTTTTTTTATTTTAGGTTGATTTTGGTAATTAATTGGTAGAACTAATATTTATTTTTTAGGAAGTGACAAATGAAGATTGGGCTAAATTTGGCTTGAAATTTCTAGTTGGAGCATTATTTGTGAAAGCCACAAATTTTACGAAGATGGAGTAAAATATGACATATTGGTCAATCTGAAACTGATAAGATGGGATCACCCTTAGAGTCAAACTCACTTTAATGAGTTTAATCTAATTCGAAAACTTTATTTTCAGCCATATTATATAATAATTTATAATTTGTTTCAATCATTATCTCTGTAATATTTGTAAACTACAATTTTAGAGATGAAAGAACATTTACTTTCTATTTTCTTGTATATTCTTTCTTCTATTTTTGGTGAGGAAAAAATAGCTATGAGTAGCAAAATCTAAATTTTTGAATTCACAGGGAATCAAAATCCATTTATAACTTTAGGAGTTTTTTTTTTAAAACCAGAATTTTATTTTAATTCAAGCATTTCTTGTTTCATATTATTCTATTTCATAAGTAATTAACATTGAATAATATGGAAACTTTATTCAATGTTGATTATTCTTATGCTATTTATGAGTTCAGTGATTCGTAATTGTCATAAATGATTAATACAAGTAGCAAGTAGGTTATTTATGTATTTGCATATCTAATTTATGAGAAATAAGAAAACCAAATTTAATAGTTGTAGTTATATTATTTATTTATTTTCAGGTTTAGTCTTTTTCATGAAGCCTATTGCTATCATTTAATTGATAAGTAATGTTTTCATACTCAATTAATTAATGGTAAATTTTGATTTGAATGTTATGTTTAAACTAATTAATTTAAGAAAATTGATACTTATTATGGCTTTTGTTAGACCCCTAAGCCCTAATAATGGAATTATGTAGGCATTGGCAAGCTTTGACCAATTTTTGACACTTGGAACAATAAATCACGACAAAGACTTGTGAGTAGGCAAGGAAAACAGGTCAGGCATTGGCATGCATTGGTGCACATTGGAAGAAATCTTTAACGACATGCAAAATTTAGATGTGATACCAAAAGATAATTTAAGCTGAACCTTAAATTGAAGGTTAGTTGGATCACATGTATGAGGGAGACATGTGAGAGCTTTATGTACTTAATGTGTTCTCAAATAGATGGACTATGACTAATGGACTTGACATAGGTAAGCATTGGACTAGCCCATTGTGCTATAAAAGGCTTCGGGCTTGAATGACTCATCATCAATGGATAAAAGATCAAAGAAAAATCTTGGATGATGTGGTGGATAAGATCACAGTAGATATACATGATCTCTAAAAGATGAAGACCATGTGAGAGGATTATAAGATAACCCAGTTCTTTATGTATACAGATGTATCATTCCTAGTTAAATGTAATCTCTTATATCGTTAGTTGTAACGCATATAAATCCTATTAGATAGAGACCTATTTGGATAGGGTGTTATCCAATTGGTTAGTGTTATGCAAGAGATTAGGATAAAATGTATTCTAGTTAGTTCAGTTCAATTAGGATTCTGAATTATAAAGTCAAATGTGACTATAAATATCTTATTTGAGCTTTGCTCTTGAGAAGAGAAGAGAAGGGGAAAGGAACATATTGAGAGGGAGCATTCCTTTTTATACTTTTAAGGAAGTAATAAAGGTTGGTTTTTTACCATAACTATTATGTGTTTATTATTGCCAGTGATTATTTAATACTTTCATAGTATTCTTACTCAAGTGTGAGCGTTAAACACTTTGAGGGTTGTGAGGAACTTGAAAACAAGGTTTTGTTGGTCAACGATCACGTAAGAAGGCTGAGTCTTAATTAAGCAGACCTAGGTGAGATTCTCATACAAAGGATTAGGCATGACTTTGGTATAATTTCGGTGTCTAGACAAACCTTTGTATCAATTGGTATCATAACCATATTTTGATATGGCAGGAGGTAGTAATTTAACAGAGCTTATTAATAGAGTGGAGGCACTTATAGGGCCAATTCCTTAATGGGAGGAAGAGGTCACTTCCTAATCACCTCAATTTGAGATTTTGGATGCACAAATTTGATAGCTGCAACATCAATTAGTGGATTTGATGAAGCATAGAAAGATTCTAAATTGCAGATTGAGATCCTAGGTGGGCCATTGCAATGCAGGATGTTGGGTATATTGAAAGCACATTAGGAAAGGTGCGAGAGCCCCATATTTTTTATGGCAAATAGAGTACTAAGGAGCTTGAAAATTTCTTGTGGGATAAGGAGCAATACTTTTTAGGGGAAAAGGTGTCTAATTTGGAGAAGGTTTCAATCAGGGTTATATATATGGTAGAGGATGCAAAGCTATGGTAGAGAATGAGAACCTCTAACAACATCAATATTAGGAGAAGATGAAGGAGCTAACGAACTAGTTCCTCTCTAACAACACTTCATAGCTCCTAAGGGAAACTTTATAGAGGTTAAAGTAAGATGACTCAGTGTGGGAGTATGTAAGGAAATTCACATTGTTGATGTTGACCTTGCAGAACATGTTTGAGGAAAACAAGTTGTTCAACTTTATAAGCGGCTTGCAAGGTTGGGCATAAATAGAGCTTGCGAGGAAAAATATGAAAGACCTTCTAAAAACGATAGTGGCTACGGATGCCTTGGTGGATCTCTAAATGTCACCATGAATTCAAACTAGAAATGAGGGCAAGAAGTGGTAGGACATGGAATGGTTTAGAGAAAGGCAAGGAGAAGGTATGTGAATCTTTTCAATACAAGTTCAAGAAACAAACAAAACGAGATATTGCTTATTTCATTTGTGAAGGGTTATATTTTGTTTGTGAATGCCCAAAATGGAAGGTGGGTAAGGAGAAAATGAATTCTATGGTCGCGAAAGATTAAGCAGAAGGAGAGGATGACTCAACGGATGAAGTCTACCTTAATAATTATGCTTTTTTTGGGCATAATAAACCTGACAGAGAGGGAATATGGTATGTTAAAGATGTGCCAATAACTAAGGAATCTTTAAAGGAATCATATTCAGAGGAGTGCCCATGGATTATTTATACGATGACGTTAAGTTCTTTTAGTAGGGGTACGTGCCCATGGATTATTTCTATAATAGCATTGAGTTCTTCTAGTAAGGGTGGCTTGATAGACCCCTAAGTCCTAATAGTGAAATCGTTTAAGTATTGGCGACCCTTAACCAATGTTTTAAACTTAGGATAATGGAACAAGGCAAAGACTTACGAGTATGGAAAGAAAATGGGAACTTTTAAGCATTGGCAAGCATTGGTGCACACTAGAAAAATTCTTTAACGAGATGTAAGATTCTGATATGAGAGAAAAAGATAACTTGAAATGGACCTTAACTTAAAGGTTAGTTAGATCACATGCATAATGGAGACATATGAGAGCTCTATAGACTTAATGTGTGCTCATATAGACTAATCATGATTAATGAATTTGACATGGGTAAGAATTAGATCAAACCAGTGTACTATGAAAGGCGCTGGGTTTGAGTGAATCATCATCAATGGATAGAGATCAAGAAGAGATCTTAGATGATATGGCTGATATGATCACAATAGATATATATTAGCTCTAAAAGATAAAGAAAATGTGGGATGATCATCTAAAGATAGTAGAGTTCTTTATGAATATGGATGTATCATTCCTAGTTAAATGTAGTCTCTTATCATGTTAGTTGTGATGTAGCTAACTTCTATTAAATAGAGACCTATTTGGATGAGGGTGTTATCCAATTAGTTAGAGCAATTTAATCTGATTAGGATAATATTTGATCTAGTTAATTTATTTCAATTAGGATTCTATATTGTAAAGCTAGAGGTGCCTATAAATAGCTTATTTGAGCCTTGCTCTTAGGAAGAGGAGTGAAGGAGGGGAAGGGAACACATTAAGAGAGGGCATTTCTTTGTATACTTTTTGAGAAGTAATAAAGGTTGGTTTTTACCATAGCTTGATTGATAATTTCAAAATTATCAATATTTGAATTAATCGTAAGTGCATGGCGTAGTTGTTGCTAACACAAGCAAGTATGGGTCAATCCTACGAAGACGGTGATTACTAGTAATTACCTTTCTCCTAGTATCTAGACTATGAATTGGATTTTGGTTTTTAATAAACAAAAAAAACTTAAACAATTAAAATAGAATAGGAAGCAATAATGAATACAAAAGCAAAGGAAATTTCTTAGCAAACTTAACATCAAAGATTAATGTCCAAGTGAGGAATCCCCATAAAAAATCATTAAATAGTTAACCTTTTATCATGCAATTATTTTATTAGCTATTAGATTGTGAAAATTCCTATCTTAAGTTAATAAGTCTCTTGAGAATACTGGTAACTAATTTATAGGGTGATTAATTGAAATCTTTCTAGTTAATGTTCCTAGGATTGCATTATTGATTTATGAATTTCGTTATTAGGTTTGACCTTAATCTTGAAGATTTATGTCAACCTATCTCTAGGTTTGCAATCAACTCCTTCCAATTATGGTAAATCTATTCATACACAGTATTTATTAGTCTCAATGATATGAAATCAAATCATGTAGTAATATTCCAGATCTATAAGAAAATGTATACAACACATAATTGAATCACAATAAATCAATCAAATAATTGCATTAAATAAACTAATCAAAACATATTGTTATCATAACTAGGTTTCATCACACCTAGACACTAAAAAGCGTTTAGTTGCATATAATAGAAAACAAAATTAATGATAAACTGGAAGAAAATCTAATTAAAAACAAAGGAATCATAATTATAAATCTCTCTTTCTTTTCTGTTTCATAGTCTTGCAAGTTTGAGGTGTGTTGTAATCTATTGGATCTTTTGATGATTTCTTTGCATTCTCCACATTCCTCAATCAAAATCGTCCCTTGTGAAAGCTTTCTATGTTTGTAATCTACTCCAAAAGTCAACTCTCCCTAATTTGCCTCCAATCACATCTTTATATACCAGAATTTTTTTGAGATATACATAGTCTGATACACAACCAAGTAAGATACCATGTGGCTCCTAAAAAACTTAAAATCATGTCTTACACATTTTAAGAGACTTACACTGCCACATACACAACTTTGTATCTCCAAATTGCTTAAAATCTTAGTTTTATGCCATGATTTCACCCAAATTCCTCTCTTATTGGTTTATGAAGGCAATTATCACCTATCAATGCACTTGGAGTGAATTAAGTACCAAAAATACAATAAAACTATAAAATATTAAGCAAAATACATCAACTATGGGTGCATAATTATAGTCAAATTAGCATCTATCAAAATCCACACACTTAAGTTTTTGCCTATCCTCAAGCAATCCACAACCTAAATTATAATCTTAACCTATCAATTCATAATATAAATCATCATATCATATTAAGCAAATTAACATACAATTTGAGTCAAGTTATCCTAAAGCTAACTTCCTAAGTCAATATTGATAGTAATCACATCAATAACCTCATTGCAATCAAAAGCATAAACCTTTACACACTCATTAAGATTTCACTCAGTGCACTCAAATGTTTAGGGTGAAAAGTATCAAACCCTCAAATCAATGTATAGTATAACTCTTACCATAGGCTTGCAATATTATCACATCTCCACCACTTATGTATAAACTTGAAATAGAAACCAAAAGGTCTTTATACAGGTTATAATGGGGCTTAGGTAAGGTATGATTGGGATAATAAAAAGGGTTGATTGGAAGGAAATTTACTAAAGAGAATAGTACATGAAACTTTTTATATTATACACAGATCCTTGCAATATAAATCCAATGGTACTATATATTTTCTTCTTTTCTTAATCTAAGCTCTCTTTTTTTCAATCATTTCGAGCATTTATCATTTACCATTATTAAAGAAATATTGAACCTATCAAAATTTCAAGTTTCAAACACTCATGTAATGTAAATAACCCATAGTAAAAATGCTTAAAAGAAAAATAAGATAAAGGTTAATAATTGGGTTATAATCAATGAAAAATACTAAGGCTCAACTTAGTTATTCTTTAGGCATAGAATAAGGTAAGGTAATAATCAAAGAAATAGGTTTAAACAAATTGTGAAATCTAAGTGCCCTTATCATTTCAATGCTTTTAATTTAATAAATAAGGTCTCAATATGCATAATAAAAGCAAGTTCTATAATGATTCAACTATACATGATACATAAGTGAAAGAATAAGAGTTTACAATTTTTTGAAATTTTCACTCTTAGGTTTAAAAGCTCACGAAAAAGATGTTTGTGTGAATAAATAGTATACAATTTTCATTCAAACTAACTATCTCAATGATTACGAACAATATGACTTAGAAAAGTAGGTTTATTCTAACTATCATCTATTTGCATACTAATTCAAATTAATATTCAATAATAAAATATAGTATTGATGGAAAGATATCAATTAATTCAAGATATCAGTTAATAACATTTAATAACACAGATTATAATAAACTTAATAAATTGTTATCCCTTTCCCCACACTCAAAATTCTGCATTGTCCTTAATGTACAATATAAGCACGTATAATAAGTAAGAAAGTCAACTTGGTACTTCCCTGAGTAAGATGATTTTTAGATTTTAATTTTTAATACTGTCCATCCAATATTAGACTAAAGAAAGAGGGATAAAATAATTAGAAAAGTAAAAATAACAATAATAATAAAGAAAATAATATGAAATATGAAGATAGAGATAACATAAAATTCAAAATAAAACCTATTATAATTCATGTATTGCCTGTCATAAATGTCATTAGCTCGACATACCTTACACGTTACTCTTATCCTAGGTCTATAATTAGTGGTTTACTTTGACCTATTTTTTCGTATAAGGGTTTTGTAGTTTGTAAGTAAGTCGCATGTTGAAAGATAATAACAAGAGCAAAATTTATCAAATTAATAAATCATATCAACTGCATTACTGCTCTTTTTGATGACAAAATATTAATAAAATGGGGGATAACGAAAGTCCTTGAATCTTCTGTTGATGCAAGCAATTTGTCTTAGAGGAAGTAAGAACCCTCTATACTTAAGGTGGCTACCAATGATGCATCAGTACTTTCCTTATTTAGTTCCTCCACCAGTTCTTCTTTAACCACCTTTGTCTTCCTTCTTTTCTTCTTCCTAGAAAAAGGTTCTGGCTCATCTTCTTCAATTACATCATGCCACTTCTCTACTTCCTCTTCTTGGATAGAGACTTCTTTTTCTTCTTCTTCTTTGTCTTCTTTTGGAAGTTCATTTCCACTCCTAAAGGTGATAGTCATTCTATATTCTTTAGGAACTATTTCAGTAGGACTAGGCAAACTCTCCTGCATCTCATCAAATATTATCTTCTCTAGCTGGTCGATCTGATTCACCATATTTTGTATCCGAGCCTCTGCTTCCTGATGCCTCATGTTTGATTCTTGAATAAAATTAGCCATCATATCTTTCAAAGCAGTAGTTACCTCTTTGCCTTCTTGAAATATATCCTCAGTCATGAAATCGATCGTCATCTCTTCTTTACTCTGAGATGATAGGGAGCTCAGATAGTATGAGGTATTATGCTCATCATATCCAGGTGAAGAAAATCTTGCCTCAAATTAATGTCGGCTAGCTACACGCTTGGCAAGGGATTCTATTAGTTTATCTGCAATACTTTAGTATTGTTGCTCTTGTTGTGAATATTCAATTGGAGCATAGTCATTCCATCCATATATGTAAGGTTTGCTCCACTATGAATTATACATATTCTCATATGATGTACCTTGAGGTTGGTTATATAAGCTTGGTTGTTCCCACATATAGGTTAATGTCTGACAGTCATGATTGTAATTATTACTCCCACAAATATTTTAATATGGCATTATCAATCGAGCTTCCAAAAACTTATAAGGAAACTAGTTTTTCCAACATGGTGATGTTACGTAATGCAATGACATACCATGGCTCCCACAAAAGTACTGCCCACTCCATCCATTCATTGTGAGTTGTGGCTATGTCGTTAAATCTCAATGTCATAACAATAAGTCACAAACTCATAGTAAAAGTAGAGAAGTTCAAAAGAAAATTAAATGACTAAGCCAAAAATAAAATAAATTATAATAATAATGCAATAAAACAAATACAAAAAATAATGTTGGAGTAATAGCATCCAGCTATTCCTAATATTAATGTCCCTGGCAACAAATACTTCATTGATAATTTATATGTTATTAATATTTGAATTAATCGTAAGTGCACGATATAGTTGTAGCTAACACAGGCAAGTACGGGTCAATCCTACAAAGATAGTGATTACTATTAGTTACCTTTCTCCTATTATCTAGCCTATGAATTGGATGTTGGTTTTTAATAAAGAAACTAAAACTTAAACAATTAAAATGAAATAGCAAACAATAATGAACACAAAAATAAAAGAAATTGCTTAGAAAACTTAGTGTCTGGGTAATGAATCCCTTTAAAAAATCATTAAATAGTTAACCTTGTTATCATGCAATTATTTTATTGACTATTGGACTATGAAACTTGCTACCTTTTTTTCATAACGCACTCGAGACTACTAAAAACTAATCCATGGGGTGATTAACTTAAATCTTGCTAGTTAAAGTTCCTAGGATTGCATTATCGATTTATGAATTCTACTATTTGGTTTGACCCGAATCTAGAGGATTTATGTCGACCTATGTTTAGGTTTGCAGTCAACTCCTTCCACTTATGGTAGATCTATTCATACATAGGATTTCTCAATATCAATAATATGAAATCAGATTATGTACTAATATTTCATATCTATTAGAATATGCATAAAACACATAATTGAATCAAAATAATTGCATCAAATAAAAGATTCAAAACATATTGTTATTCCAACCAGGGTTCATCACATTTAGACATTAAAAAGTGTTTATTTACACATAATAGAAAACAAAATCAAAGATAAACAGGAAGAAAAACAAATATAAAACAAAGGAATCATAATTATAAATCTCACTTTCTATTCTTTTGAATGTTCTTGTAAGTTTAAGGTTTGATTTTGAAATCTATTGGATCTTTTGATGATTTCTTTATGTTCTCCACATTCCTCAATAAAAATCATTCCTTTTGAAAGTTTTCCACGTCAAGAATCTGCTTTAAAAGTCTGCTCTCCCTAACTTTCTTTCGATTATGTCCTTTTATATCGAAATTTAAGATTTTTGGGATTTACATGGTCTAATACATGGTTGAGTAAGAGACCATGTAGCTAAAAAAATACTTAAAATCATGACTTTTTGAGAGACTTACACGGTCACATACACAGCCATGTATCTCCAAATTACTTCAAATCTTTGTTTTATTCCACGATTTCACCCAAATTCCTCTCTTTTTGGTCCATGAAGGCAATCATCACCTATGAATGCATTTGGAATAAAAATATAAGAAAACTATAAAATATCAACCAAAATATATTGTATATGGGTGTATAATTATAATCAAATTAGCATTTATTATAGCTTTTGTCTAATTATTGTTGCCTATGATTATTTAATACTTTTGTCATATTCTTACTTGAGTGTGATAGTTCAACAATTTGAGGGTTGTGAGCCCTTCGAGAACAACATTTTGTTAGTTAATGATCACGTGGGAAGGCTGAGTCTTACTTAAGCTGACCTAAGTGGAATTATCGTGCAAAAGAGCAAGTGCGGTTTCTGTATAAGTTCAATTCTTAGAAAAACCTTTGTAACAACTATCCTAATAGGTTTCCTACTAAATACTTGAAATATGAAAATTTATTCCTTTTAGACTAATGATTAAATTTATAACTGGACGAGATCCTTCTCTTGAATTAGAGTTAGATAAAATTGAATTTCTCACTTTTATACTCGGTTGGTGTATTTTGACTTCTTGTTAATTTTAGTTTATTAGGAAATTAATTATATTCTCCCGTTCTATTTTGTCAATTGAAATTAAGAAGCCAATAATAAATTCTATCGAGATTCAATCTAATTCTACGATTATCACAATATTTTCATAAATTAGTTATTAATTTTAAGGACTTTGACAACCTATCCAATATGAACAACAATCCTAATTGTGATTACACTAACTTAGTACTCCTAACAAATCTGCAATCTCATATTTAGATACTAGTACAATTTAGGCATATATTATGTAAATTATGATCATAAGTCATTGGTTCAATAACTAGCATTGTTTTTATGCATAGTGAAAGCTTAGACAAGCAGGTACTTGACGAATAGTTAATTAGATTTGCAACCTAAAGTATGATGGACTTGGTCACCTTGACGAATAGTTAATCAGATTTGCAACCTAAAGTATGAAGGACTTGGTCACCTTAGTGCTACTAAGTTTTTGAATAACAACCTGAGGAACCCAATAAAGTCTACTTGCTTCTCCGAGGATACAATATGAAGATCTAAAGTCTACCCCAACTTATTCATGATTGTTAACAATAGCTATGAGATGTTTCTACGACATTGGAAAATCAGATAGCCTCATCCAAAGTTTCATATGCATAAGATCAGAGATTCAAGTCACCCCATCTATATGCTCTGTAGTGTTAAGAAGTTGAGAGATGATGTCAATAAAACATGATATAAGAAGAGAGGAGTTGGTTCATCATCCACAAATTCTTCGCTGAGGTAGGGATTGTCCATACAAGTCTTCTTGGCTACATTCGGAGCATTATTATTATTATTATTATTATTATTATTATTATCATTAATTTCCTTATCATTATTATCGTCGTCGTTGTCGTCATCATCATCATTATTATTAGTTTTTTCTTTTCTTTTCTTTTTATTTATTTTTTATTTTTTTTATTTTTTTCCCTCTTCATGTAGGTCATTTGAAAACAATTCCTCTACTAATTAGAGGTAAAACTATGTACTACTTAACTTACCCAAACCCTGCGTTAACATTTCTACTGGAATTGTTGTTATTGAATTACATAGGACGATTGCCACAATTCAATGAAGATTCTCTTATAAAATCCCAATTATAAGTTGTGTAATTTTATTTTTATCACAATTTGTAGTTTCTCACCACTATAATTCTATATTAAGTTTAAAAAATTAACCCAATTTCTCAATGAACCCTATTAAAAAATAAAAAATCCGTTAATTAGAAGTTAAATTATACAATAGTTCAAAGTTTAAAGTCTTTTTATTAAAATTCAAATATAAAAACATCAAGGTTTTAATTTTTTAAAAAGAATTACTGAAATAATTATAGAAACAAAAATGGGAAAATGAGCAAAAACCTACATGCAATCGATGGCCTTTAGATTCCTCCCGAATCCGGAATCCATAATCATACAAGGTACGCGAGATTAAAGAATTGATAAAACTGAGGTTAAAAATGACTGGATGAGTAATCAGGAACACAGTTTCCACGAACTGTTAATCCCTAACTCTCAAATTAACGACAAAACTAAAAACCAAATTCTACCATCCGTGATCGGAAATCATGGAGAACAAGCGGAAAATGACTCCTTGAGTTGGTATTGCAGATATCGCCGAACATTTGCTTACTATCAATTCAATTCAATACATGGAAATCTGCTTCAATTTAAAGACTTGGGTCATGCCACCAATACCTCTACGCACCCAACTTCTCAAAAAATTCATAGCCTACCCTATCCCGAGGTTGATATGAGTTCTTGCAATGATTAAATAGACGTGTGTTGTCACTAAGAAACAATAGATCATACATTTTATTTTAACCAAAATCTCCCCCCAACCGAGAGGATAAATTGAAGAGTAAACAAAAAAAAGCAAGTTAATGTCCAGAACAAATGAAATTAGTCAATCTCGACTTCTTTCTTACAAGAAGACAGACACAAAAATAGTAAGTTTACAAAATCATCATCAGTCATCATCAGAGTAGTTGAACTTAATGGAGTGAGAGTGCAGGTCAATCTGCCCTCCTCTGTATGTCCCACGCTTCTTCTTTGTCTTTTCATGCCTAAAACCCCTGAAAGAACCAGTATGCAGGGCAAAGCTCATTGAAGCTGTTTTCGAACTTATAAAGATGTCCTTTTCCTACACTATTCATCAAGATATACAGAAACCAATATTTTCATGGGGGTTCCTAAAATTGATTAATAGTTAAATCGGTAACTAGATCTGATGTCTAAGACGAAATCCAGAATTATAATAATCTTTTATTGCACGAATTACCCAACAGATAAGTAACTGGACTGAAACAAAAAATGTCACATTCATATCGTGTACCTTCCTCTAACTTGGCCAAGAACTTCTTGAGCTTTAGCACCATAACCAGTGTCAGCCCCCTCCTGCAAAGAATTTCAGACCGCAAAAAAGTCCTTATTGATATACATGGGGAAGGATGAGAAACTTGAATTTGGATCCAGAAACAAACCTTTGCCCAGTATGAATTATCTTTAAGCCTCTCATCAGAGAAAACCACCTCGTCAACTTTTATTCTTTGAAAATGCTTAACTGATTTTGGCTGCAATAACATTGTTCCAGTCTAAGCACACAAGAAAAAACGACAAAGCTATGTTCTTCAACATAATAAATCAGATGAACTAAAGAGCATATTAAGCTTCCAGTCATCAGTATAGAGAGACAGACAGACAGAGAGAGTTTATGGTGCTATCCCTCTTACAAGGAATTTATTCAAATAAAAACCAACAATCTTTCCAACACCTTAAAAGTTTCAGTCTTATGCCGCTTTCCTCTAGTTGTCACTAGAAGCACTATACATCCCCTCTACTTCGACATCTTAAAAACCCTGACCCCTTAAAAGGCCCAAAACTAGCCTGAAGCTTCCAATTACAAGTGAAAATGGTGGGTTGTGTAAATTGACTTGCACGAAAAGGCTTGCAATTGTGAACCACTCCACCCCAATAACTCTTAATCTTCAGTTATACATCCCAAGAAACATTTTATCAAATGCAGTATGCAACAAATCAGGCTAATGGCTCTCAAAACCATGAAATCTCCATATTTTAGAAGTCAACAGCTACACATTTAGATAACACATATGAAATATAACATATTGTTTAGCTGGATATCCAATATCTAACAGGTCGCTAGATATTCAAATATAGATGAAGGGCTTACAGAAGAATCTCAGATAATTAGAATAATGATACAAAATAGTCCAAAAATGAATGAAAATTATGGTTAAGTATTTTCAGTTTCAGAAACTAAAAGCTAAATAACAAGACATGTCACCATGTTTGATGGTCAAGAATCATACCTCCGATGAACCATTCTGTTGCTTCTTCATGGTGCTTAGTGTCACTGAATGCTCTGCATTCGTCTCAATGTATCCATTTGCTTGCTCATTATGTTTCTCTATAGGTATTTTGCAGGACTCTCCATCATTTGCCTTGGGTTTTTTGGAAGTTCCTGTCTTGCTACATTTTGAGTCTTCCACTTCTTTTTCATTGGCAAGTTCAGGAGAGTCTTCTTCAGAAGTTAAGCGCTTCCTTTTCTTAGAAAGTTTATCCTGTTTATTAGTCATGTCCTCCCCTGAAGCATTCATAACATCTGTTTTCAAATGAACATCTTCAACAGCATGATCAGAAGACTTGTTTTTCTTTTTCTTCTTATCCTTCGATTTAGTCTTTGTCTGGGAATCGGTTACTACATTATCTTCTGAAGTTTGGCCATCTTGGGATTTTTCAACAGTCAGCCCCGGTAGTTCTTTCAAAGCAGGTTCAATATCATCTGCCAGAGGATCAGAATCCAACTTGCTCTTACTTTTCTTCTTGTTCTTACACTGCTTATCAGGAGATTTCTTCAGTATCTCCGAATCAACATTTTGTTCTTGTCCACTCTTTTCTGCGACATCAACATCACAGTCATCCTTCTTCTTTTTCTTTCTATTACTCAAAGTTTCTGCAGACACAACAAAGCCCTCAAAATGTTGGTTCAGAAATTCAAGTATCATGTAAATATCAACATCAGTAAATTCAGCAATGAGCTTACGCGGAGATGGACCAAATAAGCAATCCAAAAATCAAAAGACCAGGTTGATGGCAGAAACATCAACAAAACAAAACAAAAGGAAATCTGCAAGTACTAGGAAAAGCTAAATACCTTGCACTTGGTGACTCTCCAACTTTTTGTTGGCATGACCACTGCAAAAGATATAGATACACATGCCACGTGAATGCAATTTACTGGTTAAAAATCAATATAAAACTGGAAGAAAAATAAATGAAGTCTGGGAATGTGCGTCATTCTTGGAAGAAAATTGAAAAATCAAAATTTATCCATTAAAAGGAAAAAAAATAAATTGGTATTACCATGTCTCCAAAAAATTGCGGAACATCTCTTCCAAATCAAAAGAGGCCGTGCCCAAATCATCTTGCTGCACCAAAAAACGGAACATGAACTTAATGAGAAAGAAGAAGAAGAAGAAGAAGAAGGAAACCAAGATAAGAAAAGGAAAAGAGGGTCTAAGACATTGATATGGGCTTCAGATCGGAACTTCTTGAGGGTTTTGGAGAGGCCACTTTGCTCCAAATACCGAGCTATAGAGTGAAGAAGAAGGTTGTTGACACTCGGCATTATTTGGGGCGAAGCAGAAGATAGCAACTGCACTTGTCGAGGCTTAAACGCTAACACGTTAGGGTTTATGTTCATTCTTCAACTTGTTTTCAGGGCGGGTCTTATATCAAGAAGACATTTTAGTTTATATTTAATCTGATTCTTCATACATATTACATTAGAATTAAACATGGACTAACTGGACGTTTATATGTGCAATTAATTAAATTGTATATCAATAAAAGTACATACACAAATAAACCATTTTATATGTTATTTTCAGTGGAAATATAAATTTCTATATCAAAATACTTTTTGTTTCACATATTAAAATTATAAGAACAAGTTTTACTTTCTACTAACGAAGAATAAACTTTTATTTTAAAGAAATATGTTTAAATAGAAATTTTTATTTTTATAAGATGAAAATACATTTTCACCAAAGAAATTATCTTTTAATTTATGGTAATAACCAATGTTTTAAAAACTAGACTAGACATCGAATCGGTCGAAGGAAAGATTTAAAATTTAATAGCTCAACCAGTAATGAACCGCTATAAAATCAGTATATAATAAATAAGAAATAAAACTTATAAGAATAAATAAAAATAAAATATTTTATTGAAATAAAAAATACATTAATGTCTATTATTATATAATAAACTAATAATAAATAAATTTGAGTATAATATAAAACTTAAAATAATAATAAAAATCAAATTTGTATTTCTGAAAGAGGTTGTGTTTTATCATCGTAAAAAGCTCTAAATTCTCCAACACTATTTAAAGATTTGTAAACTGCGCATTCATTCAAAGTATTTGCATCAACTTCCTCTACTGTATTAAAATAAATTACAAATTAGTAATGTATGAAATTATTCTCAATTGTAAACTTATAATACTGTATACTTTTAACTTAAATATGATCAAAATAAGATATGAACTGACCATCAGTAGATGTTCTTAATTCATTCGTTGTGACAAATACATTTTCTTCATAAATCATTTTTTCAAGTTCATTATAATTAAGATTAGGCGATGTTTCTTCTTCTTTAATCCAAAAATTAGTATGTTCAATACAATTAATATCAACTGGATCATATGTTCTTTTCTTACTAAGCGCTTTGAATACATAACAGAGAAATTATACAGTCAATAATAAAAATAAAATTATTGAAATAAAAACAAAACTATAAAATACCTTTTCTTCATTCTTAAATTATAAGTAACGTAAATAAGGTCATTAAGTCTTTGATGTTCCAAAAGATTTCGTTTCTTTGTATGAATACATTCAAAAATACTCTAATTACGTTCACAACCTATTGCAGAAGTTGTTTGAATGAGTAACTTAATAGCAAGTTTTCTCAATGTTGTAACATTGTCACTGAATAATCTCCACCACTCATCTGTATTTTAAATTAATAGTTATGATAAAAATATATCTATTATTATTAAGTAAATAATGAATTAAAAATATGAAACTTACCTAGCTACATTTTTTTCCATCATAAGTTCTCTCTTTGCTGATAATCTAACAAGACTTTCTAAACATTCATGATACAATTTAACATTCTCCACGAGGCCCTCTTATCTCTTCCTTCTCCGAGCTTGGGTTATAAAAGAAGGAGAAGAAGGAACTAAGAAGAAGGTATCAGCAACAACAGGGTTTATTACGGTGCAGCTTATCATGTTCATATCGATCTATTATGTGCCTCTGCATCTAGCATTAGGTAGACCCCATATAATAACTGTCCTAGCTCTACCATATTTTTTGTCTCATTTATTCTAGAACAATCACATATATATTATGTATACATATATATATGTATATATATGTATATGTATAAGTATATATATATGGCCCTCTTATCTCTTCCTTCTCTGAGCTCGGGTTATAGAAGAAGGAGAAGAAGGAATCGGAAAGAAGGTATCAACAACAACAGGGTTTATTAAGGGGCAGCTCATGATGTTCATATCGATCTATTGTGCGCCTCTGCATATAGCATTGGATAGACCCCATGCAATAACCGTCCTAGCTCCATTGTATTTTTTGTTTCATTTCTTCTGGAACAATCACAAACACTTGTTTGATTATAGATCTACTACTAAAAATTCAATGCATAATCTTAGCATTCAATGTGTAGTCCTGAAGCCTAAATTATTTTATCTTTTAGAAACAAAAATCAGACTTATAAACCTGAATAAATTAGATTTTTTTGGGAGTCAATGGAAGATAAAATCCAATCACTAGTACCATGATGGAAGAATCATCATAATCTATGATGAGGATTTTATAGAGGTGGATGTTTTGGAAGCAAGTTAGCAATTTATGCATAAAAAAATTACTTTCACAATGGAGCATATTTCAGTGTTGTCCACCTTATCTATGGTCATAATACTGCATTTCAAAAAATGGACCTATGGAATTCTATGAGAAGACTTAAAGGAACAGCTAATGGTCCATGGATCATAAGTGGAGATTT
The DNA here is from genome assembly GCA_025594535.1 of Erythroxylum domingense. NCBI lineage: Eukaryota > Viridiplantae > Streptophyta > Magnoliopsida > Malpighiales > Erythroxylaceae > Erythroxylum > Erythroxylum domingense. Next base: position 1,170,049 of record JANQBM010000009.1, read on the forward strand.
CAACTCACTATTTATCAATTTGAAGATCAAGGGAACTGTAATTTGCACAATTACAATGCCGACTTGCTGGATTGCACTATGTGGAAGTTTCTGACTTAAATTACGAGGGTCATAGATTTACTTAGAGCAATGAGCAGAGCTCTAATTGTCTCATCAGAAGGAAATTGGATAGGGCTTTGGTGAATGTAGAGCGGTTAACAACCTTTCCAAATAGTAAAGCTATATTTTTATACCCAGGGTTCTCGGACCATACCTCGATTAAGGTGGACAATCTATTCAAAAAGGTTTATTTGAAACACCCTTTAAGGTTTAATAATTTCCTTATCAATGTGGAAGGTTTCCAAGAAGCAATCAGTAAGGGAATGGAGGTAGAAGTAACTGGTATTAAACAATTCATCTGTTTGCAAAAACTAAAGGCCATAAAGCAAGAATTGAAGAGAATAATTAGAAGAAGGGGTCTTAGCACAATGTAAGGGCTAAAGACTGCTAGGCATCAACTCTCACTTTTAAAGAAATCACTAGTAGATAATCGTACTGATGAGATTATTGTGGAGGAGGGGAAGGAGGCCCTGAAGTCCTACGTGTAAGCAGTTGATAACCACAAATCCTTATTTTGAAAAGATTGTGGAGAATTTTAAGTGAGAAGGAATCTTTATGGATTAAATGGTTGCATACTTATATATCAAGGGGTGGAAGTCTACGAGCAATCAAACCTAAAGACAGCTTTTTATGGTTCTTTAACCAAATTCTTAGACTGGGGGAGGAAGTACAACATCAAATTACTTGCAGGACAGGGATAGGGGATAGAATTTCCTTATAGTGAGACAATTGGATAGGTCAGGGAGCTCTAATTCACCATCCAATTGTTAGGGATACTCTGAATAGATTTTTAAAAAAAGATAAAGTCCAAGAACTAATTGTTAATAGCAACTGGGATCTTTCTTAAGAGGAGATCAGATATCTATCGATACCACAGTATCGATATAATGAAGGAGACGATAAAAAGCATAAATGCTTTTAGAATGGACTAGCAGTAATGGACCTAACAAATAAGCAAGAAAAACAACTAAAATATGGGACAAACTCTACAGTTAGACAGAGTAAACTGATATGGAGAAACATTACTAAGCCAAATGCCAGCTTCTTGAGTTGGTTAGCCATAAAAGACAGACTAAGCAACTATGATAAGATTAAAATTCCTCTCCTCCCCTAAAATATTTATCCTTTGCAATCTAGATGAAGAGGACAGGGACCATTGATTTTTCAGCTGTGAGTTTTTTAATAGAGTATAGAGACCAATCACATCTTTATGAACACTTAATGGCTATCACAGCAATCTGAATGACATTATCTAAGAGATACTACTGAACCATACACCTAAACATGATAAGGATGTTTACATAGTAGCTCTTATAATATGTATTCAGGAGATCTGGAGGGAGAGATATAACAAAAGATTTATGGAAAGGGAAAGAGGCATACTTGCCCTTACAGAAATCACCTTTAATAATATTAAAAAACAATTGGTCATAAACCAAATAGAGAAGAAATGCAACAAGAGAGACTAGCTATTTCTTGGAGACTCTAACGAGAATCCAAGAATACCCAGTACGTAGAGCAGTAAATTTCTACAACCTAATCTGGCCAGATACCACACATATAATAGTTCTGCGGGATTTTAAAGTTGGATTCTTACGTTACAGAGTCCCTCAATGAGATCTTTCCGTCAGACCCTTCACTGGTATCTGTAGTCGGGAGAAGCGAGAGAGTAACCAGAGCTCAAACATGTAGGAAGACTCTTCGAGTACTCCTAATAAGAAAAAATGAGTGAAGACGAAAAGAGAAGATGAAGTAATGAAGATCAAACCAGAAAAATCTTACCTCCATAACCATCTGGAGTCACTGACGACGGAGATTTGGATCCCTATTTCACAAAATGTCTAGTGAAACTTTAAAAAGGGGATTTTTGTTAACTCGTTTTAGGAAGATCCGAGAATACATGAGATGGATTTGTTCACGGTGACGTTTCTTTAGATTACAATGTCATTTGGTCTTTGTTTGGATATCCTTGATCGCAGGTTTCCGATATGAAAAAACTTTAATAATTTAACCTCGATATTTTGCAAACGCACGGGTTGTTCGCCTAGTATCTAAGATGTCGATCCCACGAGGAGGTTTAATCTAATCCTAAAATATAAGGTTGAAAATAATTCATAATCACTCAAAATGAGCAAAACTAAAAGAAGAAATTATTTCAATCACACAATCAATTTCAAGAATCAAATTTGAAAGTATAAACAAAATATAAAATGCAACACCCAATCAAGAATCAACTTAGGAACTACTAATTGAGATAAAGGAGAATTTTATCTGACTTTAATGAAAACCTAACTGATTATGAATTTACTTGATTACTATTTATAAATAGTCCTAGGATTGATTACTCTCTCTCGAGTTATAACCATTAACCCTAATTTATAAATCAGAATATGGGAATTGCAACCTCTCGATTAACAATCCATCCAAATCCTAAATTAGATTTGAAGTTGTCCAAAAAACTACAAAAACCTATGCAAGATCTCTTTTTACACAAAGTTTTCAGTTTGGTTTAATTCTTGTTCTGTTACATTACCTAACTCTCGTTAGTCCAATTTAATGATTTTTCACTCGGTTCACCCTCTCAATTTATCACTGAATTATGCAAGTGTAGAATTTAAATCAGAAGAAATCCAATAACAACACAACAATCAAATTTCATTAATACCAAAGATAAAATATCCCGAAGGTGATTTTAGACAACCTTTAACATTCAACAATTCTATCATCATCGGTTATCCGAAATTCTATACAATCATAAAATTGAAACTAAACCAAAAATAGACTCGGAATGGATGACAAAGGCAGCAACGACGGGAAACCTCCTGTTTTGGGAAATACTTTACATAGGCTTCTTCTCCACGTCTCTCTTCCTTCGTTTCTTCCTCAATATCTCAATAAAACATTCTAGGGTTTGGAAATTTGGCTAATGCAAAAGCTCTCTCTCTTGTGTTCTTCTTGTTCTTTAAATACCTTTTGTGTCTTGAGCAACCTTAGGATTTTTTTAAGGTCGAAAAGGTCTGAAAAATCCCTCAAAACTTGAAGTTTTCTCTTATTTGCACATTTGTCTGACGTAAGCCATGATCATGGCTTGCATCCCTTGTCATGATTGTAGCTTTGCCCTGATAGTGGGTTGTGGCATAGTCTTTTGTCATGATCGTGGCCCATATGCGACGATTGTGGCCTATTGTGCCATGATCGCGGGCTGTTATTTTAGCCCAGAAGTCTTCGAACTTCTCCGTTCTTTGATGTTGACCTAAAACACTAACAAACACATCAAGATACCTCAAAAACATAATATTTAATCTCAAAGACTTATACTAACCCATAAAAACACGTAAACATCTAAACTAACACAATTCTAACCTAAACACTGAAATTAACATTTAATACATAACAGACTAAGCCCTAAAATATGATGCAATACACACCTATCAATCCTATTAGTAGGATAATAGATGTATCGAACTCCTTTCTTTTTTAATTCATTTTAATTTTAAAAAAAGTTTTTAACCTCTTCTCTATAAGGGATTTTAGACCAATCAATTATTGTAACTTTATTTACAAGATTATTTCAAAGTTACTATTTACAAGGTTGAAAAAAACTATTAAACCTATTGTTAGAGTTATGTAAATATAGTGCCATGGAAAGCAAGTGTATTTATATGTAACTTTATCTTTTTCAGTTATAGTTTTGTAATGAAAATATTTATTATTAATAAAACGAAAGAGGTTGGTTTTATTTATGTGAGCGTTATATATCTGGTCAAAAGGTACCAAGATTCTTTTGTAAATAATATACATATACATAAAGATGTATGAGAAACATGTATATTATTAGAATCTAAATTAATTGATTCACAGTTGAATAACTAGTTGGTCGATTGATTATGGTTTTAGACTGTAGTGTTGCGATTTATCTCCATATAAGTAAAGGAGTTTACTTCAAGGGAATGATGAG
>JANQBM010000009.1:1174558-1188326 GCA_025594535.1 Erythroxylum domingense
ATTTTTGTTGAGTGAAGTGATGTGACACGCCACCCTCGCAGGGCACGGATTCGGATATCACCGTCGATATCAGGTTCGAGTCCAGTCAGGAGTGGGGTGTTACATAATCAGTTGTGCAATAATCAAATTAAGAGGTCTAGACGGTTCTAAGGTGAATTACTCTTTCTCGAGTTATAATTCTTAACCCTAATTGATAATCCCTAGTTTAAATTATAAAATTGTGATCTCTCGATTCACAATTGACCCAAAACCTAATTTAGTTCTAAAATTTCTAATAACCTACTAGGAACCTCTCGATCTCTCGTTACACGATTTTACTAGTTTGATTCAATTCTTTACCTACTAAATCACCTAATTTCCATTAGCCCAATTTGATTATTTTCATTCGACTCACCGTCTCAGTCTATTGCCAAGTTATTAAGAGCAGAATTAAATCACAATTAAATCAATAAAAAACACAATCAATCAAACTTTATTAATCTAAAAAATCAAAACCCCAAAGGTGAGTATAAACAAAAACTCAGCATTCAACACATCCTATTCTCAACATCTATTTCAATTCTATACATTAATAAAATTGAAATAACCAGAAAATATGTTAGGAACGGAATTGCGAAGGTAGCGACAGCAGAAAACCACTTGTTCCGGGAAGTACATCGCATTAAACTTCTTCTTCGTGTTTCTCTTCCTTTATCTCCTTCCTCAATCTCTCGATTTCCTTCTAGGTTTTTTCGGGAATTGGTTGACGTGAAGGCTCTCCTTTTTAGACTCTCCAAAACTGCTGGTTCTGTCCTTTATGATGTATTTATACTTTAGATATACTAGGTTTAAATCAGGGTCTAAACGGACCGAAAAATCTTATAAAACTCGAGTTTTTGCTTCAGCCCGACGCAAAGTGCACGATCTTAACTTGGATCCTAGCTCTATATCTCATCCATGTCCAAAGTGCACGATCATGGCCTGGCTTCCCTGGCTCGTCCCTCTCTGTCATAATCATGACCTATTGTGCCATGATCGTGGGCTATCTTTTTAAATCGAAACTCTTCGTAACTTCTCGGTTCTTCACCGTTTACCTTGAAACACTAACAATCACAACAAGGTACCTCAAAAATATAACAATTAAGCTTAAAGACTTATACTAACCCATAACAACATTTAAACACTTAAACTAACACAATTAAACCATAAATACACCCTCAACTCTCAAATTCACATTAAATGCCTAATAACTTACACCCTAAAACACAATGCAAATCACAACTATCAAACCATAGGCTCAGTGGTTAATGAGCCCATTATCCACAATGGGTACGAGATAGAATGTGAAAAGAGCCCGGTATCCACAAGAGACATGGGACAGTAATAGGCACTCTGTCACAATGAAATAAAAATGAAAGTGGAGTCACTTGTGTGTATAAATTTGCAATTATATTTTCAAATGTACTATATGAATGGTTGTGAACAATCCTTGAATTATGTTAATATGGTGATATGCCATGTATATGTACATTTCATAATATGATTGTCTGAGAAAGAGGATTGAAATGTTCTGAAGAGATTATATGTAATGTGTGGAATTTTTGATGTATTGTTAAGATGAGATATACTATGAATTTTTTTGTGTTTAAGGCAATGAGTTCTATTATGAGTGAGCACATCAATGATAGTTCGCTCACTGAGTTTGCAAAACCTACCAAAATTAGAACATTGATTTTCAGGTATGAGAAAGGAGACGTAGCTTCTAAGACATTCTAGAAGAAGTCTTGTACTTGTATTTTAGACTCAAGAAATGACTCAAAGCTCTAGTCAGCTAAGATTGAGGAGTTAGATAAAATATTTGTGCTTAGTTTCTCATTCCATGTAGAATATGTTGTAAAGAGTAGTAAACTCTCATATTCTTTTGATATAGTGTATATATGGATTATGGAGTGAAAAGCGACATTGTAAATTATGTTTTATAAATGACATGAGGAATTAATCTTTAATATATTTGGGATTTATTTATAATGTTGCATTAAGTGACAGTGAATGCTCTAATATGCCAATATCATAGGATATGTTCTTAAACATCCTCTAGATGTTTGGGTATATACTATATGGTAGTGAGGTGTTACAATGTTAGCATTTGATGATAAGATAAATCCCCCTTCTCATAATTGGCTATTATTCTTTGTGTGATTTTTTATTGTTCATTTTTTATTTCTTTATGCTAATTTTACAATTTAATTTCAAACAATCCATATTCACAAATTTACTTTTCTGTTTAGTTTTTATTTTCTTTTTAATAATCCTTTTAGGCCTTAGATGCCTTAAAATTATATTAGTTTGCAAACTCCTCGTGGGATCGACACCTTTAATACTACAAGTTTACGATCCGAATACTTACTAATATTAGGGGTTTTATTAAAATTAAAACTTGCTTTGCAATATTCCTCATCTCATCCTTCTGTCACCAAACCTTTTTAATTTATTATTCTCAGCCCGATCCAACCAAATTATGACACTTTCGATATTTCTACTCTCATTGAATAGTTTTGTTTTTAAATTACAAATACGCTCGATCAAACTCCTTGACACTACTAGGGCCCCCTGTGGCTGATGCATTGTCGCTGCTCGTATCTGCATTGTTCTCATAGGGTGAAAAAAAACTCCACCGATGATTTTGCCACTCTTAACTATTCTAGACAGGTTTGATTCATAAAGGAATACATTTTCCGAACCATCCCTGTGTTCGATCTTTTAAGCTGAAGGTACTTCAAGTGATGGAGTCTCTGGTATGGCTTTAGGATCCCTAAGGTTTTGTCAGTTCATTATGCTGTGAATTCAAAGATAAACTATACATCACTGGAATATTGATTTAGATCAGATGCATGAAAAGTAACAAAACTTTTTGATTACCTATTTACAAAAACATCATAAAAACACATTATGAAATCATAACACGTATAGAGATAACCCTATTTCAAAACCTGCTCTGATACCACCTGAAAGGATCCATCCTGGAGTTCCCCTTTCGGAACCCGAGTGTAGCCTTCCCTAAGACTCCACTATAGCCTTCCAATCGATATTTAACTCAACTAAAGGGTTCCTGTAATACTAAGTCGTTCAACTATTAAAAACCTTTTATACTTTAACAGGGATTTTTTCTTTTTCTTTTTTCTAAATCATTTTATTAAAAATTTTGGCAACATAATGGTTGCATTTTGACATCCTCAGATTTTTCAAGGACCTTCATAACACATTTTAAAACACTTTTAGTATTTCATAGAGCATCTTAACTTCTGGAATAAGACCTCAAGTCCACATTAGAAGCAATCGTAAACATATAATTCTCAACATTTTAAACATGTCATTGAGGATCAAAGCCCTGGTAGTTCATTAAGTAAAAGATATTTACGATCCCACAAATATTCACAAGATCACAGTTTTGAACCCTTTCCAAAATAATTTAAAACATATCACATACATAGAAAAAAAAACACAAGCACAGGAGCATTTGACGATACAATTAACCCTATGGCGGAGTTCAATTACTACAACACCTGTATGCATACTTAGGTAGGTTTGGTTTAAAAAATAAAAATAAGGGTGTACTACACGAGCTTAGTGAGTTTTAATCAATTTATTAAAAAATTAAACTCTTCATAACAACATAACTGAAATAGTCCCACAAAATAATAAAGCTTATGGTAAAATATTTACCGCAACAATTCATTCGCGCATCATCAAATCTGATAATAACATGACATTTTGTAAATCATAATTTCAATTTCTCTGAAATACTATTTTGAAATGCTTTTCAAAATTAAACTTATAATATACAAGTTTCCATTTTCCTTTTTTTCTTTTTCCTTAAATAATAAGCAGTAGTGGCAATAAGTTTTCTAAAAACTTTTACACTGAAAATAAGCCAACTACTAGAATTAGTAATATATGGTACCTCTCAAATTACTTTTAAAAATAAATAATGGTGGTATTATTATTTCACGACTTTCCTTACTTAACATAGACCACTACTAGTTTCTTTACCAAATGATACACTAGGCCTAAACTCATAGACATAGTTTTGCATCGCGTACCCTTTGATTGGTTGAGCACTAATTACGGAGCTAGTTCTTCATTACTTACCCACAACAGGTTAACCACTATAAACTGGTAGTTATGGAGTTGTTCTGCATTGCTTACTCACAATAAGTCACAGAGTTGGTTCTACATCACTTACTCGTTAACCATTATTTACAGAGTTGGTTTTACGTTGCTTGCTTGTAATAGGTTAACCATTATAAACCGGTATTATAAACTAGTATCATAACATGTATAAAACCTAACAATTTACCATAGGTAAAAACATCTCTTACTTTTTCAATTCAGTTTATTATCGAAACCAATTATAGGAGTATTCATAATCATTCAATTTAATGCATAATTTCAATGTAATTTCCATTCATACAAAATTTAACTTTCAATTTACAACTCATATATTGCTAAAGCATAATCTTATGCTAGCAATATTCACTTGTAAAATATCATTCGCATAAAACTCAGCATAAATATTCATTTCATAATCAAATGAAAACCATTCGCATAAAATCAATTTAAAGTGCACTCACATGTCATCAATTCTTTTGCAAAGAATTTAGTCATATAAAATAATTAAAATACACTCACAACTTGCTAGTTTCCTTTTCATTACTTTAAAATCCTTCATTTGGTTTCATTTTCCACTCCAAAAACCTAATACGAATACATTCAACTCCTTAATATATTTTCCAATCAAATACACCATAAACTATATCAACCTCATTACTTTCCACATACACTCCATATACAAATTTTTTTTCTCCAGATAATAACACAACACTTCATTTAATAGTTCCAATACCAGAAATATACTTAATGATCATTCTTATTCACATTTATATGGTCATTACATCGTAACTATACTTTTATACCAAAAATGTCATTAAGGCCAAACTTAACATATTTAAAATTAAACTTTTCCATTTCAATTCCATTTGATTTCTAAAGCTTAAAACTAGTCCAAATTCACTTTCATGGCATTTTAATACACACATTTAAGCCATAAAATTTCATTAACAAGTTTTTACAAAATCAAATACCCTTCACCGAATTTCAACCAAAACAAATTCCAAATCATTTTTTTTTCATTTCTTTACTTCATTAGCATCAAAATCATGCTATCAACATCATAAAAAATCAAAATAGAATTTTGGATGATAACACATTAAAAAATCTAACCTTGGTTGAAGACTCATATAATCATTTCGATGGTTTTTCTTTCATTCGTTCTTCGTTAAAGTAACTTCCTATTGTCATTCATTAATCTTAAATCGTCAAATGGAAAAATAAAACACTTTAGGCAATAGACCTCACCTTTGACCAAGTTTGACCAAGGTTCCACACGTTAGTCTTCTTGATTTTTCTTCTCCAAATCACTTCCAATGTATTAAAACCTTCATATCACATTAAAAGGGTACAATTCATACTATCAAAACCAAATCTCAACTATAACCCAACAAATCAATTTTTTTAACAAAATTGGTAAGCTTACCAACCCATTTTCTTCTTCTTCTTCACTTGGATGGCTATGGAATCACATTGAATGCTTGATTGGAGGTAGAAAAGCATGAAAAACTCTTTGGAACACTTCTCCATCTTATAGTTGAAGCTCCCTCTTCTTCTTTTTCTTTTCTTTTTTTTATTTTTCTCTCTCTTCCCTCCTTTCTCCAACAATGGTCGATGTTTCTCCTTGCTTCTCTATTCTTTTCTTTTAGCTTTTGGGCTCTTTAATGATGCTCTCTCATAGCTACTCACTAAATGAATCAATTAATGTCTTAATTCCTGCTTTTTATACTCTTTAATGCTTTAAACATGTCACTTTCATATTGGTTGTCTCTAATGACTCATCAACACATATCATTTTCTCATTGGTCTTCTCTAATGACTCAGGAATCCACTAATACCATGTAAAAAGACCAAATTGCACTTAATAAGGTCAAAAAGACCAAATTGCTCTTTAATGCATTTAATTCACCAACTAACTGAATTAAATCCCAAAATTACTCCACAACTGTCTTATCATCAAATTGACCATGAAATAGTCTAATTATGGTTAATACTTATTGATTGGATACTTAAAAATTTTGAATAGGTCTAAAATCCTCATTACCCATTATTTTCCAAGAAAGGCATTTTAATCCTAACTTTCGGAACTCCCAAAATTCATCTTATCAGACTTATTTTCGATCCATTTCAGTATCATTAGATTTTAATACCTATTCTAGGTATTTTTCAATTTTCAGGGTTAAGTCCCCAAAATTACTATTCAACTAGAAATAATATTCACTCATATTCACTATTCATCCAAAAATACTATTCACCGAAATCATCTGGATTTTATTAAAAAGTGTCACCTAAATTCTTAAAGCACATTTTGAGGCTTTTAAGCTTGTTCGAACTCATTTCATAGCTTTTTGAAGTTTTCAAAAATTTTCTGAACAATTTTCGATTGAGTCCAAAATCATCTCTGGTATATTCATGAACACCGCTATAACTTCAATAATACATTTAAGCACTTAAATTACTCTACTATGCCATAAATAAAACATACTCTATAAAATATATTTACAACACATTACACAGTACAATAATCGAACTAGGATATTACAAGTACACTTTTTTTTCATAAGTTAAGAATGATATGTGGAGCTATAAAAAATTCAAGTTTATTAGGAAATATTGAATATTGTTGAAATTTTGTAATACTTTATTTAATTTGATTGACTTACGAGACAATTTAAAATTACATGTGTCCAAATTCAAATTAAAATATATATGTGAGCAGTTTAAAATTTTGTAAAGTGAGTTTTAATATAATAAATATATACCAATTAGTTTTTCCTTAATTTCAATTTCAATATGTTTTTAAGCTTTTCTTTGTTACATTTTTAGTATTAAGTATCCTTAAGTTAGTTTTTTTCCTTTTTTATTTTCAATATGTTTTTTTTAGTTATTCTTTGTCATATTCTCAGTATTTAGTAACCTTTTACTTAATGAGTTTTAGAATTGTCCAATATCACTATAAATAGCTATATAATCTTTTATTTGATGCATTTCTTCAATAAAAAATTGTATTTTTACTTAATTTGCAAACACTATAATAGGGAAAATGTGTGACTTTTTTTTTAAACCACGAATTGTTCTGAATAGGCCTGAAATGTCAGTAACACCTTTACGCTACTACTAAGTCCAAGTCTTAAGCAAAGATCAACCTCTTACTGCTCGAATTCGGTGCTCGGTGGTAAATGTCTGACAATTTATATGTACAATAGATGCACTCATGATTGCATACCCTTAAAGTATTATAAATAATCATATTCTTATTCTTTGAGTCGTGTTTTAGTACAAACTAATATAAATTTTAATTCAGTTAATTTCTATTATGTAAATTTCTTCATTAATTTGACATTTAGAAGGAGAATCCAATTAAAGATGAATTGTATAAGACTAGGATGAGGCTGCTTACTCAAGCAAATATAACGGCTACTTGTTGCATGGAGAAATCATCAATTAATTATGAATGAATGAAAAGAGTTATAAAGGGGACGACTCTGTAACAGAAAACCAGAAGATACCTATCTTCGTAATATGTCAAACTTAAGGCCTTTCTATATGGAGATTGCGTTCTAGGTACATTATTCTCAAGGTTGCTGAATGTACGAGGATTTTTCTACCCCTTTCCTTCGTTTAGAAAATTTTAACTTCTTAATTCACAATGGAAATCCTCCAAAAACCAACAACTAGTAGTGTAATTATTTGCTAAAATCTGTTGGTATCGATTAATTGATGAGAAGACTTCGACAATTGTCCAGCTTTCTCTTCTGATATTACTTAAAGCTCCCAAGCATACAAAGCGCATTACTGGGCAATGAAGACCAGCACGAGAAAATGCGATTCAAGAGTGTGGAGGAGTGTTGCTTCCACGTGTGGAATGTGGAACGCAGCCGCAAACCATGAGCCAAGCTCAGGTGTGGACCCCTATTGCGAAGTGTATGGAGAATAGCTCGAACATGTCACTCCCTATTTCGTCTTTGAACATTTTCTCTCTTCAGAAAATCTCTGAGCACCAAAAAGGCAGATACCAAAAGTACTAAGATTTGGAATACCATCTGATGATGATAGCTAATTGGCACAACCTTTTATGTTATATAAATAAGGCACTAACTCATAATTTATTAGTATCTGCAGTTTCTTTCTGCTTTAAAAATAGTTTAATCCGAGTCTCATCGAACCAAACGAAAATGGTGGTTCTTAGAAACAAAAATCCTGGTTTTGGCGAGATGCATGTCATCATCAGCAAGAGCCAACTGCCTGAAATATGGTTCAAAGAGCCTGATGGGGACGATGATGACGACGACGACGACAAGTCGGATGTCGCTCCTGCTGCTTAATTTCCTCTTTGATTAGATCAGTGAAGAGTACCTAGCTAAGTAGACATCCCTAAGGACATCACTTGTTGCTGAAACCCTAGGATGATTGAGCTTCAGGCTACTATATATAGTTACAACATATTGCTACTACTGCGACGATTGAGCTTGTGAAATTTCAGGCTACTATATATGGTGACATGCTGCTACATGTGATCTATATATATATATATATATATATATATATTGAGTTATCGTATGGATGGACTGTATCCTGTCTCCTACAGAGATTGTCAAATATATCATATGATGTCTGACGTCTCCATATAGTGGTATAACATAAGTATTTTAGTTCAAAAACTCAAGCGTCACGTCTCTCTGTCTCTTTTCTGATCTCTCTCAGCACACACAACGCTTATATAAAGATGCTTGCTTTGTTCGGTACGTATTTACAGTATGCACACTATGCTATGATTAGGGTTCTTCCCCCCTTCTGAACTGTCCGCTTTGTTTTTGTTCCATACAGTATACATCTGCAAAAGATTGGGAATTGATGAATTAAATTCCGAAATCGCAGCTTCTTTCCCTATACTTAACATCTTGGTTAGCTAATTAAAACAACGTGAAGTCATTGATCTTATCTTGTCCCGTAGAAACAATTATGAAGGTGGAAGTTGCTTAACGAGAATGCGAATATATGTATACCTAAAGAGAAAGAAAGAATATTTATAGATAGATATGTATGAAGCACTTGTTGATTCCTTGCGAATTATACTGTAAAATCTGAAGACGTTATTCTGAGTGGAATGCTCAAGTGTTTCTTGAACTGTGTCCAAATATCATGTAATAACTGATGTAAGTACTATTTCTGGTAACAATAAGTGGATAAGATATATTTTAACTGTTTCTGCTCCAAGATTTCTAACAACTTGGTTGGTGATCATGTGCTAAGGGAAATGAAAAGATTATGAGAAAAAGGAAAAAGAAAAAGATACACATACGTAGTTTGCTTTTGCTCTGCTTCACAATACATCGTTTCGCGCTTTCTTGATATCTATCTCTTGTTGAAATAACAGCACAAAGTGTTGGAATTTCGATCTGCCGACAAAAGACAGTAAGAGCATAGTACTTAAAAATTGCTTCCAATGCCACTTTTTCGCTGGATAATGATAGGGATATTGGTATCCTTACACTATTTGTTCATTGGTACCCCTCAAAACTATGTTTCAGAGAAGCACATCCTATACTTAACATAGGCATAGGATAATCACGTTTATGTTGGTATATTAAACATTGCCACCAAAATTGAGATCAATTTCATTTCATTTTTTTAGTACTGATCAACAATTAATTAATTTTGACCACAAAACTAAAAAAATTGTACTTTGTTTACATCACTTCTCTAATAGAATCTTTAACGAAGCTTAATTATTGTGGTATAAAAATAATGTAATTTGCATGTAGTCAACCTATAATGACAAAAATTCAATAACATTATTAGTGAAATTGCTAATAACGATCTTCGGACTCATACCACAAATCAAATTTATACATAATCTTTGGACTTCTAAGATTGACTTCTATATTATGCTATAGATCATTTTCATACATTCTAAATTATTGGAAACGATTTTATACAAATGTGCCCTCCCTAAGACTTAACTCGTACGAAGGGTTAATTAGGATTATAAGATATTTATTCAAGTAGAAATGCATTTCTTTCTAATTATAATGGCAATTGAGTTAATACTTTTACTCCCTCGCTTGAACTGCCTCATAGAGTCAAATATGTAACTAAGAATTAAGATTTTAGTTTTTATACAAACTATAATCTATATCATAATAAAGGAGATATAACCTACTGCAAGTTTATCATTTATTACTTAAGTAGCATTTAAAAAAAATTCATATTTGAATGCGCCATTGGTAAAATAGTGTAGTGCTTGATACGTACTTAATTGTTGATATATTTAATCCCTGACACTTAGTGATTTATGCTTTAAAATGATTAAGACACTCACTTTAGTTCACATTTGATTTTAGGTACAATTTAGAAACACAATACCTGAAGTGAGCTGAAAGCATACTCGTTAAGCCATCTTCTTGAGATTCACACTCAATTGGCTTCATGAAACAAGAAGAAGAAGGGTTAGAATGAAGAACAGAAAAAAAAAAACCAAAAGGAAAGAAGATATGCAAGATTATAGCCCTAGGATGTGTCTCACCACCATGAAATATTAGTCATGGCCGTGAGACCGCGTGACAGCCTTTGTCACACCCATGACTCATACTCACAAGCGTGAAATACTAAGTCACACCCGTAAACTTGCCTCTTGTCCCTCCTGTAACCTAGTTTTTTACTATAAAAGCAATGTCTTGTGAAGGCAAAAGGCATACTTGAACAAACGTGATTGTCTTCATTTCTTCTTCGAGTTTTCACATCTCTAAAGGCAATTAATAGCCCTTCCCAACACCGATTCGGAGGTGAAGTCGATGCCAAGGAGTTCATTTAAGCATATCGTCTTTATGTATCATGTTCTTTCCCTCTTTTCGGATTGTTTACATTATCTTGTGTTTATTGATTGAGTATTATGTAAGAATGATCTTGACGCTCTATTGGATTGTTTTTACTAGAACTTTGAAAACAATATGTAATAGTCATGTTTAAATTCGTTTGTCATAACTAATGGTATTATATCATTAGGGATAACATAACCTAGCTTAAATAATCCGAGCCTGTGTGAATTGCTTAGATTGGTCTATTTCTCTCACTTGTAAGGCGACTGACTGATTAAACATAGAGAACTTATTTTAGGTTATCCGATAGTTAAGGTTAATCAAAGAGCTTGTTTTAATTAACTATAACCTAAGGAAAAATCAGGATTAACAGAGCTTGTCGTTAATTCACGATCAATAGTTTGAAAAGAGGTTTGAAGAAGATAATGCAATGATGTATGTTAAAATGTGCATAGATTGAGATTGAACCAAAAAAAAGGGGGTTTTACATATATTTGACACTTTTCTCGCTTTCGATTGTTCCTATAAATTGCTTGCATAGTTTAATTTTATTTTGTTTTCTCAATTGCATCAACTCAACCCCCCTTTTTTATTTCCTTTACATCAATTATTGTCATTACAAGAATTAACAGAACATTCCATATAGATATGATTCTGACTCACCACAGCTACAAATTTTTAGTGTGCAGAATCAGGTAACTTTTGTAGTGCACTCAACACTCTCGGTCAGTGACATGTAAAATTTTATATACCATTAGTCAAAAAGTGGTTATATTAAATACGCCCTAAATTTTAATTAAGTTTGTGTTTTTTTACTTGAATATCTACTTTTTAAAAGATAAACTAGGAGCATATTAGTTTATCTAAACTTAGAAGGAGATTCTTTTCTGGTGGTAGAATGAAGTTATAATTAAATACTTTAGGTATATTTAGTATATATGAGATTAGTCATTTGATTTGAAAATTACACTTAATTTATTTATGATTAACTTTTAAAAAAATTTCAAAATGATTTTTTGAAGCTTAATTTATAATTTTTCTATTAGTAGAGAGTGTAAGTAATTCTTATATTAAATATTTTTCATGGCCATCAAATGCAAAATGAGAATCATTTAATATGTAGCTAGCAAATAGTTCAACTTAACCTTGGCAAAGATTTCAATAAGCAAACAATATTAGAAATTTATAATTTATAATTGTTTCTCTATCCTTTCACTTTTAAGAAAAGTTTGAGATGCAAATATAAAAACTTATCCTTTTATCACCTTAATTACATGTTGTAACATGTCATAATGAAAGAAGGATTATTTATAAAATACATTACTATGTATAATAAATCTATCATTCAAATCTTCTTATAAATCATTATATCTTAGCTAGGTAGTTAAAATAAAAAAACTTGATCAATATTAACATAAATTGTTCCAAGTTTTATAGCAAAAGGTTATGTAAATTACTAGTGTGAGAAACTCTAACCTCTCACTATCATGGCTTCCTCTGTGACTTACCTCTAACTCCTTTCCTTATGTTGTTCTTATTGTCTAAGTCTCCTTTATCAAATCTTCTTTATAAGTCATCTAATTCTATTCCTTCTATTTATTTTATACTGATGCTTGATCCTTACAACTAGATTTAGTTACTCTAAAGGCTATGTCTATAACGTCCAGTTCTCAGCTATAGTCCTCTTCTTTTCTTCCTTTTTCTTATCCTCTACTCATCCTCGATCCTTACCAACAGATTCACTCTAAGGGTTATTCTATAATTATCACTGTCCCTTCAATGTAGTTTTTTTTTTTAAACCTTGAGTAGTCTACTCCTAAGGATTTTCTTGTTCTACCCCCCAAGATGCGGGTATTGGAATATGGGGAAAGCTCTAAGGCTCCTACATTTCTCTCTTTTATAACTGCAACCTCTCTAACATTACCTACTACATCTCCCACCCCCATTCCTGTCCGTAGATTTGAAACCAATAATCTTGAACCTATAAGAAAAGCAAGGAGATCATGGACTCAAGATATTGGAGATTCTAATCCAGGGTTAAAACTCTCCTAATGCCCCCCAAAGAACATTGATAACTCTTAAATTGTTTCACCACATGTTACAAAACTAAAAGCAGGTGTTGAGCTTTAGAATGCTACCTTAATAGGATTCTTATTAGACAGAAAATATCCTTCCTTGCCATGAAAGCCTGGGAAATGAAAAAATGAAAATCATTAAGATTCAAAGATGTCCATGTAAATGATTAGGAAATTTTCCTATTCAGGTTCTATAGTAAATCAAATGCCAAAAAAGTCCTTGAATTTGGCCATTGGCATGTGAATAATAAACCACTACTACTATAAAATTAAAAACCAAGAATAAATTACAAAGACATCAAGCACTACAAGAAAACAGTAAATTACAGACGAAAATTACCGACGGAAGAAGCCAATAAACCGTCGGTAAATTTATTTACCGACGGAATAAACTGACGGAAGAAAACGTCGGTGATTCGGCCGTAGCTAAATTCACCGACGAACAATCTTTTATCGTCGGTAAAATTACCGACCGAAGTTCTTTTCCGTCGGTAATCCGAAAGGAAATGTTACCGACCGTCCACCATATTCCGTCGCTAAAATTACCGACAAAGGTGCCGACGGTAAGGTTTCCGTCGTTTTAAGAAATCTGTGTTACCGACGGAACAATATATATTCCGTCGGAAATATTCAAATATTTAGCGACGGAAGCTTTGTAATATTCCGTCGGTAAATTTTAATTTTATATTTTTTAAAATTAAATAATTCCATTATATTTAAATTAAAATC
>JANQBM010000009.1:1192554-1207201 GCA_025594535.1 Erythroxylum domingense
AAGCGCGAAGCAATCAAATTGCGGGAACTGTTCCCGCATTTTTTACCGTCGCCGTGACATTTTCTGTCGCTATTGTCGACGGATGGGTTGGCGGTCGGTAAATGCTTGTTTTCAGCGACGGAGTTATTCATTTCCGTCGGTAATGGGCGACGGAATTTGGTCCGTCGGTATTATTCCGACGCAAATGCTGAATTTTCTTGTAGTGAAGCAAGCTAATATGATTATATGGATGTGCATATATGGCATTCCTCTAGAGTATTAGACAAAAACTGGTTTAAGTTATCTAGCAAGTTTTTTGGGCAAAGCTATCTACATAAACTAAACAATATTAGAAACTAGTAGAATAAACTATGTCAGAGTTTGTGTTATACTTCATTCCATGAAACACTTACCAAAAGTGATCCTAATACCTAAGTTTAATGACAAGTTGGAGTTGGTAGAAGATGTAGTCAAGGTATCCTACGCATGGAAGCCGCCAACCACACCACCTAGGAAAACTTGGAAGGCCACAGGTAAACTATTCAAGTCCAAATATCCTAAAACCTAGAAAATGTTGATAATATATAAACTCTGGATGAAGAAGCAACAATAAAAGAAGGCAACAATAATAAGTAGGAGATAGTAGCAGATTATAATGGAAAAAACAACACAAATTTGAATGAATAGCCATAAAATGACAAAAACTCTCAAGTAGCACCCCCAATATGGTGACTTCAGATGCTAACATCTATAATAATGAGGAACCATGCTTCATACCTACTAGTAGGAGATCCATTAGAAGGAAAAGGCCCCCACATAAGGACCAAGCCTTATGATCATCTCAGCACAGAATGCTAGTGATTCCCCTAAGACAAAATTTTTATTAATGGACTTCATATGGGATAATAAGCCTATTCTACTAGGAATTTTGGAAACTCGAGTAAAGCATTACAACCTTGATGTTTTAAGTTTTTTTCCAAGTCAATGAAAGTTATTACACAACTATGAAACGTTTCTTAATGGAGGAATATTTATACTTTATAATGAAGAGAAAATTTCAGTCGTCAACTCTATAATTCATAATCAAATCATACACCTAGAGATTCATCTGCTGGAGCTTAAGATCAACATTGACATTTCCCTTATATATGCTTTCAACTATTACTTTCAAAGGGCTGCTCTATGGTCTACATTTAGGAGTATCGCTTCCCTAATGAAGGACCCCTGGTTACTTCTGGGTGACTTTGTAGCCATAATGTATGCTAAGGAATAAGAGGGCAAGATTACCCATAATATGAAGACCTTAAGAATTGCCTTAATGAAATTTAAGTGATTGATTTCATTTATATTGGGAACTTCCTCATATAGAGTAATAAACAGAAGGAGAGCACTTTCATCAAAAGAAAATCAAACAAGAGTCTTACCAACGTGGAGTAGATTATAGGAATTTCCTTACACTCAAGCTAATTTGATCAAAGCTCTCAAACCATTCCCTCATTCTTGTCTGCCTAAACATATCAAAAAAGACAATTAACACCCCTTCAAATTCAAAATTGTCCTTACCAATCTTACAAGTTTTCAGGAAGTGGTGAAAAAAGGATCCACAAGGAAGCTTTCAAAGAACCAAGGAGGGAATTAAGATATTTCACAAACAACACACTCAATTTTCACCACCTAGTCAACACAACTAAAAGAGCGTTAGATCAAATTCAAATAGACATCCATAATAAACCAATTTCTACTTAGCTCAAAAATCAAAAGAAACAAGCTCTATATATTTTCACTCAAGCTTTGAAATTCCACCACTCCTTAATGAAACAAAGATCTAGGGTGAACATGTTGCAACATAGAGATAAGAATACAACCTTATTACACAAAGCAATTATTTTAGGCAAGTTACTAATAGAATTGTATCTATTAGCCACTCAATTGTTATCCTAACATCCAAAACCAACATTGTCAAGGTATTATAAGAGAACTTTTCCAATCTCCTAAACTCTACTTGCAACTCTCACTCCTCTCTAAGATCGTTATAGAAATTCATACAGGTTTAATTATCAATTCAAGAATTCAAGCCACTCTTTAAACTTGTAATTACTTAGGAGATAAAAAAATTTCTTGAATCCCTTCATCCAAAGAAAGCTCCTATTCTAAATGGATTTAGTACCAATTTCTTTTTTGAAAACATGGTAAATCACCAATGAACTAGTATTAAAAGTAGCTTTAGGATTCTTTTATAAAGGAAAGCTACTGAAAAAATTAATATGGCCTTCATTACTCTAGTCCCTAAAGGCAAAAACCCAACAAAATTTTAGGACTTTCTACTTATAGACTATTGCAACACAAGCTATAAAATCATCTCCAAAGTACTATTTAAAAGACTAAAATATTACCAATTCACATTGATCATGCCCAAAGAGCCTACATTTCTGGGAGATCTATAAGTGATAACATATCCATTGCATAGGAGCTTTTTAAACACTATACAAGGAAGGTAGGTAATAGATATTATTCTATGAAACTTAATTTCCAAAAAGCTTATGATATGATGGAGTGGTCCTTTTTATTTAACATTTTTCATGCTTATGGATTTCCAGCTTTCTTCATAACGTGGATAAAATAATATGTAAGCTCTGTGTCCTTCAATATTCTAGTTAACGATAAGCCATCAAAACCAATTAAGGGTAAGAGGAATTAGGCAAAGGTATCCTCTCTCCCCTTATTTATTTTCATTAATACTGGATTCTCGATAGATTGTTAGCCTTGGTAGTTGAAAGAAATCCAGGTTTCAATTTCCATAGGAAATGCAAGAAATTAAAAATTATAATCCTAAACTTTGTTGAGGATTTTTTTCTTTCCTCCAAGGAAGACAACAACTCCATTTTATCTCTCACCATAGCCTTAAAGATGTTTAATAAAATATTTGTCTTATCCATCAAAAAATATAAGAGTGACCTATTTATATCCAAAAGTACAAATATCAATAAACCATTATTAGTCTCCATTTTATGTTTTGGAGTTCAAAACTACCTATTAACAATCTAAGCTTCCCTATCTCCTCAGCTAATCTAACTTAGGGAGACTATAAACCTTTGATAGACAAATCATTAGTAAAATCAATAGATGGAGTCATAAAGAACTCTCCATTACAAGTAGAATTTAGTTAATTAAGGTAATCATATCCTCCATTGCTATTTATTGGGGATCCCACATGGTTTTTCCTAAAATCATCAGTAAGAAGATAAATAGAATTCTCAAAAACTTCCTGTAGTCTGGTTATAAACTAGAATCTGATGGTTAGACATGATAGAAAAATTTCTCCATATCCCCATTAGGTTTACCTATGTAAGAATCAAAGTGAATCTTATAACCACCTCTTTTCTTATGTCCCTACTCTAACAACGTTTGGAGATTTATAATGGTGATGTGTAGTATACAAAATTTGCCTAATTTCATTGATTCTATTTTTTTACCTTTCCAAAAATGAAAGACAATCTTGGTACCTTAGCTTTTTAGCTTTTTTGAGGATATGGGAACATCGTGATATTTAAAAAGGAGAGACTAAACTTTCAATACTATTAGCATCCTTATTCTAGCTATGAATTTAACATCAAAGGAGAATTATAACATGCTTTTATGTTAGTTAACTCTTAGCCCTGAGATCTTATATAAAGTCTAAAGAGAATTATATAAGACTGAACTTGAGTAAGAATCAGCTTTAGATAATAAGATCAAGTCATTTACAAAGCATAAGTGAGTAAGCTTTAATGGTTTGTATTTGTGAGGGAATTTGAATTTGGGATTGTTCAAGGTATTCTTAATAATTATCCTCAAGAAAAATTCCTAAGTAATAATAAAAAGGTAGGGGATAGAGGATCATATGCCTAACTGCATTAGTTCCCTTGAATTGATTGGTAGGAGATCCATTAATAAGAATGTTGAAAGAAAATGAAGAAATGCAAGCATAAATCCAAGATATAAATTTGAACGAGAAACCAAACCATTGAAGATTGCACAATATGAAATATTAGATGATAGTATCAAAAGCTTTTGAAAAATCCACTTTGGTTGCATAATTTTTTATGGATATATTGGTGTCATAATCCCTTATCAGCTCCTGAATAAGAAAAATGTCATTAGAAATAAATCTACCTAGTATGAATGTACTCTTAAAAAGATGAATTGAACTCTTCAAACTCCCCTTCAACCTCATAGCTAGAAGCTTGGATAGCGGCTTGTACACTGTTTTACAATACGAGATGGGGTGAAAATCTTTTAGGTTATTAGTATTAAGGAGTTTAAGGATGAGACATATATAAGCAAAATTAAGTTCCTTTAATAATCTACCAAAGGATAAGAATTCCTAGATCACCTGCACTAACAAATCTCTAATGTAAGCCAAGTAAACTAAACAAGCAATTCTTTATTTCTATATAGGTAGCTGGCCTCTAGAGGTCCTATAACACTTCAACATTAAGGGGGCTAGAGTGACCTAAAAGTTTAGTAAGAATCTAGGGACCAATTATATCCAGATTATTTAAAACAAAAAGTTCCTTATATAAGTCAAACACCATTTTATGAATGGAAGTTGCATTGTTGATTAGATAATTATGATTAACAAGTAGGTAATGAATTTTATTAGTGTTCCTTCTAGTTAGAATAGAGTTATGAAAGAACTTAGTGTTAGTGACCTTGAAAAAACTCTTCAGCCTGGGTCTCAACTTCTCAGCTTCCTCATTTATTGATAGGACTTACATTCAGAAATCCAAATCCCTAAAAATCTCTTACAATATATATGAACCCTTCCTTATAAGCTAGGAAAATTAAACAACCTAAAATGAGCATTTTTAGAACCAAAACTGTTAGGAACAACCACTTTTATAAAAGATCT
Source organism: Erythroxylum domingense (assembly GCA_025594535.1). Lineage (NCBI taxonomy): Eukaryota > Viridiplantae > Streptophyta > Magnoliopsida > Malpighiales > Erythroxylaceae > Erythroxylum > Erythroxylum domingense. The sequence continues at coordinate 1,197,425 of JANQBM010000009.1, forward strand.
GAAAAGAGAGGAAGAACAAAGTGTGCAAAATAATTATTCCATATATCTATCCGTGCTTGATTGAACAAGAAACTATGCAGCTTTCTCATAGTGAAGCTCCTGCCTAACTGCTTGTATTCCAGGTAAAGTGATAACAAACAGATCTTAAATTTAATATTTCTAGCAAACCTAATATGGACTCCAACTCTCTGCCTATGGCATTATACTTTATTCCATCTCCTTGAGCTTCCAAAAGGATGAAGGACATAGTAGCAAGGTGCTCCTATAATTTTGCTCTTTAGAAAGAAAACTTAGAAGCATAAATGATTGTCAATTGAAAGAAAACTATGGAATCCAATCTCTTGCACTCTAAATGAATGAATTGACTAGAGCAGTTAAATTTTATAACCTTTATTTTGTCCTTGTCATAGGAAAAAACAATTCTTCCATTTTAGTGATGCAAATGACTGGATCCAAAGATCCATATAGGCGTAAAAAACTTCATATATTCTTGAAATTAATGATTTTTAGTTATATTCTCTTATAATCCTAAGATAGAAGGATTTTAATCTAAAAGTAGGTATTTTATTGCTTGTATCTTAAGAGGTTCATTAATCCCTCTAATATTCCAAAAAATCCTGACTGAGTTGGCTTAAAGAACTTACTAGTCCCTGGCTTTTTTCTTCCTTCTGCCAGATTTTTTGTTTGAAGTTGGAGTGGAATTCTCACACAGTTTCTCCATTGGTATATAAGTTTCGTGATTACTGCCTCCTCCTTTTTTGGTTCTTTATCTTTAGAAATCTCAAGTAAATTCTAATATTCTTCACCTATTTCAACTTCTTCTATAATTTTCTCACCAAGACTAGATACTTGGACCTTAGTTATTTTTTATGGGTTAGAAGTTTCAGTGGTTTTAGCATTAGGTTTGGATTTAGAAGGAGTATTCAGGTTCTAAATAATAGTGCCCATTTGTCTTTTCTCCATTGTATCCCGTTTCCTATAAGTTCTTAATAGTTTCCTATTTTGAACAATTTCCTGTTTCTTTCCAAACTTTCTTCCTAAATTGTGGTCTCTAATTGTAAGAAAGTTTGATTTCAATTCTAATAAGTTCACCCACTTTATTAAGTTTCATTACTAGGAAGGCCTCAGGTATTTCATCGCTTATCTTAACCTCAACACTGATTCTAGCATAACAAAACCTTTCTAGCTTTGCAGTGGGAGAATCAAAAGCTAATGGTTTACCTACTGAACTAGCAAGGAAGCTTAAACAATCCAATGTCCAATACCCAAAAGGGACATTATGGAAATTGATCCATATGGAAAAGAAATCTATTCCATTTTATCCAATTCCATACCTGGAATCCACTTTTGGACAAACATATGTTATCCCCCTATGTGCCAAGATCCAGTCTCCATAACCAAGGAATTTGAAAATTAAATACTCCTCTTTAGTCAATAGTGTTTTTCCTAGGCTTTTGCAGTGCCGTTTGGAATGTAACCTAGCTTAAACTTAAGGGAATTTAGGTCTTTTGTTTAAAAAGAACCCAACAAGGCTACAAGACTAGGATCTAGCTCTAACCTGTAGAAGCTCTAAAGGTGAGGAAACAACCCCATTCACGATGGTTGAGAGGAAAAGCTTATGTTTCTATGAGGAGTACTTTCCTGGAACAACACTCCTCCATGTTTTAGTGATAGCCTTGGTCAACACTATGGACTTTCCATTCCCTCGATTTTCCATGGACTCCCAAATAGATAGTAAATCTAAATCCATGCTTCTTGACTCCTATAAGGCCTCTTAGGTAGTCTTTGAGCTACCTCGTATGGAAGGCTCCATTTTTCTTACAAATAGTGACGATATTGGCAAGAAATTGATAACTTGCCAAACATTTACTATTAATAACACTATAGATTAATTAATTAATCTATAATGTAAGCCCTCCTCCTTAGCTTCTAGGACGTCACTTGAATTGCCTCACAAACCACCTAAAGTTCCCTCCTTAAAGTTCCACTCTTGTTAGACACTTGAGTTGCTTCTCACCATTATCACAAAAGATCGTTGCCTCTCACCTCTTACCGCTCGCCACTGTAGATTAATCTTGACACTCTTGCTAGACACTACAGTTGATCTAGTACTCTAGCCACTCTCGGCCCAATCTACTCAATGTTTACCATTAGATTAAGGTTTACTTACAATAGCATATATGGTTCTTTTTCTATCTAGATCCTTTTTAGTTCAAATTTTATAAATTAATGATCAAAATTTACTTAGCCCCCTTATGTTATGCTACATATTCTAATTCTTGTAAAATATAAAGCTAGATAGTATATAACAACTAGTTAAAATCATAATAATAAATTTAAAACAACAACCATTTTGTTTTGTATGATAAAGATAACTGTAATTATACCTATATGTAATAATTAATTTTTATATAAATACTTGTAAATGAAAGTCATAATGTAAGTCACTTAGAGATTTCGAAAAAAAATCATATTAAATGTAACTTTATGGTGGCGAACTAGTGCATAACACCTTATATTTGGAAAAGGTAGTCACTAACTAATTCACCCTATCTAATAAAATGGTACTTTCTAATACTGCCAACTAACTTCTTCCGATTAACAATTTGACCTTAAACTATTTATCCTAGGTAATAAAATGGTACTTATCACATTCTACTACCATCTAATAGGCCCTAAGCTAATTATGATCATTAAAACTTTTTATTTATCATGAATGCATCCTAAGTAATAGTGGAGACAATGATATGTTAGGGAGCGTAACTATTAAGTGTCTTTACAAAGGAAAACACATTTACCCCATAGCTAGTTTGAAACTCTCGGTAACTCCAATCCGTAACTAAAGTTTCCTTTTATAACTAACTATAGTGTAATGGAAGAGGTTCTTAGTGTTTAAACCATACAATCTTAGTATATGGAATCTTGCTAAGGTTGCTTGAAGAACCATCTTAAAAGAGTAATTAATGAAACTGCCATTATTGGTGTGCTTGTAGATGATGGTATATTCTTCATGATAAAGTCAGGTTTGTATGGTCTCTGTATAAAGAGATTTGGAATAGAGTTTTTCCTAAAGATTTTCTTGTTAAATTAATGGTTTGAGAGTGGCAACAACTCTTAAGTTTCCTAAGGGTCCTGTTGAAAGCCAATTATCAAACCAAAAACTTATACATTTTCCATCTCCATTTAAAAACATAAACTCAAATCTAAACTTATCCCTTCTTTTCAAAATTGCTCTCAAATTTAAGGATAAAGATGGTTTGATTTTTTGGTGTCATATGACCTTGTTCTTGATGTATATATCATGAATCCATTTGCACTATAAAGTTTATTTATCAGACATTAGCCTTTATAATATCTTCGTGAGCATGACTGTATTTAATTGTTTTTAAAGAAATTATGCTAAGACCACCTTTATCTTTTGAATTGAAAACATCCTTCCACCTAACTCTAGCTCTTATGGATGTTTCTCCACTACCTAACGATAGAATTTGTTGCAATGGATTTGATGATATTAGTTGGAAGAGCAATATGAGCAGCCTAATATGTATTAATGGAATTTAAAATATAAGCAATGAGTTGTGCTCTACAATAAATGGATAAAATCTTACTACCTTAATTAAAAATTTTGTTATTAATCTTATCAATCAAATTACTGAAGTCTCTCGATGAAAGTTTGGAAGCAAAGACTGGACTTCTAAGATAAAGCATAGGGAGGAATTGGAATTTAAAACCAATAAGATTCCTCATAGAATGCTTTTGTCTCATTCCACTTCTTAAAAGACAGAATCCATTCTTGGAATAATTGATTTCTTGACTAAAGAGTTTGTTGAAAACCTTAAGAGCATTCATGAGGATTCAAACAAAAGTAGGGTCAACTTTAGAGAGGGGTATGAGTTCAATAGTAAAACTTAGGTTTGTGATTTGTAGTTGCCCACATCTTAAGTGGAATTTAAAGTGCTTAGTTCTCTCTACTACTCTTCTGAGAGTTTTGTTGAAGACTTCCACCACTAGAGCAAAAAGATATGGTGATGTAGGATTTGCCTGTCAAATCCCTTTATAGCTTTTAAGAGATTTAGATGCCTGGCCATTGAAAAGTATCCTGAACGAGGGAGTGGTTATGCATTGTGTAATTCATTAAATGAAAGTTTGTGGAAAACCTATAGCATGGAAAATGTTTATGGTGAAATTTTAATCCACATTATGATATGATTTTTTCAGATTAATTTTAAGTAAACAATTCATGATGCCTGTTCTCTTGGAGAAAGTTTTCACTAGCTCCTATAGCAATAAAATGTTTTCACCAATGATTTTTATAGGGATATATGCTCCTTAGGTAGTATCAGTGTAGTTTTAGAGGACACTCTTTAACTTGTGAGCAAAGATTTTAGAGATCATCTTATATACTATGTTGCAATAGGAGACATGGAAATTTTTAAGAACTAATTCTGCTCACCACACTTAAAAATGAGGGTCAAAATGGTTTTATTGACTTTATGAGTAAGGATCCCTTGTTAAAGAATTCCGAGACAACACTAATAACTAGTTACCTTATTAGAGGCCAAGATTTGATGAAAAAGGACAGGTTAAAATCATCAGGGCCAGGAGCTTTATGAGTATTTAATGATTTCAGAGTGTCTTCAGTCTCTTATATGGTGATAGGATTGTTTAAAGATTCAGCTTCTTAAGAGATAACAAATTCCTTCATGATTTCCTTGAGGAATGTACTGGATGAATGTGCATTAGTAGGAAAACTAAAAATGCAAGAGAAGTAACTGAATGCCTCATCTAACAGTTTCTATTGTGATCCAATTTGTGATTTTCAAATTCCATTATTTTATTCCTTTTGAAGACCATAACCCTATAAAAGAAAGCAATTTTTCTATCTTCACTTTTTAGCTATTCAATTTGAGACCTTTGCTTCCTCAAAGAGAAATAATAGAAAAGAGCATTATATAGCTTTTTCAATATGAAGAAGTGGACAGAGGATGTATTGAGCGCTATGGAGATAGCTAAAATTAATATGGCTATACAAATGGACAGGCCATCTCCACCTACATAGGGGAGGGAGAAACTGATGGTTGATAGCAATGAAGAAGCTAATGTAACATCTATAAGGGATTTATGTACTAAACCTTACTGCAAGGTTCATTTTGGTTTTACACAACACATTTTATATGTGATATTTGTATCAATTTTGGACAAAGAAGGTTAACGTTTTGCATTTAATTCTTCTGTTGTACAACTGTTGTTTAATGCAAAACATAATGGTACAACTTTCTTGTCATATAGTTTTTATATAATGTGTCTTACCCCAAATTAGATATATGCTTCTTTATAACTTACTGAACAAGTTATGAAAAGAAGAACCCTGATGAATGATAAGTCATACATATTGTGACATAAAGTTTTATCCACATTTTTAGAGAGAGGATTGAGAGATTGATTAAGAAAAGCATTCTCTCAATTTTAGATTATGATGATCTAGGAACATGTGCTAATTATTGGAGGGGTAAGTTGATTAATAAGGAAAAGGGGTTAACTCGTGTTTATGCCTTGTTGGGTCTGATACATATGATATCAGAAGACCTTACATAGTTGCATTATGCAATTCCAAATTTATTCTGACATTTGTTGATGATTATTCTCATTACAGTTATGTGTTCTTGCTTAAAGATTGAAGGTTAAGAACCAACTGGGAAAATTCATTAAGATAGTCAGATTTAATCATGGAGGAGAGTATTATGGAAAACATGGTGTTTCAGGACTTGAAAATGTCTGTTTTCCATATATGGAATCGGTTGGAATAGCGACTAAGTTTACTATGATGGGTAGTCTTGAGCAAAATGGTGTGTTACCAAAAGGCATAACAACACCCTAAAGGACTTGAAAATGTTAATACAAAACAGGACTATAATCTACTTGATTACCTAGAAGTGTGGAAACTTAGTCTTGCACACATTTGTGTATGGGACTGCCTTGCTATGGTAGTATAATGTTTATAAAGATAAACTGCATGCTCATTTTTCTCATTGCTATTTAGTAAGATATCTTAACCACTTTAAAAGCTACATGTTTTACTATAGAAGGAGGAGGGATTAGAATAGTGGAATCACAAACAACTAAGTTTTTGTAATACGATGTCTATGATGATGGTGAGTCCTTTGACCCTTCGGATGATAGTAGGGTGGATATTACAGTTATTATGTAACCAATATACAATTAGATCTAGTGGATCTAGATCTTTGTACCATGCTTGTACAGGAACAGTAACTCATACCTGTACACACAGCGATTCCTGGGGTACAAGATCTAATGCAATTGTGTAAATCCACTAGAGTGAGACTAACTACTATCCCATCTGATTACATAGTCTACTTGGTGAATAAGAATATAATGTTAGACATGTTGTGGATCTAGTTACTTTTATAGAAGCTATTTTTGGACCCAATGCGGATTTGTGGTAGATGCAATGATTAATAAGATTCAAGTCATGAAGCATAGTTAGGTCTGGGAGTTAACAGATTTGTAGTGGAACTATAAACCTGTCAGTTGTAAATGAAGTTTTAAGACCTAAAGGATTTCAGAATAAAGTTCAACAGTTTATAGGCTCATTTAGCTGCCTGATGATTCACTCAAGGAGAAAGGTTGACTTTAATGTTATCTTTTCTCTCGTGTCCTTGTAGGATACATTCTGAGTGATTAAGAAAATTATAGCTCATAATGATATAAAGTTACATCAGATAGCTATCAAAACTGCTTTCCTAAATAAAGACCTTTATAAAGAGGTCATTGAACAACCTGAAGAATCTGAGGATCCATATGGAACTGACATGATTTGCACGTTAAGTAGATCAATGTATGATTTACATCAAACCTCCCGAAAGTGATACCTTACATTTGATGAGGTTGTGACCTCTTTCAACTTTGTGGAAAATAAAGTTAAAAAGATACTTGTATCGCGAGGTTAGGGAGAGCAAAGTTATCTTCTCGTTATTGCATATGAATGATATATTTCTCCCATTGAATAACTTGACCATATTGCATGAGGTTAAGCAACTTTTGGCCAGGTATTTCAATATGAAGGACCTTAGTAAAGCATTTTTTGTCCTAGATATTCAAATTTATCAGGATAGACCTCTCACGGAGTGCATACATTAAGTATGTTCTACAAAGGTTTAATACAGTTGACTGTAAACCTATCGTAGCACCTATCTCTCATAGTGAGAGATTATCTTTGGTATAATGTCAAAGAATAAAGTAAATAGAGAGGTTATAAGGAATGTTCTATATTTTAGTACGGTTGATAACCTGATGTATGGTTAGGTAAGTACTAGGATAGACATTGCATTTACTATTTGAATTTTTGGTCAATATCTAGTTAACCTAGGTATAGACCATTGGAATGCATTCAAACAAGTGTTAAGATACTTAAAGGGAACTAAGGATTATATATTGACATATAGAAAAGTCAACAGGCTAAACCTTGTAAGGAATTCAGATTCAATTTTAAGTTATCTGTCCGGATGATTGAAAGTCCACTTAAGGTTACATTTTTATATTTGCAAATGGTATAATTTCACAAAAGCGTGTTAAGTAGATATGGGTGACTTCCTAGACCATGCATGCAGAATACATGTTATGGGACTGCTTCACAGATGGTTTTACTTAGAAACTTGATTTCTGAGTTGTCTGTGGTTGATTCAGTGGCTAGATCCATTCGATTGTATTATGATATTCTTGTTGCTATGTTGTTTGGTAACAACAAAAAATATCACAGGGTCTTAGCATTTGGAATTCAAATATTTGACCATAAATGAGTTGATATGAAAAGGTGACATTAAATTTTGGAGCATTTAAGGACTGAGAAAATGTTAGTCAATCTTTTAACTAAAGGACTTCACCCACTTTGATTGTGAGACAAGTATATAGTATGGGTGTTTTGAAGTCCTTAAACATTGTTAGTTAGGGAATCATTATGTTTACTTCATCTACATTTATTCATTTGATGTATTATGACAGTATAGTGATTTATCAACAAAGATGATCATTATTTATCCTTAATAATACGTGAAATCATACATTGTCATAATAAGTGTGAAAGTCTTAAGATTTGTTTCAATCTTAAGCATTTAAAGGTCATTGGGCATATATACAGATTGACCTTAGGCCTATATCATTTAGACGCATATAATTTTTATACAGATATCCATAAAGTTTGACATGACATAGGGGGATATAAGTTTTTAATCCCATAAAGGTTCTCTAATGCAATTTAGAATTCAGTTAGAGAATATAAAGGTTTTCTCTTATAGAGTTTAGCATTTGATGAGAGGAAACAAGTTTTCTCTAATGCAACTTAGCATATGCGATTTAGCATAAAGTTTAGAGAAATCGAGACCTACAAACGACGATGATATAATTTAGATCATATAGGTTTCATCTTAGTTTGCCACACTCCATTTTCCCATTCATATTAGTGAGGTATTAGATATGCATGATTATAATAGATCTGTGTCGAACATGAAACATGTATTTGATACTTTTCAGTATCAAAATCCTTTCAGGACGAAATGATGGACATTCGCTGTCTTTGGATCAAATTTTTTGTTTTTAAACCTAGTAGACTAATAAAGCAGTGTGAATTATTTAAATTGTTTTCAACTTGAGTTAACATTACAATTAAGTATTGTCCAACGGGGAGAATGTTGGACATTTTAGACATTTTTCATAAAGTTGGACAACATTTAATTGCATTTTTTTATTTTTCAATAACTTAACAATTAAGTGTAACTTAATTCGGATAAAGATAATAAAGTGGCCTAATAAATGATTTAAGTCAATAGGCTGAAGTCCAGGAGGAAAACGGATTTTGATAAGTATGGGCTGGACCCATATCGGGCCTATGATAGAGAAGCTCGATATGCATGCTACTCCTTTAGTTGCTAATATTATTTGTAATTATAAGAATTCTCTGACCTATTAAGAGAGCTTACATTTTGATAAAACTATAAAAAGGCTTTATCGTGTAATGGGTGGTGTTGTACCATTATTCAACTATTGAAAACCAAAATGCCCATTGATTTGGAGCATCCCTACAGAAGAATCTAATAAACATCTCTAATATTTTGTTAATGGCTTCAGTCTTTCCATTTTTTTATGGGTGATAAACGACACAGAAACTTAATTTAACACCTTGTAATCTAAAAAATGTGTTTAGAAATATAGCATCACGATCGCTCACTATAAATTCTAGCATTCCATGAAGCCTAAACATATAATTAATACAAAATTTGTGCTACATCTTGTGATGTGTAAGGGTGCCCCAAAGCCATGAAATTAACATATTTTCTCAACTCGTCAATCAACATGTATACACATGATTTCCCTCTAAAATTAGGCAATTCTTCTATTATGTCAATACTTATCTCTCACCTACACCCTTCTGGTATTTGTAGTGGTTGTAATAATCCTATACTTGTGGCTCATTCATACTTGCTTCGCTGACAAGTATTGCACTTAATGTAACATCCCGTCCCCATATTAAGGGTTAGGACCTAAAATTTCAATGCATGTAAGCTTAAAAAGAGATTAAGGAAATGCAATTTTCTTGCTCATGCATAATGTTAGCATATATGCACATGAATATTGAATCTTTGCACAAAAATAAGCGTACATGCATTCATTGAAAACTTCTGGGCACGATTGTTTTTAAATGTGATGTTTTTGAAAATGAGAAGTAGAGAAAGTGGAAAGAGTGATCTAGGTATGAGTTGAGAT
>JANQBM010000009.1:1224082-1252403 GCA_025594535.1 Erythroxylum domingense
ATTAGAGAATCACTATGGACCTCTCCAATTCAATTTATCACTTACAATTCTTATTTTTCAAAAATCACTTCCTTCACACTTCTACCGGGATAATTGTCATGAACGAATGTACACTAATTTCTTATATGCACATAACTCACTATTCACTACTGCATGAGCATGAGATGTGGTAATTTATCACATCAGGACCCGTTTCTTTGGTCCGACCCGTTCTCTGAAAACGGGATGTTACAATACGTGGAGGAGCAGCTTGATGGTTCCTCAACCTATCTTCTTAAGCGCCATCAACACCAGAATTCTGCTTCCTTGCTGGGCAATCCATTGAGCCATGTCCTACAATCCCACAGGACCAGCAAATTTGTGGGAGACCCTCATATGCAACTTTGATCTCATCCCCATCCAAAATAACCCGAGATCGGAGAGGGACACTGATATCCACATCCACTGCCACCCTAGCAAATTTTCCTCGTTGAGACTGTTGAGTGTTCTCGTCTATCTTGATCATATGACCCACAAGGTTACCCAAAGCACGAAGAATTAACGGGTGGTATCTAGACACAGGAAGCTCTGGAAATCTAACCCAAACTAAAGCTCTCGTGATTTTTCCCTGTGATGGTCGAAACGTAGGATACCGTGGCTGACTATAAGCACTTGCCCCAACATTGTCCATGGCCCCTTCGTTAATGCATTCAGATAGTCTTCCTCCTCAATAAAATTGATTAAAAAATAATCATAGTCAAGATCAATAATGTTCATTGGCCCTTTAGGCCTCCACAATGACTTCAAACAGGATTGCAACGTTTTGCACCCAATCTTGCGTCCTAATAGCTTCACCACCACCGCCCGTTCCCATTGCTTGTTGAGGCGATTCTTGAATGCGTTTGATAACTCCAGCGCAGATCCCCGCTCCCCATTAACAACTGTGATGTCTCCTTCCTCAAAATCATCTAGCACCTCCTTAGGCCATGGTAGCTCCTCCTTGTCCTCTACAGCCTGTCGCCCAATCACCGCTGCACTATAGCTAAGTTTTGCGATGAGAGGTGGCGGGTCTTCGTCCCTGTCCCGTATACAAACTTTCTTTGTCTCATGGCCTTCATGTTAATAGTCGTGCAGGGCTTCCCGATCCGTGTCAAAGCGTTTCAAGGTTTCCATTCTTTTTTTTATAGAACCGAACCCATTTTAATACCACTTGTTAGCTCCAGGGAGTGCACTTATACGGGAGATTTTTATCATGGGCCTAGTGAGAAAATATAATCGTAAATTTTGACACCATACTTCAACCCAAAATTTTAAAATGTTAAGTTTATTTATCTTTTTTACTTATATATTCTTGACTAATTCCGTATCTTTCTAACCAGAGATTCCCACGTACTTAAAATGTCAACAACATTGTCATGATATCACTAATCTCTTTTTCGTGTCTTGTTTTTGCTTTCGACGAGTCCTTTAGACCCTCTTCTAGGCGTCGAACTTCAGCTGTTCTTGTGCTTTCAGCCATTTCCGCCGAGGAACGTCCGCTCTGATACCAAATGTTTCGAGAGTTTTCCGTAGACAAACAACGAGTACAAGTACGAAGAAGAAAGGACAATCGAGAAAATATGATATGTTTTCTCACTTCAGAATTTTTCGTCCGTACATGTTTAGTTACAGCAGCTATTAACGATGCTTATCCCTTTATGATATTGACACGTGTTATAATCATACATTATTTGGTAAGACAGTTACGCTTCAGCTCGCTTTATTCCATTTACTGCTGATTGATTCATCGGCGTCGTTTGCTTCATCGTCTTTCTTCTTCCGCTTGTCCTATTCGACGTGGTTTTCTATTAATTTCTTCTTTCATTGAATATTTTCCGTAACAGTTTGTTTATATGGTGACTCGTTTGATCTTCAATCGCAAACCGATACATTTTCGTCATTGCCAATAACGGAACACTTGTGATTACGTTGGTAGCTGTTACATCTAGGAAATGAAAAACCTAAACCCGAGTCAGAAAAGTCAACTTAAACACTGACTACCAAGTCCAAGGTCTCTTCATTTGCAGATGTCTTCAAACGTTGGATCGCTTTCTCAACCTACGAAAGTTTTGACGACAGTCACTATTAACATCAGAAATAAGAAGCAACTTAATGTATACGTAAATCTTAGGCATATACCTCTGCATCCCAGTTAGTCCTTGCTGTAATGATTGTTAAAGTTGCTGTTTGCAGAAGAACCCCAATTATCATACCCCACCAAATCCCCTGGAAAGAGTTCAGAAATTATTAGTGAAGTTTCCTCTGTTTGCTCGTAAATGTCTTGATCTTGAGAGGGATAAAGGAGCTTACTGCTACTCCTAAGCTGGTTTTGAAGCCAAGGACACATCCAATGGGAAGTCCTATGATGTAGTAAGTTGCTAGATTAACATAAGCTACCACAGCTTGCCATCCACTTCCAATTGCGACACCTTAAAAGTCCAACAAGAAACTCGCTATTATGGTGCTCTACGAAACCTTTATACACCACTGTCAATTTTTTGCCAATTATATCTATTTTTCATTGCGTCAATCACCTGAGAGTATGGGTTGAATGCCATTGAGGAAGACAGAAATTGCAAGCAGCGGAGTCAAATTGGACACTGCTTCTATCACTTCAGAGTCACTTGTGAATAGTTTGCTCAATCCAACCCGGAATATCAGAATGATTGCACAGAAAATTATACTGATAAGAATGCTAGTTGCATTTACTACGACCACTGAAAATTTTGCTACTCTTGGATGGCCTGCTCCTAGTTCATTACTCACTCGAATGCTGTGTTTATTTTGTAGATAACTCAGTTAGCCAACACCAAACAAAAGGTTTCATTGATCATCAGACACCACGTTCAAGATGAAAAGAAAAAGAAGGGCTTGTACATGAGTTACTAACCTGGCAGCTGCACTTAGTCCCAACATAAATTGCATGTCCCAGTTCAAGTAATTCATACTGAACAAGTTTTGGTTCCAAAGTCAGTACTAAGTAAATGCAAGAGAAACAAGAGAAAACAATTGTGGATGGGTATCAAATACCCTGACATACCAAATGGAAATGGAGTCCAGTGAGATTGTTGGGTTGGTGAGGAGGCCTGATATGAGCACAAGGCCTTGATTGTACCATATCTCTAAACTGCGTTGCAAGTACCACGTACACAAAGCACGTTATTACTTTAGCAGAGACTTCAGTTTTCAAAATATATCTGCTACTCTTTAACACATCATAGAATTTCTTCAGAACTCCTTCCATGCAAAAATGAACTAAGATTACGTAGCGAGACACAGAAAGTTTGCGGAAGTACCAGAGCATGACAGCAGAAGCCACTGTGAGCTTAAAATAAGGCCATATTCCTCTGAATGCACTGACTGATAAACCTGTCCAAGTTTCTTTGCAGGATGGGCTTAGAACAACGTAAAGTCCATTCAAGATGACAAGTAGCCACCATGAGAAACTCAGTGTCAGAGCTGCTCCTAGAAGCCCATAATTCAACACATAAACAACAACCCAGGAGAGCAGAATGTGAAGCAGGAACACCCCAACAGACATATATGCCAAAGGGTTCACGATGTTCTGTGCCTGAAGAAACCTCTGCATAGGGCAGCTTATTGCAAATGCATATAGCTGAAGTATCAGACCACGAGCAAAAATTTGGCCATAGTCGGCGATAGAATCCGATTGTCCAATAGCTCGAAGGACTGTTCCCGAGAACCAGTATAAGAAAGTGAGCAGGATAGCTGCTCCTATATGTAATACTATTGCCCTCTGGCAAATAATGCCCATTGCTGAGTACTTCTTAGCTCCATAAGCTTGTCCACACACTGTCTGCACAGCACTGGCCATACCCAACTTTTGTTTTCCAAAGAAAAGTAGAAAACTTGTTAAAAAGCCTGTAACATTAACATGTTCATTTCATTTATTTATGCTAAGAATAGTACGGAAAATTTTCATTACCATGATTCCGTAAGCAAGACCTTGAATTCCTACACTAGCAATAGATGCTCCAGCGAGCTCAATAGCACCCAAATGCCCAGAAAACATAAGAGTCACAAAGCTAAGCATGTAGTTGAAGATTGAAACAACTATAGATGAGCCTGATAGGAACCAAAGTAGTCTTGATTCCCATGCAAAAAGTCTAGGCCACCACCGTACGGCCACCGGACTTTGCTCCAAAAATTCTTCTACTGCAGTTGATGACAAGTCGGGAATTCTAGAATGAGAATCAAGTCCTAATAGCAATGGTCTGTATTCTGTTGACTCCATCACTGTTTCTGTCCAGCCACGGAAAAATCACTGTCCGGACTCCAGCCACAGAACTTTTTGAAAACTTACACGTATTATATCACTCTGCTTTTGTGTGTTCTTATCTATTTGGCAAAGAAGATGTAATATATAGCTACCATTCCTATAGTTGAGGAAGATGACTGGCTGCATCTAACTACTTGTAACGTAACGCTTGCTACAGGAACTTGAAGGGCAGGATTTTATTTTTACTAATTTAGTTCTTAATTCGATGGTTCAGATTCTTGAATGTAACCATAGTTATTAATTACTTGCTTTCCTGATTTAATATCTCAAATAAACCAATTTAACCAACAAAACATAGCACTCGGGTTGCTTAGTATGGCCATGGAGGATAACAAAAATTCATGAAGAAAAAAAATTATATGTTATTCACTTGAATATAATAGAATAGGATAAAAGAAAGGTTAATAATAGACAGTCACAGATGGACTGTAGGTCGTGCAGGGTGAGGTGAAACGCACGTGAACCAAACCTTCAAACAGAAATTAAGGTTTGGGCACCAGATGGTCTTGTGTTGAGTTTGCCAGTTTGGTAGTCAAGTCAAACTTGGGTCATCTTAGTTAAGAGTCTTTAAGCAGACACTCTCGTTTTCTTCCCGAAACCAAACATGGGAACTTGCCCGCGTTGCGTATCGGTTAGTAAAATCAACAAATCATGCTTACAAATATTAGCCTCCGAAGAGTTCCAACAGAGACCTATCACACCAGATGATGAAGAGTTAGGCCTAAGTTAAAACACTAAGCATAACAGAACAGATTAAATAATTATCTATATATATATATATATATGCCATTATCAGAATGTGATTCACGACACCTCTTTAACCACAAAATGGGTTCAAAGAAACAGGTGGTGTCTAAGGATACAATTTACAACAGACATACATACAACTCAGTAATGCACTAACTAGTTCGTTTTACTCGATGTAAAAGCATTAGAACGTCTGCTGCTTTAATATTCAAGGAGTTACTTCGAGCTGCAATCCTGCATCCTACTAGTTTGGTCTTTCTATTCAAGAGCTGCAATCCTACTACTGAGGCCTTCTTTCCCCATCTTGTTGCACTTCAAAAGGAGATAGTATCTTGATATACCACACATTATTAACAAATTCCCTGAAATGCCCGAAAACTTAAACATAAATAACAGTACTTTAACTGCTTCTTTTCCTCTTCATGGAAAAACTGGAAGAAAATAAATAATATCATAAAGTGAATAAAAGCTTCAAAAACATATCTGAACACTTACTGCCAAGGGTCATCACCAAGGAGAAGAACATCATTCTCCCGGTCAACAACTACAAGCTGCCAGCCTGATCTTCGAGGGTCCTCTAGTTGGCCTTCAAGGCCAAACATGCGAGCAAGCTCACTGCGCAGCTCATGATAGCTGCTAAATTTGGAAATATCCAGGGAGCGCCCAAAGGACCCTGATTTGTGAACCTGACAAAATTATATTAACTTAGGTCGGTAATCAATTGAAGGTGAACCATGAAAACATTGACTTCATAGAGCTCAAAAAAGTATTAGTGGCTGCAGATGACCAGAGAAATAACATAAACAAATCTGAAAAACTAGGAAAAAGGATATAAAGAGTGAGAGTGCATCATTTGCAGAAACATAACTGGGTTTCACTAGTTTGATAGTTACTTCACCAACCAAATAATAACTTCAAAACATGGAAAGTATATGGACTACTATTATTGATCCGTCACGTAATATTCATGAAGTTAATACTGAAGACTACTATCACATAAATGACCTGGTAGCAAATTAGAAGAATCATTACAAATGTAATCAAATCATTACAAATGTAATCACTAAGTATTATTACAAAAGCATGTATGGATAGGATGTTGATCACGTTTACCTTCACAAACGTTCTGATTGGCATGTTCACTTGGTCCACATTTTCAGAGGAATGCAAGAAACCTGATTCATCAACACAACTTGAAGTCGTCATATCTGAATTAGGAGGAATATCACCTCCTGCTGCACTTGTGAAAGTAGATGTGATAAATGGCATCGATAATGAGTCATTTTCAGTGCCTATATTCCTCAGGTTTGATATCCCATGCTGCAGCGTGAAAGGAGAGTTATCAATGCTAACTCCAAATAAGAGATTGTTTTGGGCATCAGCGGCACCTTGATACGATGTGTACTCTCTCCCAGGAAATGGAGATAACATTGTAGCAAGTTCAGAGACACTTGAATTTGCTGTTCCTAAATGTTCTACTTGTGGAAGTACAAAGTGAGAATCTCCTTTAGCTATATGAGGATCAAGTGTTGCTTGCTTCAGTAAGAAGTCAGAAGAGATAACAGAGTTGGATCCATTTATGTTTAGTAAGTGGGATGTTGCTTCTTGAGATAAGGAACATATAACACTCTGCATCGAGGAAACATCAGATGTGGCCATTGAATTTCGAACAGGTTCCGGAATAGCCTGCTGCCGACTCTGTGAAGGAACTGGTTGCAAAGGAGGCCCGGATTGGTGAACAGAAGTAAGAAGAGCAACAGTTGAGACAACATTGGGAATCTGGTGCTGAGCAGACAACTGCTGAAATTGTTGAGGTTGTGGGACTTGCGGCTGCTGATATGATTGGTGTTGTTGATGCTGATTTGATTGGTGTTGCTGCTGTTGATGTGATTGGTGTTGCTGCTTCTGCTGATCACCATGCTGTTGACGATGCTGTAACTGCTGTTGCAGAAGATGAGCCTGAGTTTCTTGGAAGTTTTGAAGAAGAGAATTCTTAAGATTGGACTGTTGCAACATCTGCCTTTGAAACAAAGCAGGGGGTCCATTTGAAGCATTTTGTGGCTGCTGGAATTGCAGAAGAGCCTGAGATGGTATTTTAGAAGATTCAACATTCCGCATCTCCTGAAGTGCTGCAGCTGCCATTGCTTGATAGACATCAGACTGTAGTGCTGGGGAAGAGGTATCAAACCTAGACTGCATCCATGGAGTAACACCAAAGCCCTGAAAGTCCATTGATGGAATTCTCTGATCTCCTAACCCCCCTTGAAGCCAAAGTAGTGGAGAATTGATACTCAAATAACCATCTTGACCTGAAATTGCAGATTCAGAGAACTCGTATCAAATTGTAATAGGGACAAAAAAAATCACTTCTGACCTTCAAGCATAGTTCAATCGTACCATGAAAGGATGGCAGTCCAGATGGCCATGGCCGCTTAAGTCTTAGAGGGAAATGGGATGGATACATGGGAAATGTTGTTAATGGGTCAATCTCCCACAAGGACACCCGTGGCTGCCTCTCCCCTGCAGTTGATTCATCCCAGCCAACCTAAATTAACAGAGAAAGGATTTCATCATTCACTTCAAGCGAATAAACAATTAAACACATTAGTAGTCCTTCGACACATGTAGTAGAAAGATCACCTAACCTTAACAGAGCGCCAATGGGAGTTAGGCCACCGTACAGGATCTAAATCACTAATGCCAGTAATTGCACCCATGTATCTGGATAAATAAAAAATTTACAAATAAATTTATCAACTAAGTATGATTGTCACAAAACAGTATATAAAAAAAGGAAGACACCAATTTGATCATGGAAAGGAAATTAAAGAATCAAATATGAAGTGATTTGCAAAACAAGAAAAATAAAAGAGAAGAAGATAGAACAGATGAGAAACCAAAGTTCACAAGGAAACATGTTATGTCATTAACTCAAACAAAGAATTTAAGCTGAAAAAATCAACAGTTAAATGCAAGAATAACTGAACAACATTCAGAAGCAGTGAAACAACCTACAATAGATTAAACATTTCGTTATAACAAAATAAACCAAACCTAACGTTTCTACATTCCGTCTGACCTTGACAGTAACTTTAATGAGAACATTTGTCCTAATTCTTTGTATTTCTTGTGCATATCACAACGCAAGATATTAAACAATTAAATCCACAATGTACTTCTTTTAAGAACCTACAGCCATGCAAGGATTTGTTACAAAACCAAACCCATATTGACCTAACAATTCCCTTTTGGACTTTATAGAATCACAAGCACGAAAATAATCTAGCAGGAATTGATTAGTAATCATGTTCTATAGACTTGTAAACTATCTAATCTCCTCATTCCTATCCAATATGAGAACTTGAAACCTGCTACATGTGGGATGTCACTATCTCTCCTCCTTCAACCTTTGATATCCTTGATGTCTCATCAAGTTTCAATACTAGAAGGTTTATATACTCTTCAAGTAGAAGCGGTCAGAAGCCACTGTTTGCTCATAGTCCCTACCATAGCCATCACTCCGGCCCACATTGTTGCCAAGTGTTACAGATCCAATGGCTTCCACTAAGTTCTTTGACCTAACATTGTACTCCTAGGGGTCAGCTCTGATATCATTTATAATAATTGAAGTTTAGATTGGCCTCACAACAACCCCACTTCAGGCTTTATAGAATCATATACCCAAAAATAGATAGTTAAGAGTTGATCAGTAATAATGTTCTATAGACTTGTAAACTATTCAATTTCATTATTCCTATTCAACATGGGAATTTAACACCCACCGTTGTGGTCACCAAATTCCATAAGGACCTAAACTTGACGAGGTGCATCCAAGCAAATCCCTCTGAGTTGCTTAAAAAGGTAGAAGGTACCAAGGCAAACAACATTGCTGACCTCCTTACTGATGCATCAAATTTGATAGGATTTAGCTATTCTCATACATTTAACACTAAGAATTATTTTAGGTATACTAGAAATTAAACTTTTTATCATAGTTACACAGATTTGTTCTACTCAATCCACTATATATTTTGAGTTATTGATCTTAGAATTTTGTATGGAAGGAAGAGTGCTGCTTGCATCAAGAAATCAAATATAAGTATTTTCTCTCTATATACTTTACATACCTTGCTACACCTTTTAACACTACTCCTGAGTTCAGAGTATTGGATCATGTTTGGTGCAATACAAAATCCTTACCATATATTCACTTTAAGGTCTAATACATAATGTTCTCAAACACCAACCTAGATTACTATACTGGACTCAAGAACAAATTTCAAGTTGTTGCTAATCCTCAGCTCCTAGACATTTTAAATGGAAGAAATGACAAAAACCTTCATAGTTATGGTAGAAAAGAAGTAAGATTGACAGAAACAGAAGAAAAGAAGAGGTAGGAAATACTGTAATGGAGCACCCATACAGTTAGTAAAAGAATGCTCCTGGAATGTTCGACACAATCTACTGAATAAGTTAATGCATTCAATGGAAGAAATGTTTGGCATCCTAGAAGTAACATCTGAGCACTAACAACAACGCATGGCAGATATTAAACACGACAGAATATTTTATTTCTAAACCCTAAAGCTGCATAATTTTTTGGAGCAACTATTTTCACAGAAAACTAATCAATCACCTGAGAATAGATGGTGTGTGATACAAAGCCAAATTATCAGTAAATTTTGGTCACACTAGTAGGCAACTCAGCAACTAATATTTAAGCCAAGTATAAATAGTCCGAGACTAATGATGTGTGAGACAAAGCCAAATTATCAGTATATTTTAGTAATACTAATAGGCAACTGATATTCAAACTAAGCATAATCATGAAAAAGGACAAACTTTTGGCATCAAAAAATGTAACACAACAAATAAAAACTCACCGACGGACACTGGACTCTTCATTCTCAAACAGCATTCTGAATCGCATGCCAACAGAAACCCGGGTATGATAAACTGCTTTAACATACTTTGCAAGGGGGATGACAAACTCGGAAGGACTAGCCCTGAAGTACAAAGCATTACTGTATAACCTTTTCACAATAACACAAGTATTTTCCCAGACTACTGAGATCAGCATCTACTGTTCTACCTTGGGTTATAAAATATTGTAAAACGACTGTTTGTTGCAGCTGCATGAGCTGCTGCAGCAAGAAGACCGATGTGCATGCTGTCACTTGATAAAACAGATGAAGGCATAACTGCCTGTGGAAGATTTGCTCGACGAATGCCCAAAAGTAAGTGGTTCTTTTCATTCCTGTGGCACATTATATCCATTGGTTTCATGAGCATACCATACAACTTTCAGCAACATCAAACTGAAGGAAAGGGAAAAAGAGCATGCCAACTAAGAGGATGGTATTACAAGCAGAAATGTTTGCTAATAGAAAAGGAAAATTGTGAAACAAATACTATAATAGATGTTGTGAAGAATATTAACACTCCAAATCTCTATTTTACTGATGCTGACTGCCAAATGTATATAAAGGAACTAACCTTACTGCATCACACGTCCTAGTCTCTCATGAAGGTAGTTAAGATACATCAGACAGATTGTTCCCAAGACCAAAATGAGTTGAAGGCTAAGTAAAATCTACTAATAACTAACTGCATGGAGAATGGTACAGAATCTCACCAGATGAAAAGGGCTGAATCACCCGCAACAAGTCTCTTTGCACTAACAAACACACTCCATCCTGTCGTTAAAAGATGTCTCTTAGGCTGTCCTGAAAATTTACATAGAAAACAAATACAATTACATGTGAATAAATGAATCCAGAATTCAGTCCTTACAATGTAAGGAAATTGTGTTCAACTATAGAAATATCTAATTAAATATTTCAATATGTTAAAATAAAGTCAGCTTTATTTGACAGCGTCAGAATTGCAACTGGCCCCGTCTATCAAGAGATTGACAAGAGAATTTTGAGGAGAAAAAAGAAACGATCAGAGTGATCAAGGGCTTCTGTTTTGGTTGTGTATGTATCTTTCTTCCTCTCTTCCTAGGACACTTTCTCATCTCAAGTCTAGAACCTTCATTTTCAATATAGAAAAGTTCCTAATTGGTTGTGTTTACCGTGTGAGAAAGCCAAGGAAGGGCAAAGTAAAAATGAACAGGGTTGGGTGTAAAGTAACACTTCTGACATTGAACAAGCAACTAGAATTTGGTAATTAACATACAGAAACACAACAAGAGGAACAGACATTAGCAAAAATGCAGATGCTTGTGCTACCCACGCAGCATCCTATTCTTCTGCATTTCACAAGTTCAACTCAATTTTATGATTTGTTTCTCTAATTCTTCAAAGGGTTGGGGACTTTGATATTTACAGGACAACTAAACTTTATAATATGAGCGAATTTGGAAGCTACAATATGAGAGACATATGACGTCATAATTACTAGTCTGCATTCACTGGTAGAATAGATACTTCAAATCAGATCTACGCATATAGAACATACTGAAGTTCATTGTTACTCTCGTGCCAATATGACAAAATGTAAAATATTGCAGAATAGAAAACAAATACTATATCATAATTCTTCAATGACATGAAATAGGAGTCATAACAATCAGACAAACTCACCTCGAAATACATGCCTAAATTTCCATTCATTGTCATGAAGATCCCTTGCAATTAGCTCTTGTGCTGGAGGCGTATGGCTGTAATCCTACATATAACAAACATAAGGAAAGAGAAGAGGAAAAGAGAATCAAGTAAAAGGAACTAAATCAGTGGCTTGGAAATAACAGAACACCCTAAAACACAGAAGTGAATGTGAAAAGTATCCTACTAGAGGGGGGAGGACTTTTTCAGCTGCACGACGTGGAACAGAAAATCCTCCATGGGTGCTGGTATCACTGGCAGTCAACGTTTTACAGAAATAATTTGTTGGCTGTTTGCTGGGAAAACCTAATTCCGCTGGCAGCAGGAATATGTCTTTTTGCTCTTGCTACATAAAAATATCCATCAGGACAGGAAGAAGGAAAAAGCTAACAGATAAGAAGTCCATATAAGGCATACCAGACTTAGTGGTTGCAATGTCATCTGAGCATAAACTTCATCTGTCTCCACATCTGCCTGTACTTTTAACAAATCAGAGCTTTCTAGAGCAGCACATGATGCAGTTGGCAGCATCAGCTGCATTCTGATGATTATAAGCAGAAGTAATCAAGGGAATAAGAGGATTACATGCATTGTTACATTATGGAGCTGACAGATAAGTTGTGGTGGTAAGCTAGGGTAATTAGGTATACGAGCATCTATTTCCTTGTTGGTTGAAGCAGCTACCTGTAACTCAATTTATGGCTTCTTGAAATGAGAACAGCAAAACAAAATAATAGAATTTTATTGCATTGTAATCATCTCAACTTCAACTGTTCTATACATTATCAGGACGCAAAACAATGCATTCACAACTTTAATGTCAAATCAGAAAGCATGTGGAACATATAATGGAAATCAACAAATATTGTCCTGCATAAAAGAAGAGTAAACCTATGAATCCAATTAGACATATAAAAGAAGTATTCTCAAAGGTGTAACAGAGGACCTCCGTCTCAATATCACCAAAGTTTCAGTTGCTTGATCTATATAAGCATAAGATAATTATGAACAAGATTTTGAGAGCACATGGACAGAACAGAAGCAAAAAAATTCCAAAGTTTCTACGTTCTATATCTTAATCCATCATTTGTTCATCATCACAGAAGTAGTTAAAAGAAGTTGTAATGACCTGTTCGCTGTGACCCTGAGGAAAGTAGACAACACGACTTCCAACAGGTGGCAATGATACAAGAGGTCCCGCACATGCATGCCATAGCTCAGAATTCAGAACCTTTTTATCCCCTGCAAAAGTTAAAACAACTGAGTAAACTTTCTGGGAACATAAAAGGATACATACTTTCTGTAATATGAAACGCATAGTATTATGAATAACAAGTACAAATCTTAGAAATGACAAAAGATGCACGAACAAAACTAACGAGAAATGAAAAGGGTTGATCGTGGTTATAACAGCAGCCATTGCTCTGCTCCATTCAATTCACCTCCCTATGTTCTTGGCATTGATTACAACAGAGGAGAGAAGAAATGGAAGTAATCCTCTCTAGAATGTGGTGCACCGAAAGAGGACAACTAACTACCATCCAGTAGCATCAAAGGTATCACTTGAGGATGATGAGATTAACCATTAATGTAAAGTTACTTTTTAGAAGCAATAATCAAGGTGATAGTTAAATGCTTCTAAAATTGGCATACAGCTAAAGCAAGAAGCAGAAGTAAATGCGTAGGCATAGTACAAGCCAGAAAACAGAACGCATAGGTGGATACAGGAATGAACAGTAACTAAGCAAACAAAAGCTAAAAGCATATACCTCCCTGAGTCTGCTGGGTGAACCCAGAAGAAGAAAGTCTCATTCTTGGAAGACAAAAGCCCTGAAACAAAAAGAAAAAATCATCCAAAACCACGTACACTACAATACAAAACCCCACTCCTTAGCTTCTTCATGAGCCTCTCAGATCTTGCTCTTCCCCCATACACATTCTTCATAGTTTCATACTTACTAAAGCCCTAGTTCAGATCTCAAAAATTAACCCCAGAGCTGATTCACAGACAAGCATGGCACTACTGCTACCACCAAGCACCAATTCCCTTTCTAAAAAAAATGGATAATAATTATTATTATTATGAATTTAAGCCAGTAAATTTATTTACTTGGTGTAGTATTACATTACTGAATGAATCAAATTGGAATTGAATTGATACAGCAGTGGCAGTGGTCATCATTTAATGGGACCCACTCTCCTTTAGAGACGATTACGCGAATCTAGTGCATACGTAATACACTGACACCCGATTTTGCCCACCGTAGATCTTGGTTCATTTTGACGCTTTGAGTTTGGGACCACCTTAATATATTTAAAATAAAAAAAGAATTTCGTATAAAGTACAATTCTGTCAACCTTACGTGGTTGACGCGTGATAACTTATCTTTAGCCTGTAAGGACTGCCACATCGTATCTGTTTATCTTTCATATTTGGAGGAAAAATGGCGGCTGCTGTTTCCTCAGCCAATTCGTTTGATAGAATGAATTCTTCGTGAGAAGTATCTCATTTTCGTTTTTGTCTTTGCTTACTTAGGACTATGCAATGGATGAACTTGTTGAACTGACTGTTACATGTGTTCAAGCCTCAAACCTCAGAAATGGAAGACCAATTGAACGTGAGGGGACCATGTTGGCATATCAGAGAGAGATATAAGCCTTACTCACTCCTAAAAAACTTCTTAGTGTCAGGACGTGGACCCAGGGACAACAAAGGGAAGGGTTGGACTTGTGTCTTTGGTCCTTCATCACGCGCAATCATAGACCTATTCCATTGGTCAACGAACTTAGATTCCTAAAGAGTTGTTACAGGCGTACTGCTTTTCTTTGTTTTATCTCGTTTTACACTCATCAACATTTAGGCCAAAAAAATATATCTTTGTTGCTATTTATCTTTTATCTTAAGTTAAATTTGTAATATCTGCATAAGATTGTGGGTGCCTTTGAATGGTAGTAAGTGATTGTTACATATGTAAACATGCGTTTAGTAGATACCTATATAATAGCTGTGCATCTTTACGAATTCATTTTGTCTCGAGTGATGTCTCAAGCGCGCAATTTTTACATAAGACAGATAGTATGTACGTTCTCGTATCTTACATTCTCTCTTATAATGAACAGAAAAAACCATTTAGGTGTAAGCTCTTCCCTTGCTTCAATTCTATCTGACACGTCTATTCTTCTCAAAACTATGTCTCCTTCCTTTAGGTCTTGCACGTGGGTTCTCTTAGCATTATACTCCCTGATCTTTGGCTAGTAAATTATGTCCTTCATTCTTTTAGCAGATCAAGCTTGTTCCTCAACCCCTATTCAGTGGTCTCTTATTGGTAGTTAATTACCATTGAACTTTCCATATTCATCTTTAATGGGACTAAAGCTTGCACTCTGAAGGCCATACTGAAGGGTATATCATATATTGAAATTTTAGGCGTTGTACAATATACCCAAGGTATAGAGCAGGTTTGATATACGTACCCAAGTTCCGTCAAACTTTTCTACCCTAGTTTGCATAACTTAGAGGATAGTTTTGTTTGTGACTTATGCCGGTTTGGGACTGTGTGACTAACGGGAAACATTTCTTGATTTTAATTTGGTTACAGAATTGCGAAAGTCCTTTATTATTAAGCTTCGAACTATTGTCTATAATGATAGCCAAAGGGACACTATAGCGACTCATTATATTGGCCCTCAAAAATTGATCTATGGTTCTAGCGGTGATGGTAGGGCAGACCTTAGCTTCTAAACCGAATTTGATGCATTGTTAAAGGAAAAGAGTCTAAGGTATATATCTCTCAACGAGTAAAAGATATGAGGCTAGAGGTGGGCCATAATTAGTTATATGCTTGTGGTACAGATCTTAGCTTCGCTAACACGTGTTTTTTTTCTTTTTTGCATAATCCTAATTACACTTTCATAGCGTTGCCTAATGATATCCTTACTTGGAGTAATTTATGGGAGCTTTTTTGTTGGAAAAAGTAAAGTTCCAATCAATGTTTTGATGATAACAAAACAAAAATACTATTAATGAGTTTAATGTTGTTTATGGGAAGGATTATGAAAGAAAAGATCAAGTTAAGAAGAAAATTAAGATAGAGGTTATTTTACGTATTACTTATTGAAAGCTTATCTTGTTTGTTTTTTATATTATAAAAGGCTCACTATGGATAAATTTTTTATTTCATTTCATTACATGAGTTTTTTCATTCATTAAGAGACATTAAATCTTTTGTTTTTAATATAAAAGTCTCTTGATCTTTTAAACAATGTTTGAAAAACTTTTTTTAAAAGATCAAGACATAATTACATTTGAGTAATTTAAGCATTTAAAGGTATTAAAAATCATGTTTTTAGGGTGATTGGTTAACCTATATGGGCTAGTGATGGACTAATGTAAGTTAAAGTTGTTAAAGTTGATGTACGTTAAGTTTGCTATTACAATGGTTGATGTATAGGCACATTAGTCAACCAATAGTGGTTGACTAGTGTTCTTACAGTTAGTGAATATGGAGCTTTTAATGCATACTAGTCGACATAAATGCTATAGTACGTCTGACTAGTGCTCTATAAATATATAGCTACTGTAACAGCTAGTTCTTTAAATTCACCTTATTCACCCTCCTTTTAGTTGCTAGTAGGAAACAACACCCTTGATGTAATCCACATTCCCTTTTACAACACTTTCGTTGGTGCTAGATAGACTACATTTTAGCTTTTTTTAGAGTATTATACTTATATTTTCATGTTTCATAAGATTTGGAACTTAAAATAACTTATATTTTGTTCAAAATTTTATTTCATCCTCACAAAGGAAAATGAGTGAATTTGGAGAAGATTTGAGTCAATTTGAAACAATTTTGAAAATTTTAAATAGCAGCAACACAGTCATATATTGACCATGGCATTCAAATATGCCATATTCTATTCTTCGAAGAGATTTTCACTTAAGTAACATGATACTAACATGCACTTGTGTTCTTGCCATGTCCAAAGTGAGAGCCTTTTGTTTCTTTAAGTTTCCAATACTTCCCACCGTATTCAACCTATGCTATCCAATACAAGTGGTAACTTGCGCCCATGCCTTTCCCTATATTGGCAGTGATTTATTACTTAAAATTTTTAGAAAGGCAGCTTAAATAACATGGGATTAAATATAGTCCTGTGTTAGAGAAATTTTGGACAAAAATTTAGGGTTTCTTATTTTAAAAAGATAGGTAGATTTTTTTTCTTAAGGAAGAGATTGACATGATGAAGGTAATCTCGAAGCAAAATAAGAAGATCAATTAAGATTCATTAATAACTTTCAAGGAACAAGCCATGAGTACTCAAACTTTTTTCGTGTTCTTTAATGTTGATTATTAGTTTTACATATTTTATTATGAACTGATTGGGATATAAATCTAGATGGTATGTTTTAAGTAGATTTCTTTGGTCTAGTGAAAAATTAAATGTTTTTAAGATTTGATTATGCTTTATATTATATTAGATTGAAGTAATGAATATAGAAGATTTAACAATCAAATTCATATATAAGATTGAGGTAGTGATCATAGAAGGTTCTATATAACCTAGTTCACGCCATAAATAATGCGGTCGAATGAGTTCCTAGCTATTAGAAGCCACAATCTTTCTGAGTGAAGAGTGAAACTTATTATAAGAATTCATAGATATAATTAATATAGATCCTACCTATTAGGATCCATAATCTCCCTAGAGAATTTTGCCTTACCTAACTCACTTTCCCCTTAGTTTCACCCACTAAATAATAAAATTTTGAGTTAAGGGCATTGTTGTTAAAGAAGAAAGTCCCCAAATCTACAACTTAAGCTTAGTTGAATTTTTGCAAGTTTCTAGCAATTTTTTCATATCTTCTTATATAAATTCAAGGTATGCTCCTTAACCTAAAATTTATTTTTCATATAATTATGAATTTCCTAAAGATGAATTATATGAATTATGGTTTTAATTGGTTGGATATTCACTGCACAGAAGTTTTGGAGACTATTATGGTTAGGTTGGATGAATCAAAACTTGAATTCAAGTTAAGGGCATATTTGAATTAATTGTTAATGACTTTGGCTAATGATGGATTTACATTGACATACCATAGTTTTATTTTTACTTACGTGGATTGGTTTGCCATTATTAACTTGAATTGTAGTTGTCCTATTTTTCACTTGTATGAAGTTTAGGGTTGTTGATGAATTGATATGGGATGAGGCTAAATCTAAGGTTAACATTTCTAAATTTGGCGTTGGCTATGGTTGCATTGATACTCTTTAAGTTGATTAAGTTCTCTTGACATCTTATATTGTTAACCATATTTTTATTGGATTATTTTTTAATTTATCTTACATAAACTTTTTTTGTGTTTGAATTGATAATGGTTGATGCTAGAGGCTGGTGAAACTTTGATGGAGGATATTAATTGATTTGGTTTACAAAATGGCATTATGTATTAAGGATTATGGATTTATTCATGCACTAATGGAATGGGTTTGATTGCGGACATGGGTATTCTTTGGTGTTAATGCATTTTTAGAGGTCATATAGTTCATTAATAATTTAATATGAGGTTGTTATAACTAATTATAAAAGTAGGTTACGCTAGGCTCAAGTCAAATAATGATTGCGTCTAAGCCCGTCTTTGAGCTTAAGATAGGCAACTTGAGCCTTAGGGCCAAAAGTTTAGGTCAAAGCCTAATTAGGTCTCTCTGACCCAAAATTTAATTGAACTCAGTAGGCCTTTTTTTAATTAAAATAATAAATAATTTTTAAATTTAAAAATGATTGTTTAAAAATTTTATAACATATTTTGTTATCTAAAAACCTATTTTTAATTAAAATTGTAAAGTTTAATGTCTTGCTTTTGATTTTTTTTCCCTCAATTGTTTAAAAATCAATGTTGGTTTAATTTTAAAAAGTTAATGTTGGTTTAAATTATTGTTTTATTAGTCATTATTCTTTTAAAATCTATTTGTTTTCTAAAACCCAATTTAATAAAATGGTCTTTGGTTCATTTTATAAGTCTGTTTATGAAAAATATTATAATAATATTATATTTTTTTTATTATCAAAATGAAAGAGTATCATAGTGTTAATATTATTCAAATTATTTAATAATATAGTTTCCAAAAATTCAAAAAAATTATAAATATATCTAGAGAATGGAGAATAAAGTAGAGTAAATAGGCAGAGATAACATTTTAAAACCTGCTTAAAGTAAATAATTATATCTTCAATTGTAAAAAATCAAAGCAATCATATGAAAAATAAGTAAATCAAGAAACAAAGATTAAAGATAACAAATTAGCAATAGAGGAAGGGGATAGTTAATTGTTATAATTAGTATCATCAATAATTCACACCACTTCATCTACACATAGAAACATTATCATGTAAATTATACTCGATTACGCAATAATTGCATTAGATGAATATTCAACACATGATAGTAAAAAAATATATCTTCATCATTGAATATTTTTTTAAAGAAAATTTTATTTGAATGATTAGTCTCCATACTAGTACTTATGCTAATATAAAAAGACAATACGATATTATAATTTATAATTGATAAATTTATTATGAAAAAAAATTAATATATCATAAATGTTAGGGAGCCATAGATTCATGCATTACATACATGGCAAGGCAGTAGAAGTGTCGGAATCAAAATTGCAACCCACGATATCCCCAGAAATCTAGAATCTATATGCATGTATAAACAGATTATAAAAACATGAAATTACAGCATATATACCTTGCAAATACTCCTCCTTTCTTTAATCTTCTACTTTTTTGTGTTGTAGCAAAAACCAAGAAACTTCTTTGGCCTCTAGAGAGCATACAAAGATGAAGAAAAATCAGTGTGTAAGGGTGGTTAGGGCACCAAACAAGATGAGTTCAAGTAGATGTTCTAGTGAGAGTTAGATCAAGATCAAGTTTCATGCAATTAATCTCATGAAACAATTGCTTAAGATTGCATGAATAAATCTCAAGATCACTCCTCTCAACTTCCAAAACTCTTATAGACCCTTAGTCTCTCTATTGAATTTGTTTTATGACTAAACATTTGTATGTACATAAGTGAAGAACTCACTTATGTACCACCTATCATTAAGTCAGTCACGATCGTGATGCACACTTTGATTTTCATCCAATCTTTTATATATATGACCCTTAGGTTCCCAGTTATTTTGGCCATTTGAATTAACTCTTAATCCGAGCAAATCATGTAAGGTTTCATAATGCCAATTTACTAGAATGTACATGGATTAACACTTGAACTCTTGGATAGTTAATTATCTAACTTACGAACCTTTTTATAGTCAATTACCATGCAATTCTTCCCTTCACCATACTATATCTCACTTGGTTCGGAGTATGGGCTATGTTTCAACTCCCACTAGATTGACTATGTTAGATTCATTCCAAGTGATGTTAATTCTTATCCTAAGATCTCAATACTCTATATGTCATTAAAGACTTTCTTCATAACATATAATTGCTCTAGCCAGAGACTCCCGAGTAATAATCCCGATAGGAGACTGTTGGTATCATCTCCTTCTATCATAAGTGATGAATCCTTTATTGGCTACCTAATTACCTTAGAATACTAATAGTTGTACACAATCACAACCCTATGAGCGACCTCATCTTAAGACAACAAGGAATGGTGTCAAAACACAAGATCAGTATCCCAGATATCTTTGAGTACCTCAAGTCTAAGGATATTTGCACCATTGCTATGATGAGATTAATCATTGACATTTGATAGATCATCTATATGATAATCTCATAGCTGATCATCCGATGTACTTACTACTCTTAGTAAACATCCACATGTTAACTCTAAACATCACATGTTTATAGTTTATGAGATCGAATGCTTGATCAAATCAAAGAGTATAATATGTGCTTTTCTATCAAGATTTACAATGTCTTGTCTTATTAATCCTATGACTAGGGGTAATTTAGATCCTAACATAATTGCTTATGATAGGAATCTCATTATCATGATCTGATCGTGATTTCCTTCATGCTATGTTTTGTATCATGGACTTCCTTAATTTAATTTTAAAATGACATCAATTCATAAATAAATGAACATCAAATTAATGAAAATTGCCTTTCACTTTATTAATCAAAATAAAGTTTGTACAAAAGTACTAAAGGTGATTGCCTTTAGAGCACTACTCTAACAATAAAAAGTATAGTTTACCCATAATATCTTCATCATCTAACCAACTTTGGACACACATAAGGTCTTTCACAATATTAGGATGAATTTGAGAACGATGAGGTCTAATTATCCTATTACTGGTACTGAAAGTAGAATCTAAAGCAGTAGTAGATACTAGAATTGCTAAGAGGGCTCATAAAATTGCTTGCATGATCAAGAAAACACTTTCATAGTTCTTTCACCATAGCAATACATTGAACTCAAGACTTTTAACTTTGGTCATAATATTTGCCTCTAAATAGTTCTACAACTCCATCCTACTGTAAAAATTCCTGGCCTTTTTTTTCTTTGATGAAATTTTCAAATGCAGGTTTCATATTAGTTAAGTTAAAGCTAAATCTGAATTTGAACTTGAAGCTAGAGTTAAACAACTACAATCCTGAATTTTGTCTAATCTTAGTTGATAATCATTAAACAAATAATACCAAAATTGTTTAATGACATCAATAGGCTCTTAAGTTTTATCGCCACACAATATGTCATAATAAAAATAAACCCCTTCCATCTTGTATCTTAGGTCTAATATGAAATGACTACCACAGTTTATACAATCATTTACTAGTAAGAATTGAGTTTCTCTACTATCTACTCTGCAATAACTCAAATAACATTATTAGAATCAAATATCTAATTAAATATAACTTTCTTGATCTCGCAAATACTGCTAAAGCAACTATGTGAAGTTGGATATTTTGTTCCTAAGATAAACTCAGTAGCATTATAAAATATTTCCAACTTCACTTAAATTGCTTTAGCTAACTCTCATTGCTCTTTTGTCAACAAGTAAATATATAAAGAATCTCTTTGTATCATTTTGTTAAACAACTTAATTGAAAGAACCCATCCTAGAGTTCCCCTTCCAGAACCTGAGTCGAGCCTTTCTGACGACCGCACGATATCCCTCCAATCGATATCTAACTCAGCTGAAAGGTTCCTGTAAAGCCAAGTTGTTTAATTGTTAAAATTCTTTTATATTTTAAAAGCGTGGAAAATAATGAGAAATTTTTTCAAAACATTTTAATAAAAATTTCAGTAGCACAATGATTGCATTTTGATATTCCTAGAATTTTCAAAAACCCTTTAAAATTTCAAAACGTTTCTATATTCACACCAATTTCTCAACTACAAATTTTGGACTCAAGTCTACTCATATGCAACCCCAAACAAATAATTCTCAACAATTACTACAACAAAATTTAAAAAGCTAAAATTCATGCATTTCATTTAAAAGCCTTTATAAACATCCATTCTTTACACAAATTTACATATCAACATGACACAAGCATAGCAACACCCAATGATACAACTAATCCTGCGACAGAGTCCCAATTACTACAACACCTATATACATAACTAGGGTGATTTGTTTTAAAACATAAAAATAAGGGTGAGCTAAACGAGCTCAGTGAGTGTAATCAGTTTACTAAAAGTTAACTTTTTTATAACAATATAACTGAAATATTCTCATATAATCATAAATCTCCTAGTAAAGCATTTGCATAATAATTTATTCGTGTATCATCAAATTTGGTAATAACATAACATTTCGTAAAACATAATTTCAATTATTTTAGAATACTATTCCAAAATGCTTTTTAACATTAAACTCATAATATACAAGTTTCCATTTTCCATTTTCCTTTTTTTTCTTAAACAATAAATAGTGGTGGCAATATTATTACATGAATTTTCTTACTCAATATAGGCCACCGGTAGTTTATTTACCATACAGTACACTAGGCCTAAAGTCACGGAGCTGGTTCTTCATCGCTTAACCGCAACTAGTTAACTACTATTTACAGAGCTGATTCTGCATCGCTTACCCATAATAGGTTAACCATTATGAACCGGTAGTTATAGAGCTAGTTCTGCATCATTTACTCATAACAAGTCATAGAATTAGTTCTACATCGCTTACTCGTGACTATTTAACCATTATTTTTTAAGTTAGTTCTACATCGCTTACCCGTAATATGTTAACTACTATAAATAGAACAGTATAATAACATGTTCAACACCTACCATAGGCAAAAGTAACTCTTACATTTATGACTCATCTTATTTTCTAAATCAAGTGTGTTAAGATTCATAAGTGAATTATTTCAATGTAACTCTCTATCATACAAAATTTAACTTTCAAATTAAAACTCATATATTACCAAAGCATACACTTATGATATAAATATTCACTTGTAAAATATCACTTGCATAAAACTTAACATAAAATTTAATTTCTTGATCAAATGAAAACCATTTGAATAGAATCATCTTTAAAGTACACTCGCATGTCATAAATTCTTTTGCAAAGAATTTAGACATATAAAACAATTAAAATATACTCACAGTTTCGCGAACTTATCGCCAAGCACACTCACACGTCTATGCCCCTCCTTTACCTATATAAAATGCATTTTGCTTAGGAATTTATTTTCAAATTAGGATATAAGACATTAAAACCATAATTCGGTTTAAAAAAATTCGAGATTAATATTTAATCGTGTAACATATACGTTAATTGCATTTTTGCTTACTTCTGTAAGCTAACCTATTATTCTTTGTTTCTAAATCTAACTTCAAAAATCACTTAAATACCATATTTTACCCATTCTAACTTACTAATATCTTCAAAATATAATCTCACCCAATTGAGTTCACCATATCACAATCATGCATGATCAGTCACGGCTATGACCCATCTCCAAATCCAAACCTCCATTTGTTCTTTAATTTTCACATAGCAAACGTTTGAATTAGGTTTTGAGGTCTTCTAAACATTTGTCCCCCTATGTCTGTAGTTTTCATAGCATAAAAAATCATGTCATTTCAACTTCTAAATCATGTATCAAATATCACAAGCTGCTTCAACACAAGGACAATTAAGTTACCATTTTCAATCCCAATTTCCAATGTTATTCTTCTAGAAACAGGCCTAGGTTCTTTAAGAGAATTTTAGTTATATTCTTAAGTTTTATCTACAATTTGAATCAAACAATTTAGAGGTTTTTATGCTTAGTTATGGCCAAAAAAATGTGACTGGTTCAAATTAACCTAAGACAGAATTCTACTACATGTTCCTCTCTTATCATATTCAACTAATTCCATACAAAGAAACATCAAAGTAATACCAAGACAACATTAATCATAAACACATCCATCTGACTCAAGAAAACCCACAAAAATAAAAATTTAAGCTAGGAAACTTACCACTTTTTCCTCCAATCTTTTTGGTATTTGATGAATACTTCAAGATTCCTCCAAATCACCATCAAATTCCATCAAAAATGGCTGATGTTCACCTTTGGCTTCTCTTCTTTTCCCTTTCTTTTTGGTCTCACGGTTACTCTCTCATCACTTTCACGTTTTTGTTAAAAGAATGAAGCAAAATATCTTAAGTTTTGCTTTTTATACCCATTTAATGGATTAAACATGTCACCTTCCTATTTGCCATCACTAATGACTCATCACATACATGTCATTACCTTATTGGTCATCTCTGATGACTGATCAATCCACTAATATCATGTAAAAAAGACCAAATTGCCATTAAAGAGTACAAAAAGACCAAACTACCCTTTAATGCATTTAATTAACCAACTAGCCAAATTAAATCCTGAAAACATTTCACAACCGTCTTACTTTCAAATTGACCACGAAATACTCTAATTAGGGTCAATTATTATTAATTATATTCTTAAAAAATTTCGAATGGGAAAATCCTCAATACCCATTATTTTCCAAGAAGGAAATTTGAGTCAATATTTTTTAATTACCCGATTTCTATTCAAACAACTTCCATTTTTACTTGTTTCAGTTTCTATAGACTCCAATCCTAATTTTAGAGCTTTTCATCATATTTTGAAATTATTCGATAACGTTTTAGGTTGCCTGGATGAATTTTTTAATTGAATACGAAAATCACCAAATGTCACCAAAATCATCTGGATTTCATTCAAAAGTGTCACCTAAATCTCCAAAGCGCATTTTGGGGTTTTTAAAGCTCATTCAGTGTCATTCCGTAACTTTTCACAATTTTTGGTTATTTTTTGAGAAATTTTCGATCTAGTCTGAATTTATCTCTAGTCTTTTCGTGATCTCCGTTATAACTTCAATAGTACATTTAAACGCTTAAATTACTTTGATACACCATTAATAGAGCATACTTCATAAAATGCATGTATAACGCATTATACAGTATAATAATCAAACTAGGATATTACATTAATATACTTGGTTACTATCTCCAACATCTTGAATTTTGAATTCCATCTGGTTAGACAATCTAAAACCAACATCATCATGCTCAGAATGCGTAGTGATTGTGCAATTTCTTTAAAATTTTCAACTTTTTTCAATATTGAACTCTAACACATTACACTATCCCAGATTGACTATATCGCTTCCTTTATCACCTCCGACCAGTCCTATATAATGAAATTCGCAATATGTACAAAACAAAACATATGGGATAACCTTCCACTAACAAACTGGCTCTCAACCTATAACTTATTCTTTAACTTTTCAGTCACTGCATCATTTGTACCATAATTATTAGGTGCTATTGTAAATAGCTTAAAGTTAACATTCCAATTCATTAAAAAATTCAACAATATGGTTGTCAAAATTACTTATATTTTGTTCCAAGACTTATTTTATCCACACAAAGGAAAATGAATGAAATTGGAGAAGATTTGATCAATTTGGAACAATTTTGGCAAATTTAAAAAGGAGGAACATAGTCATATGATGATTTTGGTGTTGAAGTTTTCCCTATTCCATTCTTCGAAGAGATTTTTAATTAAGTAACATGACAATAACATGTACTCCTTTTCTTTCCAAGCTCCAAGTGAGAGCATTTTGTTTTTTCAAGTTTCCAAGACTTCCTACCATATTTAACCTATGTTAGCCAACACATGTGGTAACATACACTCATGCCCTTCCCTATATTGGCAGTGATTTATTACTTAAATTTTTAGAAGGGCAACTTAAATAACACAAGAGTAAATATAGTCGTGTGTTAGAGTTGTTTTGGACAAAAATTTAGGGTTTCATATTTTTAAATAAAAGGTAAACCTTTTTCTTAAAGAAGAATTTGATATAAAGAGAGTTTTCAAAATACTAAAACATTAGTTTAGAGATAGGGAAAAGCATCTAGGAATATCAGGTAGATAATCTTGGAACAAAATATGAAGATCAATCAAGATTCATTAATAACTTTTAAGGAACAAGCCATGAGTACTCAAAAAAAAATTTTGTGTTCTTTAAGGTTGATTATTAGTCTTCCATGTTTTATTATGAACTAATTGGGATATAAATCCATACGGTATGAATTTTAGGGTTGTTAATGAATTGATATGGGATGAGGCTAACTCAGGGATTAACGTTTCTAAATTTGGCAATAGGGATAGTTAGATTAATACTCTTTAAGTTGATTAGGTCCTCTTGGCATCTTATATTGTTAAAACCATATTTTCCTTATATTATTCCATTTATCTTTACATATAGATGTTTTGTGCTTGAATTGATGATGGTTGGTGCAAGTGGTTGAAGAAACTTTGATGGAGGATATTGATTGATTTGGTTTCCAAAATGGCATTGTGGATTAAGGATTGTGGTTTTATTCATGCGCTAATGGAAAGGGTTTGATTGTAGACACGAGTATTCTATGGTGTTAGTGCATTTTTTGAGGCTATATAGTTTATTAGTAATTTAATATGATGCTATTATAACTAATTGTAGAAGTAGGCTAGGAAAGGAAATGATCGGGTCTGGGCCTGTCTTAAATAGGCCCAGACCCGATCAAGCCTTAGGATAGGTAGCTCGAGCCTCAGGGCCAAAAGCTCATGCACAAGCCCAATTAGACCTCTCTAACTCAAAGCTCAATTGAGCTCAGGTAGGTCCTTTTGAATTAAATTAATAAATAATTTTAAAATTTAAAATTTAAAATTTTTATAACATATATTTTCATCTAAAAATGTATATTTTTTAATTTAAATTGTTAAGTCCAATGTCTTACTTTTGACAATATATAAATACATATATATGTTTGCTTAATTTTAAAAGATAATGTTGGTTTAAATTATTATCTTTTTTACTAGTAAATATTCTTTTACAATCTATTTGTTTAAAAATTTTATAACATATTTTTTTCTAAAAATCCATTTAATAAAAGGGTGTTTGATTCATTTTATAGGTCTGCTTATGCAACAAATATCACAATAATATTATAAAAATTATTTTATTATCAAAATAAAAGAGCATTATAGAGTTAATATTATTTAAATTGTTTAATAATACAATTTACAAAAAGTTAAAAAGAAATTATCAATTGTATCTAGAGAATGGAGACTAAAGTATAGTAAATAGG
Source organism: Erythroxylum domingense (assembly GCA_025594535.1). Lineage (NCBI taxonomy): Eukaryota > Viridiplantae > Streptophyta > Magnoliopsida > Malpighiales > Erythroxylaceae > Erythroxylum > Erythroxylum domingense. The sequence goes on from JANQBM010000009.1 coordinate 1,251,361, forward strand.
CAGAGATAATAGTTTAAAACCTGCATAAAAGTAAACACTTATATCTTCACTTGTAAAACACCAAAGCAATCATATGAAAAATAAGTAAATCAAGAAATAAAGATTAAGGATAACAAATATGCAATAGAGGAAAGTTATTATGATATATCATAAAGAATATCGTTTACCCTCAATATCTTCATCATCTAACCAACTTTGAGCAAAAATAAGGGCTTTCATAATATTAGGATGAAGTGAAGCATGATGAGGACTAATTATCTAATTGCTAGTACTAAAAGTAGACTTTGAAGCAATAGTACTTATTGGAATTGCTAAAAGATCTCATGTAATTGATTGCATGGTTAGAAAAAGGGAAGAAAGTTATTCATTCTACAACTCATGAACATCACTTGCACTATGCAATTTACCTTTGTGTAGTAAAAGATAGCAGTAGTTATTCAAAAGCATAAGGAACTTGAAGAGGGGGTTTTTTGGAGGTAAGCAATGGGAAGAAGAAGAATGTGCGCGGTCACTTTTAGGCGGGCGCACTAGATCAACCTTAGATCCTAACCCTTAGAGGTTCATGAACCTAGTGGGGGTTAATGAAGCTAGTAGGGTTCACGAAGCTTCTTACCGATGCTTTGTTCCTTATAGAACTGTGGAAAGTTTTCCTTCCATTCGTCTCAGGGGACGTCTCTGCTATAAGTGGATCTTTACTTCCTTTGTAAGAGATATAGAATCTAAACCTTCTTCTTTCACTCTGAAACCTTCTCTTTATTTAGGAGTTCAAAAACTCTGTAGAAGTAGGGCGGTGGAGAAAGATTCAGCATTCAAGCTCTGGTTTTTTGCTATAATGAATTCCACACTTCCATGGTTCTTTAACCATAGCAAATGCATGTTTCACATTGGTTTTAGATGAAGTTAAAGCTAAATTTGCAATTGAATATGAAGTTAGAGCTGAACTACTACAATTCTGATTTTTGTCTTAGTTGATAATAATGAAACAAATCATACCAAAATTGTTTAATGGCATCAACATGCTATTAAGTCTGATTACCACACAA
>JANQBM010000009.1:1252503-1287040 GCA_025594535.1 Erythroxylum domingense
AATATATTATTAACAAGTCATAATGTTAATACATGAATCACAAATATCCATTGGCCTAGGGCACACTACTAACAGAAAATTGGGAAATTTATGAAATTTTGGGTATTTTTGTGCTAAGAAAAATGGCAAGTGATAAGACAATTGATAAATGGTAGTAGACATAAGTGTCAAATGGCAGTAAAAGTTATTGATAAGTGATCTTAGGATTTAATGGCAAGTGTCATAGATAATTGGGAGACAATTGGGTTATAAATTGGGGGTAAATAGGCTAGTTATTTAAAAGGGGCCAAATGGAACCATGGGGAGGTGACAAGTGTCATTATAACTCACCACTCATCCCTTACGATTCTCTCTCATTTAGAAGACATATTTTTATTGGCTTTCATTTTAATTCATGCTTTCATCTTCTCCGTAGCTTTTATCTCTTCTTCTCCATCTCGCGACACTCTCTTCTCTAAGCATCACATGTTGAACCTTGCTCTCATCTATTACTTGCTACTTCCATTTTTGTTATCTTCTCCAACTTGTTACTAGAAAAAACCTAACTTACTCCACCCTCCATGATGATGATCATATAGAATAAAGAGTTAGGGTTTCTTGGAGATTTTGAAGAAGCTTAGAGTAAATCAAGTAAGTAGCATGTTAATTTTCACATGTTGATCTAAATGAAACAAATATGGTGATTAATTTAAGATTGAATGATCATGATCATGGTGTTAAATATATGATGTAACGTGGGTGAAAAATATGTTATGTCTTTAGTGTATTAATGGTATTCATGGGTTGTTTAAATGGAAGCATTTATAATGATCATTAGGGATAGATTGAAAGTGTAAATGGAGTTGATTTTTATGCTAAATCGTGGATGAATAAATGGAAATATTCATGGCTTATTTTTTTGATTATAATGAATAATAAATTATGAGTTATGTTAAAGATGTTTTTGAGATAGATGGTATATGAAAATGGTGTTAGAATGAGAGTTGAAAGTTGATGAATATAGAGATGTGTTTATGTCCTGTTTTGTGTTAATAAATGAGTGAAGAAATTTGGTGAATAAAATACAGGTGATTGTTTTATGTTTTTGAGAGTATAAAAACCATGGATTATAGGTTGTTATATAAGGAAATAGATTTGAGTTTTGAAGTTAAAGAAAAGACTAATATAGTGTTCTTAAGATGATAAGAACTAAGATGTTAATGAATGATAAAGAATGATGGTGATATGTTTTGTTTTTGTATGATTGTTGAACCTTAAGTTATGAATTTGTCTTATGAATAGCATTGAGATGAAATTGAGGTAAAGATGAAGAGGATATGTAGTCCAAGTGATGAACTATGGAGATGAGATGTATTATGAAAGGGATAAAACATGGAAAGAGTTAGGAATACATTTATGATGAGGTTAAATGAATGAAAATGAATCAATTGAGTGAGTTTGTCAATTTTAATGCGACTAATATGGTAGTTAAATTAGCATGTAATGAAGTTAAATTAGCATGTAATGAAGTTGCATAAATGGATGGGAATATTGGAAAATTTGGAGTGTAAATGATTTTGGTATGTATGTTGAATTTATAGAAGAAGTGAGGAAGGAAATGCAGGGCACGATCGTGGCCCTCACCCCGCAATCGTGGTCTGGCAAAATTTTGGTTATGTTATGATCGTGGTAGAATCCCCACGATCATGGGAAGGACCACCACGATCGTGGGTAGTACAAAGAGAGGAATGTTGTCTTTTAAGTGATGTTCGAGACAATTAATGCTAAGGTACTTTCTTATGAAGTATTTAGACTTGAATAAGGACTAAAATGAACTTAGTTGATGATAGGTTCGATGATTATAGAAATTAAGGTGTATTAGGTATAAATGAATGATTGAAAGATGATTTTAAATGATTATGAGATGTGAATTAAGGAAATATACCCGGGATTGTCATTGAGCATGTATTGTACATAACACATAAATATACGTGTATAAGTGAATACTTAGATGATTGTGCAAAGTTATAATGTGTCTAAATGTGTATTGTATGATATAGAAGCGCAAATAAAGCAACAACGTTGAAACATTATCGGAACATCGAGGTCATAGCTATCTAGAGCATACTGTGAGTAACCTAGATGTTTTCACTACGTTTGTCTATCTTTGCTTAAATGTCAATTATTGAATTATTATTGATGTGAATGTGTTAATTCTGGACATTGATAGTTTGAGGCGTTCAATGCATGAGAATCACATTAGAAGTGCTCATTGTATATGAATCTGACAGAAATAAGTGTATTTAACGTGATTGTTGAATGTTGGACTATTGTCTGATGAAAATGTGAAAGTGAATCTGTAAATGAACTAATGTGACTGATTGAATATATGAATATTGATGCATTTCAAATATGATATACATGATTAGATAAAGGCAGTTGTGACTAGAGTAGCCATTGAAAAAGAGCTTAAAGCTCAGAATGTAGTAAGAGCCTCTGGCTCACTATGTAAAATGAGCCCGGTATATCCAACGGATACAGGATAGTTATTAATGAGCCCGGTATCCACAATGGATATGGGACACTTAAAAAGATACTTGGTCACAACAACGAAATAATTGAATAAGAGTCACATGTGCATTGCATATATATTTAATATGTATGTTTTTAAATGATTGAAAATATTTTGTTTGAATTGTTCTGAATGTCAAATGTGAATTAAGTGAAAAAAATGGTATTTGATGTAATATGATGATTAGTGAAGTGATATGTCTTATGTGATGATGTGATTTGTTCGTGAACTAGTTGTGTTATGTGATTTGAGTAAGCACATTGATGATGGCTTGCTCACTAAGTTCGCAAAACTCATCAAAATTACAACGTGGCTATTCAGGTACAAGAGAGGAGACTTAAATTCTAAGACAAATTTGAAGAAACCTAGTACTACTTTTGGACTCAAGATATAGCTCAAAGGTTGGTCAGCTAAGACTAAAGAATTTTATAGAATTATTGTAAAATTCCTCTTTCACGTAGAATGTGTAAAAGAGCAGTAGACTCTCATAGCTGTGATGTTGTATATATATGGAGGTAGTGTAATACTACAATGTACAATATGTTTTATGAAATGAAATGAGGAATTTAGTTCAAGATATCGTGTCACTTGTGTTTTAAATTAAGATGCCATGATATAAGTGAATGTGATTGCTTTAGCGCAATGCTTCCATTGGACATATGCTCGAACATTTGATGGACGTACGGGCACGTGTCAGATGGGAGTGGGGTGCTACAATAATAACTATTCCCCCATAAACATATCTAATATTAATCACACACACTCTCCCCCTTTTTTGAAGCATAAAAAAATCAACTAGTCAAGTGAAGAAACCAAGAATTAATGAGAGTGTATAGGTATGCAATATTGTCTTTAATGTGATAAGTCCTTAATACAATCTTGAATAGACTGAACTTTTGCTTAAAGTGATGCTATAAAAGCCTCAAATACATTAAATTGAGAGTCCATAATAGAATCATAATATGTTATGAAGGAAGAACCCTTATCTAGTGCCATATGGAGGAGCCTTATTATTAGGGTACAACTATTACTATGTCGTTGATAAGGTCTAGTCATATGTCCATTAACTAACTTGTAACCAATAAAATGAAGAGTAGAAAAATCTAAGAAAAATTTGATATCAACCTCATCATTAATGAATGCAATATTAAAGTGCTAGAAGAAGAGGCTGAGAATAAGACTATAAGTGATGTTTTGATTTTTTTTACCATAATTGATGTTTTGATTTTTTTTTCTTGGTAGTTTTAAATTGACCATGTTCTACAAAATAAAGTGACCAATATGAACATTACCAGCCATTATGAGGATGAAAAAGAACTAAATATCATCATGACCTAGAAATGTAAAGTCTCCACTAGAAGAAAGGAAATTATATATAATGAAAAGACGGTGGAAACAAGGAACAACTTTAGGGCTATGGACATCTTTGGATTTTTTTTACTAATTTCTTCACTATTACCTAACTCAAAGATGGTTATAACTTTAAGAAGTATAGATTAAGGTTGAATGTTAGATTTAGTAAGACATACAAAATCCTCAGGTATAGAAATGCCTAAGAACTCATTAATAAGGTCAATAGTGAGATGAATCTTTATACATTGAACCTTTGAGAAGAGATGTGTTTAATGACAAATGACAAGAGGTTAAAGGTCACAATAAAAAGCTGTAAATTCTTAAGACTCACTTTGCTAGTTTTTATAAACAAGTATTCCATCAAACTTGAGCAATGAAATACTAAACAAGCATATATTCTTTAAATTAGTGTAGACAAGCATAGGAAATAACTTGATTTTCATACAAGGCATAAGAACTATAATAAACAAATTAAGGTGAGTGAATGTTAAAATAATCATTCTCATAAATCGGTGTAAGAAAAGAGGAGGTGGAGTAGGAGATCACTTACGAGATCTCGAAGTCCTAACAAGGTTCTAAAGATTTTAACCTCTAAAAGGGGTGTTAGAACTAAGAGAATAATGTGATGAGGGACTAATAGGCTCTCTAAACATAGAAGCAGGGTTTTGTTGACTTTTAACCATGGTAATAAGAGGAAACAAGTACTTTAGAAGAAATCTGTGAAGGCTCTAAAATGGATAAGTAGGAATAGGTAGCAGTTTTGGGAAGTGTTAAAAGACAACCTACAAGAAGAAAACACTTCAATAGATGATCAACTAATTTCAAGTCCATCAACTACAATCCATATCCAATCTCAAGAACATAATTGCATTTATATTTTAAAATATAAATATTTAAACATTATAAACTAAGTTTGACCAAAAAGTCAAAATTGAAGTCATTTGAAACAAGATTGATCAAAATCAATAAAATTATCCAAGAAGTATGTTAAATTGAACCTTTGATTATTCAAAACAAAAGTTTCATAGGTCTAATTTTATAGAAATATATCCAATTTGTGCATAATTTAAAAATCCTTAATTTTTGTCATTACCTAAGTTGAAATTTTTAGGATATAAACTGAATTTTGTTAAAATTGAATGTAGGGATAGCTCAATTATATTCTTAGTTAGAGTAATCAACCATCAATTTTATAAAATTTAGCATAATTTTTATTAATTTCTAAGAATCCCAAAATTTAAATAGTAAAACAAGCCTAAGAGTCAAATTCAATCAAAATTAGGGATGATTAGAAGAAATTGGGAGCTAGAAAACCTTATTTAATCGTTAAATTTACAAATAAAGAATCAAATTTTAAAATAGAAAAAATATATAAGGAATTGAAAATTTTCCATTTCTAAAACCTTAACTTACCCAATTTGCAATATGATTCAACTTCAATGCAATCTTATGAAATTGAATGTACAAAATGTTTTGAATCATGGAAATAATAAAAATTAATTAAGACTTGGAGAAAAAAATCATGAATTTAGGTTAGGGTGTACCCAAACTTAATTTGATAAATTGAGGCTAAGGTTTACCTAAACTTAATTCAACGAAATGAGTTTGAGTATTAAAGAAATTTGGTCCTAATGGTGTAGGAAAGTCCACTAAGTTCTTTCCATCACCTAAAACTCATCAAAGAATGGGTAAACCCTTGAAGGGAAGCAAGTTCTTGCTAAAAAGGCTTCAAGAAACCCACTAAATCACATTGGTAAGTTAGAGAGTTAAGTGGTTATGAAAGATAAAGCAAGTTAAACTAGAGAGAGTAAAGTGCAATAATGAAAGATGTAGCGATGAGAGGACATTAGGGAGAGGAATGATAGATCAGTAATAAGTGAAATAGATAAGGGAGAGGGAAAAGAAATATTAAAGCCTGAGTGTATTGGTCAACCACACCATAATATTAGTTGCACAGTATAATATATTGGTCAAGCAATATAACTAAGTAAGCAAATAACAATATTATAATAAAGATTATGTTTAAAAGATACAAAATTGGTTGACCACTAAACAATATTGGTCGATCACTATAATAAAATGGTTAACCACTAATAGAACAATATTGTAACAAACTAATAGTACACTTAAGTTTAAGAAATTCTAAGGACATCAGTTCACCATTACTTCACATTAGTCAACCAGTTACACTTAAAACCACATACTTTGGTCCAAATAGTCTCCAACTAAAGATTAAAAGTACTCAAACATAACAATTAACATAAAGGTCAACCAAAGTCAAATATAAGCATCAAAATAAATCCTAATCAAATAGAATTTTCAACAATCATGCCTAATTCTCTCCTAATTATGAAAAATATGTCCTCACTCATAGGTTTAGTGAAAATATTGACCAATTGATTTAGTTTATAAAAGAAATTCTAACTCATTATCCTCATTTTACATATGATATATAATGAAATGATGCTCAATTTCTATAGGTTTGGTTCTATAGTGTTCAATGGGGGGTTTTTTGTGAGGCAAATAGTACTAGTGTTGTCAAGCCTAATTAGTATCTCTGGAAGGTCGATGTTATGGTCTCCAAGTTATTGTCTAAGCTATAAAATTTGTACACAATAAATATTAGCAACTACATATTTGTCTTTTATGGTTGATAAGTAATTGAACTTTGTTTTTTACTAAATCATCAAACTAATGTATTTCTTAGGATTTGATAAGTACTAGACTTGCTATTTTTAACTTAAAGACCAACCAATATAATTCACATCTAAAGTTAAATAATACTTGCTTAGGATATCAAAGTCCTAAAGAAGTGGTACCACATAACTTTTTAAGTAAATGCTTAATGGCTAAAAGTGAGATAACTTAGGACTTGAGTAAAATTAAAAAAACTTGTATAGACTAAATATAGTATCGAGCCTACTTGTGATAAGGTAAAGTAAACTACCAATTACACACTGGTGGAACTTTGCATCAATTATCTTGCCCTCTTTATCTTTTTTAAGCTTATTTAAAACACTTATGAGTGTTCCTAATAGCTTGGCTTAATCCATTCCATAATGTTATAATATTTCTTAGGTATATTTAGCTTGATTAATGACGATGCACTCCTTTATTTACTTGATTTTGAGTCTGACAAAGAAGTTGAGCTCTCCTGTTATGCTCATATTAAATTCCTTAATTATAAACTTAGAAAATTCCTTGCACAAGTTTTTATTAGTTACACTATAAATAATATCATCAACATAAATTTAAACAGTTAAAATGTCATGTTTATGATTTTAAATAAAAAGATTTATGTCATCCTTGCCTTTAGTAAACCATTTTTAAGAACAAATGTGGTTAATTATCACACTAAGTAGAGCTTGTTTCAAATCATATAAAGCTTTATAGAGTTTGTAAATATAGTTGGGTGCACCATAAATTTTGAAAATAAGAGGTTGATCAATATAAACTTCTTTTTTAGTAGAACTATTTAAAAGTTCACTTTAAACATCCATATGAAATAATTTGAAATTCATGTAAGATGCAAATATAAGTAATAATCTAATAACTTCTAGTTTAGCTATTAGTGTAAAAGTTTCTTTAAAATTTATACACTCCTCTTGATTATACCCTTGAGCTACCAATTTAGCTTTGTTTCTTACATTAATATCCAATTCATCTAATTTATGTCTAAATATTCATTTTATACCTATGATTTGGTAGTTTCTAGATCTTACTAGTAAAGGTTACTATAGTTACTTCTACTATTTTCATTTAAATTTGTGTATTTGATTAGTTTACATCATATAAAATCAGCTATGTCGATTACTGTATTGAATTTTAGTTTACATGAAACTATCATAATCTATACATATATATTTAGTGTATAATTATTAAAGTTAAAAATTTTCAACAAAATAATTAAATAAAAATTAAATTATATATCACTAAATATTATATATAAATACATATTTATATTATCGGTCATTATTATATAATTAACAATTTGAATACATCTATATGCCAATTAATATTTTAAATTTGTCACTTTAAATATATGTTAATGGAATTTAACTAGGAGTAAATTAAATCTAGCTTGATGAGAAAATAAGGACCAAGAAAGCTAATACTAAGGTTTTATGAAGCATTACATGATTCGCATGAAGCAGCAATAAATGAATTTTGTGAAGAAGTTTATTTAAGAGAGGATTTAGGCCTAATTAAATATAATTATATGGCTTAATATATATTTTTCGACTTAATCAGTATAAAATGTAAAAGGCATAATAAACATAGACTCTTTTAAGTATTTATTTTCAAATATTTCTAACAAAGTAATATTATGGTCCAATTACTTGGCCTAAATAGCTTAGTGATATTGAAAATATCAAGAAAATTAATTGTAAAAAATTATTGAAAAAGAAAAATAAGAGTAAAAGATAAAAATGCCCTCCTGTATTTAGAAAAATTAAAAAACCCAATGTAGTTCAAAAATTTTTAAAAAAGTCCCTCTTGTTTCACATTCGCTAGAAAAAAATCCTTGTAATTGACTTTCATTAGAAAAATTAATGGAAGTTATGATGTGGAAATGCTAATCTATGTGGATCAATTAGAATATGTTGATGTGGCCAAAATATGCCACTTGTAGCAATTGTTTGACCAAAAAACCTAACCCACCCTAACTGACCTTACCCGACATGCCTAACTTAATTTTCCAACCCACTCATCTTTTTCCTTAAATCAATTCCCCTTGAAACATACAAACCACATATAATCTCTAACAATTTTAGACATTAGCAAAGGGCATAAGTGGAAGCGACGATGATGCAAATAGTAGGGATGCAGGCGGTGGCGGGGATAACAAGTGGTGTCGGAGATGGCAGACAGTGTCGAAGATTATGGGCGGTAGGGACATAGGTGACAAATATAGAGAAAATTCTTGTTCCCTTTTCTTCGAAATAATAATTTCTTCATACAATGAGTGCATTGTGGTGACTTTTGCTTTCTCTATCAAATTTATGTTCTCTTCTTGCTTCTTTTACTATCTCTCTTTCAAGGCCTCTCATTTTGTGCTGGGTTGTTTCTTTTTCATGTTTGAAGGAATTTTCTATCTATATGAATAATATCAGTGAAGTTGATGATGAATTGAATGCTAGTAGTTATATGGTCTGTTTTAAGTTGATGAGCTTAATGCAAAATTGGGGTTAGAGAGTCTTTATTTATCTGGGATTTGAGGGCATAATTTGGGATTCAGCTGGTTATATAGAAGCTGTAAAAAACTTAAGAAATTGAAATTATTATTTTCATGTTGAGATCATCTAGTGCTTCACTCTATTTTTGTTTAATATGGCCAAGTTAAATTGGATTGGGCACTGGAACCTTCAGTAGTTTGGTGAATGTTTATACTATTCGCTATATATGTTCTTAAATTCTATAGTTTGTTTTTCCCCTATTTGTCTTATTGAGTAGTTCCTAAATTGTGAAATTGTATTTTGAATATTTTTTGAATTCTATTTGCATGCCTTGTTTTCTTAGTTGTTTCTTTTTATGTATATTATGAAATAGATCTCATCTTTCCTCTTATGTGTTATATCATGTTATATACTAATATACACGCTTGAGGAGTTGTAGTTAGATATGATTATGGTAGGCTTACCATGTAAACCAAGTCCTTTGAATTATATTCTTTAACCAATTTAAACATTGATCCTATAGGAATAGTTCAGCATAAATTTGTCCAACTATGAAACTAGATTAATGGTTAATGAGACATTAAATGTCTACAAACTGACCTATTTGTTATCCCAACAGTCAATCTTCTTACTTCTCGTCTTAGGTCTTGCTTGGTAGGTTGATCATATCCTACATTATTCAATTGTCTTTCACTCTTATGTATTGTAACGTGTTTTGAATGTTAGTAATTATACAAAATCTTGTAAAACAATAAACTTATTTCATTTAGATGCTTAGAATGTTTATGTATGTAGGCTTTTTCATTATTTCAAGCTTCATATGTTTGAGTACCTAGACTCTTTCATTATTTTAAGATTCATAAAAAAATGTTTATTTATGTAGGCTCTTCCATTATTTCATAATATTGACCCTTATGAGTTAGGGCATGAAGTCAAACCTTAAGGAAATGAATCTTGAAAATGTTGAAATTGAAAAAATTATGAAATGTACAAAAATTATATTTCTTGGAATTATATAACATTTATTAATTAAATACTTCATAACTTTTTTTTTTGTTTTTTTTCTTTCTTATATGCCAAAACCTAGGATTGAGTTTCATTTTAGAACATTTATTAATTAAATACTTCATATTTTTTTTTGTTTTTTTTCTTTCTTATATGCCAAAACCTAGGACTGAGTTTCATTTTTGGAATAGTGTGACCTTCAAATTTACCCCAACTACACATTATAAAGGAGGAGAAATGTATAATTTTGGAGTATAGCCAGATTATTTGACTACGTTGCAATTTATATACATAGTAAATCACTTAGGCTATAGAGAGGTTGGAGTTTTTAGTTAAAAATTTCCTTATGATTCTTTTGAGGATGGCATCAGAGAGTTAAGAAGTGAGAATGACATAATCATCATAGTTATTGTAATTATACAAAAGGCTATCAGATTGTGGATTTTTTTTTTAGATAGTGTTATGTATCCATTTTTTAAAGATAAGAAAGGATGTTTAGAAGATGATGAACAAGTTGATTATGAGGTTGTTGAGGCTGATAAACCTACTTTTAGAGAGGGAAAACAACTTGACACAAAAGATGGTGAGGAAGAAAAAGTTAGTGAATTTGATGAATTAGAATATAAGGGTGAGGAAGGCGAAGTTAGTGATTTTGATGATTCTAGTTTACTTGATTATAATGATATATTTAATGAGAGAGATGATGAAGATGTTATGAAAGAGGTTGTTTATAGTGGCATAGAAGAACTGCCACTAACAACATACCAAATATAGATACAAATTTTGCATACGTATTGCTAAGTAATAGCAAAAAATTACAAGAAAGATGATCCAATTATCAATCAATCTCCTTAACAATAATTCATCTTGTCAATTCTTTAATTTATCATTGATCTCTCGAAGCTCATTAATTATATCTATATTTCTTCTTGTGAATTTTTTTGTCATACCATATAAAGTAATCACATTTTTGTTTACTCTGTAAATAACATGTATAACATAAATTTAGTAATCGTCAATCAAAATTTTGATTTAAAAAGGTAAATATACATTTAAATTTTACCTTAAATTGTGCACATTCATAAAATCGTCTTTCTAGATTGAACTTGGTCTAAGAAGTCCCTCAAACTGTTACCAATCCACAATTACAATAAGGTAAATAATGTTTAGTCTTATTGGATGCACTACTAGACAAAACTGACATTTTTATTTCTTTAATTGCCAGAATAAGTGAGTACAATGCAAAAGGGTGAGAGGATTCAAGCTAAATAATATAAAATGATATACATAACTGCATATTCAAGCTAAATAATATAAAATAATTCAAAATAAATAGCTAAGGTATTTGTCCAAAACAAGATTATTTACCAATAACTAATGTATTGATGTAGGCAATAATCAAGCATTAAGCTTTAAGGAATAAACACAAAGTAAATGCTTGAGTTGCATCAATATCAAATAAATACATGGTAAGTTTTGATGTTATAGTGTTAATACAACAACCAACAATAAAGCCAACATAAAATTAAAGAGGAATAAATAAAATTGATTTTGCCCTTACTCACTAACTTAGAGAGAGCCTAAACACAAATGGAAAATATGTACATTCTTATTCATCCTTCTTTTGGTCAACTAAACAGGTGACCTCTTTAATTAGGACATGAAACTTTTCCTTCTTCAATAAGGAATCACGATTCAACATCAACCTCGACCAGCTTATTGGATGCCTGTATCCTTAAAGCTTTTGAAATCTGGCTTTGTATACTTATATCCTTAAACCTATTGATCATCAAATTATATGTAATCACATTAGGGTAAATAGGTATTCCCCTTTCTTACCAACCTCTCCCACGTCTCCTCCCTCTCAGCATATTCCCCTTGTCTAAAAACCCATAAATTATCACATTATAACACTCTACATCAGGGCCTGTCACCAACATTTCATCTAACACCTCCAACTCGTTCACTATACACCCACTCTTCACCATCCTATTAATGAAAGTACTATAATTATAAACATCTAGTCTCAAATCTTTCCAATCCTTTTGCCTTATTAAATGATTATGCAAGTTCTAAAATATACCCATATTTTCAAAGTAACTCAAAAACAATTTAGCCCTTCCCTAATGATTATACACAAAATATATTAACCAAACTTTTAAATGAACTACTGCCTGGCCGTCTCCATTATTGCCTGTGTCATTACCACTTAAGTCATTGTCGCTTTCACCTACGCTTCTCGTTACCGACTAGAATCATCAAAGATTGTATATGATTTGTGCATTTAGTTTAAGGATTTGAGGGAATTATTTTGAAAAAACAGATGAGTGAGTTGGAAAAATAAGTTAGAAAACCTGTGAACCAACCCCCTAAGGCGAAATAGGCACAAAGAAAGAGTAACAGGTCAGACCAACCTATAAAAACGAAACGATCCCTTCGTAACCAGTTATTCATAATATCAAATAAATCATTTTCGTCTTTGGTGAATTTACCAAGGGCTATAGTCATAGTAATCCTCCTATTCAACTACTTCAACCATTTTCGAGCACCTCATAGCATTTTCAGGGCCTTTGAAATTTCTATCATTTATGTGTGATTTGATTTCTCATAACTCTTATAATTTCTCCTTGATTTCGAAGATAAAATTTTTTTATTGATCCATAACCGGACTTGGTCATACGAGATCAATTAGGCTAGGTCGGGATTTTTGGTCATACAATTGGTACATGTGATATGTTTAGGCTACGTGATATGTTTTAAGTGATCCACGTGGCTTAATATTGACACATCACAACTTATATTACTTTTTTTTAATGAAATTCAACTATTGACTTTAAAAAAAAATTGGCAGAGAATTTTAATTCAAGTTATAAAGACTTTTGAATAGAAAAGGTGTATAAGTTGAGCCCGACCATACAGATTTGGTATCGACTTCAGCAATTGCCCGGCCGTCTCTTCCTCTTCTCTTTGTTTCTGGTCCGGTAAGTTATATCACTATACTATACCTTTTATGTTATCTCGAGAAAATCTCTCTTCGATACTTACTTGGCACAATTTGTAATCGTTTAGGGTTTTCTTCTTTTTTGGTTCTGGGTGGAACTTGATCTTAATTTACAGTTGCATAGGTGAAATAGTAATTTAATTAAAATGGCATCGGCAATGGTGGAGGATACTAACTTTGAAGACGACCAGTTTTCGTCTATGAGTACTGACGACATTGTTTTGGCTTCCCGCCTCCTTGATACTGAGATTCGTGTCCGAAAGGAGGAGTTGCAGAGGACCAATCTGGAACTCGATTCCTTAAAGGAGAAGATCAAGGAGAATCAGGAGAAAATTAAACTGAATAAGCAACTCCCTTACCTTGTTGGTAATATTGTTGAGGTAGCTTTGTTCACACACCTTTTTGTCTGCCTAAAATTATTGTTGCATTCTTCTCAATGTTCTATTCTGTTAATTGTGTCAGCATTCTAACTACTAACAGTGTAGCAGTAAAGCTTCATGCTCTGTTTCTATTATCTAGATTTTGGAAATGAATCCTGAAGATGAGGCTGAGGAAGATGGTGCAAACATTGACCTTGACTCTCAGAGGAAAGGTAAATGCGTTGTACTCAAAACATCTACTCGTCAGGTGACCAGTCTTACTCTGCGTTCTTGCTTTTTATCTTTCTTTTTTGGTTCAAAACAGTTCTGTCCCCCCAATCCACTTTTGATTATTTACACCGACTTATTTATGTTAACGTTTGATCTAGACCATTTTCCTGCCTGTTGTTGGTCTTGTTGACCCTGATAAGTTGAAGCCTGGGGATCTAGTTGGAGTCAACAAGGACAGCTACTTGATATTGGATACTCTGCCTTCAGAGTATGACTCACGGGTGAAGGCCATGGAGGTTGATGAGAAACCCACTGAGGACTACAATGACATTGGAGGCTTGGAGAAACAGGTAGATCGAGGCTGTCCCATATGCTCTATGGTACAAGTTCGATACCTATGATGTTCATATTTTTCTTTCAAACAGATCCAAGAACTGGTTGAGGCTATTGTATTGCCCATGACTCACAAAGAACGATTTCAAAAGTTGGGTATTCGTCCACCCAAGGGTGTCCTCTTGTATGGACCACCTGGAACTGGAAAGACATTAATGGCTCGCGCTTGTGCTGCGCAAACAAATGCCACTTTTCTAAAGCTGGCAGGTCCACAACTTGTTCAGGTATGATAATTTTGTATACTAACTCTGTTGACAAGTTGCTTACTACCCTTTCATATCCTATTCTTTTACTTCGTTATCTTCTTATTGAAAATTGAGATTGAATGCACTTTCTAATTGCTCATCTTGAAGATTCTTGTTATTTCTTGTTTAAGATATATCTTTTCTGAAACAATCTAGCGTTCTAAGAGATTGTATTTTATGTTGTACTGTCTCTGTTCTTGCTTTCTTTGAAATGGAACCTCTTGAGTTTTTCATTCTACAAATGATATGTCTTTGTAAATGTTTTTGCTTGTATTTTTTCCTTTTTTGTCCCATCAAAGTGTAAGGGGAGTTAGTTCCTGTGCAGATGTTTATAGGAGATGGAGCCAAACTTGTTCGTGATGCATTTCAGCTTGCAAAAGAAAAGTCTCCCTGCATCATTTTTATTGATGAAATAGATGCGATTGGAACGAAGAGATTTGACAGGTATCAGTTCTTCAATCATTGAGTAGTCAATTTTTTTTGATGTGAAAAGTATGGCGTATACACAGTTTTATACCTTGGCTGGTGAAATAGTTTGTTCTTGTGAGCAGTGAAGTCAGTGGAGATAGGGAGGTGCAGAGAACCATGTTGGAGTTGCTCAATCAGCTTGATGGCTTTAGCAGTGACGAGAGAATTAAGGTTTGGTTAATCAATGATGTTGCATGGCATTAGCTGCGTTAGGAGCATTTATAGAAGGTTCTGGTTTAGGACTGTTGCAAAATGGTGCTTAAAGTGTATCCTTGTGCCTGTGTTGAACAATATGAGTCTTAAAATTTAGTATGAATTTTAGGTGGTTGCAGCAACAAATCGAGCTGATATTCTTGATCCCGCCCTTATGCGTTCTGGACGATTGGATCGTAAAATTGAGTTCCCACATCCAACTGAGGAAGCAAGGACCCGTATTTTGCAGGTTTTGTGACAAACTACTTTCTCTAGGCTTTTTTTTCCTCGTCGGTTCCAACATAAATTCTGCTGATATTGTAGATCCACTCTAGAAAAATGAATGTTCATCCTGACGTTAATTTTGAGGAATTGGCTCGGTCAACTGATGATTTCAATGGGGCGCAGCTGAAGGCTGTTTGTGTAGAGGCTGGAATGTTAGCTCTTCGCCGTGATGCCACAGAGGTTCTCTCTCTCTTTTTTCATTCTCTTTTTACAACTTTATTCTGCATACTCACGGACTAGCGGTATAAATGTATCACTGTTAGCGCAAACTTTTAGCTACCTGTTTCATCTTCACCAAGACAAATTCATGTTATGTGGCTGATGGTTTTAATTAGGTATTTTTGGTTCTTTTTGATTTGTTTTCCACTTGGGTAACTCACGGCACAAGGGTGGGGAGATTCTTGTTGGCTGTTACAATTTAACTCATGCCTTGTCATGGGCCTGAATTCTAAAACATTTTACTGATGGGACCTGAAACCAGGTGAATCACGAGGACTTTAATGAAGGAATTATCCAAGTGCAAGCAAAGAAGAAAGCAAGTTTAAATTACTATGCATAAGTTGCGTGAGAAGAAGATCGATCTTCTAGTGGAGGGCAATGCGCGAAGGAGTGTCATTATATGTAGACAGCCTTCTCAATTATGATGAAAAGTTCACCATCCTCATATTGTGCCTTTCAAGCACAAAAACCTAGTTGTAATTATGGAAGAAGATCATGTAATGGATGTTTCATTTAGTTGACTCGTGCAATTAGTCTTTTTTATTTTAACAATTCTAACAAAATTGCCGAAGGTAAAGTTCGTTTTCTGAAATCTTGTCATGCACAGGACAAGACACATCTCTTTTAAATGCTTAGGAGATTGACGATATTGCTGCTAAGCCATTTGTTGAAGCTGGAGGTGATGTGCCTCGAGTAGTTTTATTAGGTATAAATCAGCCTCATCTTTTCAAACAAGGCAACTGCAGGAGCATAGGAGGTGTTATATTAAGAGAGTACTGTCTGCTGAGGTGGCGTGCCTCAGTTTTCAGTTTTTTTTTTTTTTTGGGTGAAAAGGAGGCCTTAGCTCAATATACAAAACATAATAAATACAAAGATGGGAAATTGTGACCCGAATAGCATCGCTGAAGAGGTAGTAATTAAGTTCTCCCAAGCATTGGTCCAGACTATGGCATCTTAAAGGAAATCTGAATGTATAATTTGAAAGCCAATTTGCACACAAATTGCCCTTTCAATAAACATGTTTGACCACCACCTTCCAGCCTCGTCATAGCAGGCTATAGGTATCTCTCAGAAGTGTATCGCTGAAGCTTCAAGAGTCGGTTCCCTTCTTCAAGAGCTGTACAGCAGTATTCGAGTCAAGCTCAAGTATTAGCTTGCGAATTCCATGTTGTCATGCTAATTCCAAACTCGATACTACCGCTCATAATTCTACTGTCAATGATGTTGTGATGCCTACATCGTGCACACAACCGGCCACCCACTTACCAGAGTCTCAGTTTTAGATGTTGTATATGAGGTGGTATCAAGGCAACGAGTGTAGGCGCTGACAAAGAATCAACGTCATGCACCTAATGTGGGTTACACCCCCTTGATGGTCCAATTTCAGATATTGCTATTAGCTAGCTTTGACAAAGATTTTTGAAGGGCATCTAGTCTGGCATCATGTTGTGAACCTTCAAAGATCCTTGGGTTTCAATCTCCAAGTGATAAATCGTAATAAAAAAATACATAAATGAACTAGTAGCCATGGCCAATGCTTCTTATTCTTCTATTTGCAGAAAATTAAGTAAAAGATTGTTTTTTGCATATATAATTTGTCAAAGATTAGATCGATGAAAGGATCATTACAGCTCTACGAAGCAATCTTAAAGGAGTGGAAGTCCGTGCAGTGGATAAAGGCATCTCATGGTTGGATTAGATCAACATTAACGTCGCAGTATCGCTTATCGACAATTTACAATTTCTCCACAGGAAAGCCAACAACAGGTGGAATTTCTGATGCCAAGGACCGAAGTTCCTTAACCTCCTCACTTGTTAGTCTCCACCCAAGTGCACCTGCAAATTCTTTGGCCTGTTCTGCATTCTTAGCTCCTGGAATTGGAACAACATTTTCCTGTGCTATCAGCCAGTTCAGGGCTACCTGCATTACAAAAACATTCACAACTTGCTTTTGCTAAGTTGCTTCAGAAAGCATTGATGTAACAAGCACTTGACAATATTAACCGCAAGCATGCTAGATGAAGTCTAAGAGAAGAATAAAACCTGCGTAGCAGTTTTTCCATAGTTCTCCCCTAGCTCCTTAATCCTGTTTATCAGAGGCTGAAGCTGTAGAGCACACGCATAGTTAGGAAAGTAGAGTTCTATACCCTTCCAACTTAAGTTTATCCTACCTTAGTCAAAAATTCAGGAGTATATATCCGGCCTCGAGGGCCTGTAGGTGGATTTCCTGGGGTATACTTTCCTGTGAGAGCACCTGTACAAGTACAAAGGAAGTTTGGGGCACAATTTATCAGCTCCACAGCATAGAAACAACAATTAGAAAGATAATACACCAAACTCCCCTTGACCCTGTATCGTGGAGAAGGTGTATCAAGTGCAGCTAAGCAGCTAGCTCCATAAACAACATACGAAGTTATGTGTCTTGCCCTTTTATGCTTAGCTAGAAACAACTATGCTGAATACTTCCATATTTAAGACATTCTTAAGCTCTACTTGAACATGAATCATCTCACGAAACATCTTTTGACAGGCCTGAATAATAAAATTACCAGGGACAGATACTTTTACCTATTATATAATGCCATATAAAATTTTTCAATGTCATATAATCAGCTGAATAGTGATGCTTACCAGCAACTAAGACCAGTAAACTTCCTAAAAATTCTGAAAACTAGACATGGAACACTTTCGTTGCAAGTCCATGGATGGAAAACATGGAATTAAAAAAAAGGGAGGAGAATTTCCACTTTGGAATACCTCTGATGGCACAAGACAGAAGAAAGAGAAAGAAAGACCTACTTGTTGCATGTTAGAAGTTAAAATAGGCTGGCTACACTTAAACCACATTTTTACACATGTTCAAGAATATCACTACTTTCGACAGGAAATTTGCTAATATAAAAATTTTTAACCGCAGAGATGTTAGAGCATGAAAAAATTATTAATAAGGATTTCACCTTGAGCAATTGGAGAATAGGCAATCAAAGTGATACCAAGCTCATCACAAGCTGCCTTCACACCATTCTCCTCTGGAGCCCTATATATAAGGCTATAATTTACTTGGTTTGAAGCAAGTGGGATGCCTCTCTTTTTAAGCTTTTCATATGCAACACGAAGCCGACTCTCTATGTTGAAGAGGAATCCAAGTCAGTATATGAAATTGGCACTGTGTTTGAAGGTTTCTCTTTTTCTTTTACTCGTCCCTATGCTTTGATTTTTGCAACTAGTACAATGAGAATTACCGCTGTAGTTTGAAACACCAACAGCTTTTACCAGGCCCTTCTCGACAGCATCCCCAAGACCATCAATATACCCTGAAAATGAACCTTCAATGAACCAAAGCTTCAATGCAATCTGAATTGATTGAGATCGAAAAATTGAAAATTAATTTTATCAGTTCCATGCATCCATTCCAAGGTAAAAGAAGGTTGCAAGAAATGAACCACCTTCATTTCCCCATACCCCAGGCCTGCGGACCAGCATAAAAAGTTTGTGAGTAAATCGTCCTCTGCAAAATCAGACACGAGCATCTCATAAGCTGGTAAAGTGCATACCAGTGGAGTTGATAGAGATCTACTGAAGGGAGTCCAAGACGACAGAGAGAATCCTTAAGGGCAGTAAGAACACTCTGACGTCCCAGCCTCCATGGCAAAGCTGCAAATTTAGTTGCAACAGCGACCTCTACTTCCGGATCTTTTTCTTTCCTTTCCTTGATGAATCTTCAAGAAACAGTTCGATTACATAACAAAGAAAAGAAAAAAAAATATAACCAAATTTACAATATTCTTTACTATATGCCATAAACACGAAAAGTCTTGAGAACATACTGTCCCAGAAGAGTTTCTGAGTTGATGGCACCTAATGAGAACTGCAAACAGTTGAGAATGGAAGTGTTTTAGTGACATTTTGATGTTGCACTCTGTGAGAAACAGATATAAAGGAATCATAGCTTCAATTTCTCACCCTAGATCCATAAACTTCAGCTGTGTCGATGAAAGTTATGCCACAATCAATACTGGTATCAAAAGCAGCCTTGGCAGCCTTCATTTTCCTGTCTGACATTATTGTGAAAAAATAGAATTTTTAGTATGCACCACTAGAGTAAGAGAAAAAGAAGACAAAGACACAAAGGAAAGAACACAAAGTAACCTGTGGCTTCATTTGCAGACGAGAGACAGGGGAAAGAACAAAAAGTAATACTGTAGCTTCAGTTGTAGCCGCAAAAAAAAACTAAATCTGGTATGTAAGAAATCGTATGAAAATTGAATAATCGAAATTTTCATGTTCAGAGCTAACATGATTAAAAATCAATTGGATGTACAACCATCCTATATACAGAACTAACCACAAACATGGATAAACTGTTTTGGAGTATTAATTCCCTGGAGAAGGCTTCCTAAATTAGCAGTTCATGCACGCATAACCTAAGAACTTCATTTACACTTGAGGACTTCTTCATCCCTAATTTGCTATCACATACGAAATTGAAAACCTCCGAAGCTTACCATCCCAGTCAAAGTTGTTCCAGTAGCTAGTATCACCCCAGGACCAAGCTCCAATTCCAATCTTGGTCACCTTCAGATCAGACCCTCCTAACTTAACCTTGTCATCCACCGTTTTCGAAGGAGCAATATCTTCAGAAGCAATAGCTTTAACTCTCTGAAATCTACTCCTCTGGCTGAAAACACAGAAACATGCATTGCTAACATGCAAAGCCATGTTGGGTCGTTCTAAGTTGTTGATTGAACTAATGTATCAAATATCAAAGCCCAAATGAGGATATAGAAAATTTTCACCTTATTGCCTACTATGGTTGCAAAGGGGAAGGAGAAAAGAAAATGGTGTACATAAAGTGAAGGTGAAGCAGAGAGACAGGATATGTTGTAGAAACACATGGACGAAGAGGAGACGGTCTTAAATTGTTACACGCAGGATGCACACTTAACCATTCAAGTGTCGGATTTTACACGAGTGCGTTTGTCAGTTATGAAACGTCCGTCACGTGTATCATAACATATGCCACGTTTCCCGCTGATTTTCTTCAGCTTATATTAATATATCCACGATTTATTTATCATATGACTGAATTTAGCGGAACTATTTAATGATTGTAGGATTTCGATAATAAAGATACAGTGAAAGCACGAGCAGATGAAGTGGTAAACTATTGTTTCTTAAAATTCATTTCAAAAACAAATATACAGTGAGAGAATGAGTAGATGAAGTGGTAAACTATTGTTTCTTAAAATTCTTAATAAAATCAACAAAATTAATTTAGCTGATATCTTTATAATAATACCGTAGATTTTAAGAAGTTAATCTACAGCTAAAATGCAATTATCCTAATTTATGAACCTATTAAAAATAAGTAAAAACAAATAACTAAAAAATCAAAATTACCATTTTATAAGTAATGATAGTTGTAGGTTGCATAATATTATAGTAGGTAGTTTGGTATGTGTTTAGTTGTTAAATTGAATGACTAGTCCATATTTAAGTTAGGATTGTGTTATTTAGTTAGATATTTGTGTTTTGAGTATTTTATGAGTTGAGCATGCTTTTGAGCTTAAATTTTGTGTATTTAAGGTGCCTTAATATATTTATAGTATTTCAAATCAAATATCGCAGAATTTAGAGAAATCGGAGGAAGTTCAGAGCAAGGCCTAGGGTTACGATCGCGACAGCAGCTTGGGGGTTTGCTATCTTCCACGATTATGATAGAGAGCAAAAATTAGGTACCATAATCGTGGCGTGCACGACAGCAGACACATACCGACTTTTAAAACGTGACTTTTAGAGAAAATTTTGGACTTTTGGGCTTGGATAAACCCTAATGTTTGCCCTAAATGAAAAAGATATATAAAGAAAAGAAAGAAGACCTAAAAGGGAGCTCCATTTTTCTGCCACTTTGAGAAAGATCCAAGGAGAGAAAAAGAAGAAGAGAGAAGGAGGAGCAAGGAAGACGGAGAAGAAAGGCTGCAGTGCTTCTATCTTCTCGATCTATTCTGACCCTTCCAAGTGACATTTCATTTCATTTTTATGATTCTTTCTTTTCAATGTATGAGATGGATTTGATAGTGATGGATTTGAGTTTGATGATGATGTTCTAAACTTCTTTAGGGATTTGTTCTTGAATCAATGTTAATTTGATTTCTTTTGATTTTAATACATTGGGTATTGTGATTATTTGTTGTATTTGCATGCTTCGGTAAAAAATCGAGAGAGTGAACTGATATCAAAACGATTAGATTGGGTAATGAGAGTTAAACAATCTAATAAATCACACGAATAATCAAATCTGGAATTTATACGAAGAGAGATCTCGTGTAAGGACCCGATAGTCTATTAGAAGGCTTAATATCTAATTGGATTTGTGGGTTTTTTGTTAATAGAGAGATTGCAAATTTCATAATTCAATTAGGAGTTATGATTTAGGGTTTAACGATTATAACTCGAGAGAGAGAAATCCTCCATTTGAAAGTTTAAGATTAATACCATATTAACTCAAAGTAATCATGTTAGCATTTGATGATAAGATAAATCCCTATAAATCCCCTTTTTCATAATCGACTAATCTTCCTTATGTGATTTCCATTGTTAATTTGGTGGTGCTCATTTTGATTCCTTGTATGTTAATTTTACATTTTAATTTCATTCAATCCATATTCACAAATTTACCTTTATGTTTAATTTTTATTTTCTTTTCTAATAATCCTTTTAGGCTTTAGATAACTTAGAATTGGATTAATTCACCAACTTCTCATGGGATCGACACCTTTAATACTACAAGTTTATGACCCGTATACTTGTAAATATTGGGGGTTTTATTAGAAATAAAACTTGCTCAACAAGATTTTGACGTCGTTGCCAACGAGTTAGTAGGGATAAGTTAATTCACTTCCTTCGTGTAGCAACTTATTCTAAGTGAAGTTCTCCATAACTCTAGATTGGTTGCATAAGAAAAAGTGATATGTTATGTAACCAATCTAGAGTTATGGAGAACTTCACTTGGAATAAGTTGCTTCAGTAAGGAAGTGAATTAACTTATCCCTGGATTTTGTTAAGGTACATCAATATAACCTTTAGCCCTTTAAGAGCTAAAGGAGAAAGGTACAATTTCAGGTGCCACTGTAAAGATTTTAGAAAGTGTACCAGTAGTCTTGGTCTAATATAACCAAGCTTTAAAGGAAATTTCTTCATTTAGAGAAACAATTAAAGAGAAAACTAGTTGACAAGAAGAAATTATATAGGTAACTAGTAAATCAATCTTGGCAATGCAATTATCTTCTGAATAAGGCTACTTTCTCTAGTTTCTTGACCTTTGATCACTATCCAGTCAAGATTAATAACCTATAAGGAAGAACCTAGAAGAAAATTCCTTTTAGATTCAATAGTTTCTTGGTGAATGCTGAAGGATTCAAAGATGCAGTTAAAAATGGACTTAGAAAGGGAATAGAAGGTTTTAAAGCTTTTAATGTGTTGAAATACTTAAAGTAATAAATCCTAATCTTAAATCTCTAAACCGCTATAAAAACTATAACTCAAACATGGCTATTTAAAAAACTAGAGAAACTTTTGTTTAACTTAAAAAAAGGTCTTTGTTAATCTTATAGTTGAGATGAAAAAGGGCATAAGAAAAATAAGCATTCAATTCCTATATCTAAGAACTCAATAACCACTACTCACTACTATAAAAAAAAGTAGAGAATGCAATGGTTAATATTTAAACACCAACTATTTCCATAATGTAATCATCTTAAGGAGAAAATCTAATAGAATCATTTCTCTTAAGATTAGAATGGAGAATTGATGTGGAAGCAAGAAGAATTGGTAATCAAGGTATATGATTATTTCCAAAAGTTCTTAGGGAAGTCCTCCAATTCTTATTCTTCTTTATAGATTCTTAATTATTTTATACATCATACAATCTTTAGGGATCAAGACAAGGCATTCACAAAACTATTTAGTTCTAGAGAAGTTAAAAAGGCCCTTTTCGCTATGAATCCCAATAAGGTACTAGGACTAGATGGATTCAATGGTTTTTTTCTTCTAGAAAAACCATCACCTAATGAAGGATCAAATGATAAAATTTTTTTTGGAGTTCTTTACCAATGGGAAAAATACTAAAGGAGTTAAGCAAAACTTACATCACCTTAGTGCTAAAAACTCTAAATCCTAAAAAATACTAAAGGAGTTAAGCAAAACTTATATCACCTTAGTGCTAAAAACTCTAAATATAAGTAAGTCAAGTGAACACAAACCTATACCCTAGTATACCTTAGTTTACAAAGTCATTCTTAAGAATCTAACCAAAAGGGTTAAAACAGTTATAAGCACAATAATCAATCCTTTTCAAGGAGCTTTCATATATCATCTTAGCTCAAGACTTCTTTAGAAATTTTCATAAAAAGAACGGGCAAAAAATATATGCCCGAAAAATTGATTTTTAAAAAGCTTTTGATTCAATCAATTGGAGCTACATTTAATATGTAATAAAGGCTTTTGAATTTCTACTGAAGTTTAGAAGATGGATTCAATAATGCACTGAAACAACCTCCTTCAGTATTCATTGCAATGGAGAGCCTACAAGACCATTCAAAGGGGAAAAAGCATTTAGATAAAGAGACCCCTTTTCCCCATATTTTTCATCTTATGTATAGAATTTTTTAACAAGCTAATGTCTAATAATATAAGTAGGTTTATGTTTCATCACAATGCAAAGAGTTAAAGATTGTGAGTCTTTCTTTTATAGAGGATTTACTAATTCTACGTTGAGCTGGCAATTCCTTTTAATGAATCTTTTGAATGCTTTTCAAGTCTTCAACCACCTCTTCAAGATTTTAATCAATCAAACAACAGCTAGCTTTAAGCATCAAGATCAATGGTTCAGCTCATTCTTAGGCAGAGTGTTAAAAAGCTGCCATTCAAGTATCTAGGGACACATATTACCGCTAAAAGATTAACCTTTAAGGATTACAAACATCTTATTGAGGAAATACATAGAAGAATTAATGTTTGGAAGAATAAATGGCTTTCCTATGTATGAAGACTCTAATTGATAATTTCCATCCTAAACAATATGTAAGTATATTGGATTTATCAGTTCATGCTACTGAAGAACCTTATAAAGGAGATTGAGAAATGGATGAAGAACTTCTTGTAGACAAGAATTACTTATAACTATCAAGAAGTAAAGGTAAAGTGGCAAGAGGCATGTTTACCTAAAGAAGGAGGAGAGTTAGGCGTAAAGTCTATTAGAACCACCAACAAGGTGTTTATAGTAAAAAGGATTTAAAGAATAATCATAAATAAAAAAGTAGTTTTTAGTGAATTTGATCCATATGCACTTCTTAAAAGAAATAAGTTTGTCAAAATAAACTTAAAACAAATGCTTTTATTAATTTTGTCAAAATAATCCTAAAACAAGTTTTAGGACACTAGTGCATATCCTTAGCCTAAAAGACATCTTGATGAGATTAAAGACCAAAGTGGGGAATGGATAAATGACATCATTCTGGTAAGATAATTACAATGAATTAAAGCTTCTTCACTTGATTTCTAAACTTTAAAACATAAGACACTTGATCAAGGCTTTATTGAAGGAATTTATTCATGATGAGGAGTGGTCTTATAAAATAAAAGTACTATCCTTGGGGATGGAAAATACTCTCAGCTATAACCCTAATAAGGAAGCTAGAATAATATGGTTACTACATCCCTCCAACATTTTCACTAACAAATATTGTCATTCACTATTTAGAGCTTCTTCCCCTAGAGTATCCAGGCATAGGTTGTTTTGATCCAAGTCATGGCCTTTTAAGTCCTCCTTTATCTTGTGGTTAGTTATAAAAATTAATTTAGAGTAAAGGATAATTAGGAAGTATCATTAGTGATATCAATCTTGTATACGGTCTATATAGCTTGGAGAATAAGATTGTAAAACAACTGTTCTTTAAATGTCAATTCACTAACACTCTTTTGAAAAGAATCCAACACTTCTGTAATATCCCATATTAACTAGAAGAATGAGATCAAAATTTTCCTTATTTTTAAAATTCAAAATCTTACACAATCTTATCTTAATATGTTTAAACTCAATATTTTCACTATTTTTATAGAATAATGGTTGAAGATGTTATTTGATCGAAAATAAGGATTGGGTTTTAATAAAAAATTCAAAAATTTAAATAGGGCAGGGGGAATCTTAACAATGATCAAAGGTGAATCAAGGGGATTTGGGCTAACAAAACATTTTATTTACATATTTAAATCAGATTATTCAAATATGAAAAAATAGTTTGGAATGATCTTAAGTGTGGACACATTCAATAAACATTACAATTTCTAGACTTCGCATCTACAAGAGAAAAATGTGTGTAAAGTTGTTGAAATACTTATCCTATCCAAATATGAGTGAAATTTAATAAAGTTATGATATAAGGGATCCAATGAATCACAATAACAAGATATCCATATAGGGTTAAGTGGCTATAAGTAGAGCCAAGGTATGAAGGAGAAGGGCATCCATCTTTTAACTGCATTTTCTAGTTTCTTAAAGTCTTGTTGTTTTCTCCTGTCTTTAGTAAATATTAGAGTATTCTTTCTTTAGTTTCTAGTGGTAGAAATGGACTTTGTTGGCTAAGTCTTTTGTTCATGGTTGAAAGAAGTGGAAGCCCTTTTTAGAACGTTGAAGATTGGAAGATAATATTTGGTCTTGTTGTGGAAGTATTTAATTTATTCATAAATTAAATTTCTTTCCTATGATTTATTTTATGCTTATTTTATTTATTTTAAAGTGTAAAATTAGACTATTAATGAAAATGATCATTTGCTAGGTTAAATATTGAATACATAAAATTTCAATTCATTTATTCATTTGAAGTAGTAGGAGTTTAATTTTTTACATTAGAAATTATTACTCTTATGAAAATCATTCAACTAGATTGAATGTAATTGAGGATGTTGTGTTATCTTGATTTAATTGAATTACATGTTTTTGATTAACTAATCTTAAGGAAAGATGGATATTTAGTATAACATTGAATATATGATTAATGAAATAATTATTTTAATGCCAATAAGCTATTTAATTTTAAAGGGTGGAAGCAATCGTAAACTGACGTTCATTTTATTGAATACTTTTGTTATTTCCTTTATTTTCCTTATTACCAAATTTAATAATCCCCTCAATTGATTATTTTATTTTGAAATGAATGGTAAGCTAGAATTCACCATTTGATCAACTCCTTCCTTATATTACATTTGTTGATTGTAGGAACATACGAATTAATTTAGAATACAGAAGACATTACCACTAAATTTTGGCACCATTATTAGGTATTTCTAAGTTCACATTTTTTATACGAGATTTTTAAAGGAAGCTAATTGATAATATAATTTGGAGATCAATAAGACTACAAAAAGGCTATGAAAAGAAACAAAGATTGAGAAATAATATAGTATTATAATTGGTGAAATGATAAAAACCATAATGAACAGCTGAATCTACAAGAATAAGTCGAACCAGATTTGAACCACCAACCTCATTGCATAAGTTTTCCTAATTTTGGTGAAAATGCTACCTTTGAATTTAAATATGTTTTAATTCATTTATTTTCAACTTTTTATAGTACTATAGGTGAGGATCCATATAAGCATCTTTAGGAATTCCATATTGTATGCATAGGAATGAAGTCTAATGGAGTTACTGAATATCAAATCAAATTGTGGGCTTTCCCATTCTTTTTGAAGGATAACGCCTAAGATTGGTTATACTACTTGCCACCCTTTAGCATCACCTCATGGAACAAAATGAAGAAGCAATTTCTAGAAAAGTTCTTTTCAAATTCAAGGGCCGTTAGCATTAGAAAGGAAATTCTTGGCAATTGGAAACATAATAGCTAGTCACTATATGATTATTGGAAACATTTTAAAAAGTTATATGCTAGTTGTTTGCATCAACAAATTAGCAAATTGATCCTAATTTAGTATTTTTACAAAGGGCATCTACCAACTGATAGGAGGATTATTGAAGTTGCTAGTAAAGGAGCATTTGTTAGTAAATCACCAGATTTAGTTTGAGCATTAATCACTAATATGGAATCTAATTTAACTTAGAGTTAATAAGGTAAACATTTCTTCTATAAAAAAAATGCATGGATGGTCTTACTGCACTTATTTGTCAATTGGCTGTAGGAAAAATGAAAGCAACAAAGGCTTGTAAAATATGTTCGAGGACACCCAACTGATATATGTCCCAAGTTACAAGAAGATCCAATATAACACACAAATGTAATAATAAGTTTTTTGGGGCAACTTTAATGTCAATACAACCCATATTCAAACACATATAACCATGGTTGGAGAGACCATCTAAATTTTCAATATGGTCATTCACCAACAAATCAATTTATGGCCAATTTTCAATAATATCAATAACCACATCCTCTAAGATAACCAAAATAAGCACAAATATCTAATTTAGGGATGTCTCTTGAAGATATTGTTAAAGAATTAGCTAATAACACTGTTAAATTCCAACAAGAGAACAAGACTATTATTCATAATTTAGAAAAATATATGGTTCAATTAGCCATTGCAGTTATTCGTTTAGAATCTTAAGGGTTGAATAACCTACGATCACAAACTATAGTGAATCCTTAGGAGAATTTCATTACTATTACATTATAAAGTGGAAAGAAAGTAAAATAGCCTGGGAAAACCCCACCATTATTAAATTCCCATTTAAAGAACATTAAACACATTGAACTAGAGGAAAGCATGCCTTTGTCTAAGGATGAGTCACCTACTTCTCCTTTATTTATACTTCCTCCTTTTTTATAAGTGTTAAAGCATAGCAGCAGATGGGAACAAGATGTTAATTTATATGATACATTAAAAAAATGTGAGGCAAATATTCCCCTTTTTATGTGCTTAAACAAGTACGTAAATATATTAAATTCTTGAAGGAATTTCATATAATGAAAAGAAGACAGAAGACGAAAGGGAGTGAATCAGTAATGTTGGGAAGAAATGTATTTGTTTTCATTCAAAAAACCCTCTAGGAAAAATGTTAAGACCAAGTATGTTATGTTTTCCATACCATGCACTATTAGTGGTTCTAAGATGGAATATACAATGTTAGATCTAGGTGTATCTATAAATTTCATGCCCTAACCTATTTGTTTAACTCTCAACTTAGGACCATTAGAAAAGATAGTGGTAGTGATTCAATTAGCATATGGGTCTAGTGTATATCCCAAAGTGTTAGTAGAGGAAATTCTTGTGGTTATTAAAGGCAAATTGATTTTCCCACTAATTTTTATATCTTGAATATCGAAAATTATGCCCAATCAGCGCTTATTTTGTTAGGATGATCAATTTTAAAGATGGATAAAACAAAAATTGATGTTCTTGTTGGTACTTTTAATATATGTGATTCAATGAAATATCCTGATGGAAATTTTCCTATCTTTGTAGTTAATGTTTTGGATACATTAGTATAAAACTAGTTAGAGATTAGTGGGAAGGATGAGATAGATAACTATGATGGAAACTATTTTTAATGATGAAGATATTAATATTTTCCTTAATTTTTATTTATAAGAGTGTATGGTAGCTTTGGATAGTGTTTCATAAGTAAAAACAATTATAGAAGTACAATATATGGAGTTAGGAATCCTCACACCTCACATTAACTTGTCCCTTCAGTAGTACAAGAGCTAAAGTTAAAGTTAGAACCATTAACAAAACACTTAAAATATGTTTTCCTAGGAGAGGGAGAAACTTTACAATTAATAATCACAAGCAAGATGGCTTTCATACAAAAGGAAAGATTAATAAAGGTTCCAGAAAACTTCAAAATATTCATCAAGTGGAAGGTAGCAGACATTAAAGATATTAGCCCTTTTACTTGCTTGTACTGAATCCTCCTAGAAGATGGAACTAAACCCATAAGGCATCCTCAGAGGAGATTAAAAGCCCCTAATGATGTAGATAATGAAGAAAAGGATTTTGAATCTCTTTTAAGCTAGTATAATCTTCCCAATTTCAAGTAACGAGTGGCTTAGCAATGTATAAGTAGTTTTGAAAAAGACAGGTTGCCACTTAGGAGGGAGACTTAGTTCCTACTAAGATCCAAAATAGATGGTGAGTTTGTATTGATTATAGGAAACTAAATTCAGTTACTTAAAAAGATCATTTCACCCTCCTATCTATTGATCAGATGTTGGAGAGATTACCTAGTAAAGAATTTTAATATTTTCTTGATGATTTTTAGGATACTTCTAGATTTTAGTTACTCCTAAATATTTGAAGAAAATGAATTCCACTTATCTTTTTGGAACTTTTGCATATAAAAAAATGCCTTTTTACATTTACAATGCACCAATTATTTTCCAAAGATTTAAGGTAAGTATATTCTCATATAATATACAGCATATCATTGAAGTTTTTGTGGATAATTATTTTTTAGCTATGGAGGCTTTTTCAATGATTATTTGTATAATTTTATTTTGATTTTAGAAAGATGTGTAGACACTAACCTAGTTCTTTGTGATATCTTGATTTCCGGTATATGCTTAGGGTTCAACCACAAATCAAGCATTGCATATACATGCATAACATTAGCATTCATACATAAGTTGTATTTTGTACACATTAAAAAGATCGTATATACACTTAATTGACTCATTCCGGGGTATGAAAAGATTAAAACGTTCATTATGTGAATTGTAACATGTTTATGCCTTGAATTTTAGTATGATTGATTACAAGTAGTAAATTTGGAATTAATTGATATAATTGGAAAATTGAGGGATTATAATGTATTTTTAGGAAAAATTCCAAATGATAAGATTAATTGATACATGAAAATTAGAATGATTAAGCCTATAATTGAGTGACATTTGGCATTGATCATTGTGGGACAAATGGACTAGTAAGTTGATGACAAATGACATTGATTAATAGACAAATGGTTGTTGTATTTAAATTACATGTGCTCTAGCTTTAATGGTAACATATGGCAGCACCTATACTTGATAAATGTTGAACATGCCTTTAGACATGTTGCCATTCCATTAGATGACACCTAACACCTTAGGTGTAACATAAAGTAGGAGCAAACTTGGTTAAGCTCATTTCTTGTTCTTTCTTCTCTCACTCACATCACTGAAACTCTTTTCTTTCACCTCCGTGAACTTTCTTATGGTCATGCCTAATTGTTACACAAATAATCCATGTTTTATCCTCACAAAGTTAAGTAAAAGATCAGTTTAAAGTTGCCTTACTACACCTAGTCGAAATCCATCCAAGTTTTACCTTGAATGTGTGATGTTTCTGCTTGCTTGGATTACTAGATTCGCTTAATATTTTGAGCTGGAATTGGAGTTAAACATGTAAGTAAATGATTAGTGTTTATAGCATGTTATAATAGATAATTGATGATGATGAATTAGGATGAATTGTAAATGATGTTAATGATTAAAGTGTGTTGGAATATGTTAGTTGTAGTGTTTTCACTAAACATACATCTGTATTTTATCCATATCTTGATATGTAAATATCAAAATGGAATGAGTTTTAATTTAGATTAAATTAGAGACATATGGATACAATTTTCATGGAGAAACCGAATTTGAATTATGTTTCTAAGGGTTTCAAATTTTGGCTTGAAGTTGAGTACTAGGTGCTGTTGCGGTGTGAGAATAGTCTGTATTAGTTAGAGTATAACTCGCAGACTACTGAACCAAACTACATGAACTGGATGTCGTTAGAAAATTAGGACATATAGAAACATCTTTTTAGAAGGATGTATTGCCTAAATACCTCATTTGCTATGTCAAAAGGGCCATGCAAATTGACCTGAAAATCTATCTTGAGCAAATATCTGGAAAATTAGATCTGTATCTTTTGACCTATTTTACGTATCTTTAGGGCATGAATTTTAAGAAAATCAAATTAAAATTTTTGTTGATATAGGTCTTAGATCGAGTCCTGTGAAAGTGGCTTGATTAAATAGTGACTAGAGCTTAAGTTATGCTTGTTTTCCTAATACTGCCTGTAATAGACCCCTGTGCTGAAACCTTGTATTATTTCCTAATTTTTGGGGACTTTAGAGCTTGAATTAGTCAAATTATAAAACATGAAAAATGATTATTGATGTCTCATTGGGGCGTTTGAGAAACAATTTGGCCAGAAGATATCTTTATAAGTTTATGTAGTTAATTGAAGTCATAACCTAAAGAATGGACTGTTTTGATGAGGTTGAGTTCAAATCTGGAAATTTTGATTTGTTTAAGGAATAAATGAGTTATTTTAATGAAAACATGATATTAAGAACATTAGAAATGTGTAGAAGGTATGGATGAATGAGCATTGAAGAACATAGGGTATGTATGAATGAGAATTGGGTGAATGTATGAGTATATGTTGTTGGAAAAATTTTGGTGGATGTATAGATTTAGCTTGCTAAAATTTCAAATGTAAAGTACCAATTGTGTGTGTATTATAAGGAGCTTTTTAATCATGAAAAATGTTTAAGGATAAGTGTAAAATCTGATTTGATAATGATATAAAGATGTTCTCATGAATGTAATGTGATTCAAAGTATGTAAGTGACGAATTGGGAATGATTGAATGAGAATTAGGAAATTGTTAGAGTTTATAATCCTAGGAAAAAGAGTGATAAATGTATGAGTAATGAGTTAAAGGTGATCAAGTGTATTAAGGCATAAACCTAATTGCAAACTAAATGATGCACAAACCGTGATGAATGTATAAGTATGAATTGTGAATAAGATTTCATACTCGAAATAATCAATTGAGCATGCATTAAACATGATACATATACATGTGTAACTTTGAGCATTCATTTGATTGATCAATTAGTAATGTGTACATATGTGTATTGTTTGATTTAGAGGCACACGTCGACTGACGCCATTGCCAGCACGTCGAGGTAATAGTTGACTGGAGTGTACTGTAAGTTATCCTAGTTATGTAAACTCAAATATTTATGTTTATGGTGGAATTGTATGTATAGTGGGTAGCTAATGTGTTCTATTTAAATTGTGTTGATTAAACTTAATTTCTCTATATTGAATTGATATTAATATAATTGTGATATAAATGATTCCGAACAATTGATTGTATGAGGAGTTAGATATTCAGGATTGTATTGGGAATGTTTGTGATTTGACTGTGAATAAGGAAATTGAATGCTCAATTATTTGTTAAATGTCGGACTTAGATCCGATGAATTGTGAAAATTGAATGTGCTCATTGACTGAAAGTGATTGATGATATATTATGTGAACTATGATACTCCATTATATGATGCATGTTCACATAAAGGAGTTGTGACCAGAGTAGCCAACGTGAAAAGAGCTTTAGCTCAGTTATACGCATTAGAGCCTCAGGCTCAGCGATTAATAAGCTCGATATCCACAATAGATATGGGACAGTACTGAAAAGAGCCCAGTATCCACAACGAATATGGGACAGTGAAATAGGCACTCAGTCACAACAAAGTTAAAATGGAACGAGTCTCATTTTCTTTTGCATTTGTATCTTTAAATGTGTTTATGATATTGATTGCAAATGAATGTTAAACTATGTTGTGTTGATATTAAGAAATGCTTATGACTTTGATGGTGATATGAAGAATTGTGATAAATGAGTGTTATGTTCTGAAATGATTACATGATATTCTTGCATTCAGAATGTACTTCTGAAATGACTTAAAAAGTGATTATATTTTTAAATGCTTCTTTTATTATGATGCAAATTGTAGAATATGAGTTATAGCTCTGAATGAAGCATTACTTTGATTGAGCTGAATGTATTCATTAATATATATATATGTTATAATTTGAGTGAACACATCGATGATGGTTCACTCACTGAGTTCGCAAAACTCATCAAAATTGCAACGTTGGTTTTCAGGTACTAAGAGGAGACCTTGCTGGTAGAGTAAGCTAACTAAAGTTTAGTACTGTCCATTTTGGATAAAAATATGGCTCAAAGGTCTGGTCAGCTGTCATCTAAGGATTTTAGATAGAGTACTTTATATAGTTTTCATTTCATGTAGAATCTTTTGTTTAAAATAGTGTGATCACAGCTGGTTTCTGTATTGTAAACATATGGATGATTTGTAATGAAATAACAGTGTAAAACATGTTTTGTTAATGAAATGAGATAAGTTGTCTTTATGATTACTTTTGATGTGTATGATGCCATATTAAGTGAATGTGACAGCTCTAACATGCCATTCCCATAAGGTATGTGCTCGGATATTCTCAAAAATTTCGGGCATAACTCCTATGGTAGTGGTGTGTTACATTCTTAATTTCAAAATATGTCATTTTATAATAGAACAAGGTATAGTCTTAAGACATGTTGTTTCTTCTAACGGGACTGAAGTAGATAAGGTCAATATAGATGTTATTCAATCTTTCACTTATCCTACTAGTGTATGGGAAATTTGTTTGTTTTCAAGTCATATAAGTTTTCATCAAAGGTTCATTAAAGATTTTTTTGAAAATAACGTCCCTATTGTGCAAGTTACTCTAAGAAGATGTTATTTTTCAACTTAATGATCATAGTAAAGAAGTCTTTGACAAGTGAAAAAAGCTACTGAAAAAGATTTATAATTATTTGTAGTTTTTTGTAACATCCCGGTCCCACATAACGGGTCGGATTCGGGAAACGGGTCTATGAGGAGACCAATGAGAGAAGAAATGACAGATATACCTCATGCTCATGCATTTGTGAAAATGTGAACGGTTGTGCATAAAAATAGTGGCACATGCATTCATGACAAATTCCCGGTATTAGTGTGATAAACAGTGATTTTCCAAGAATAGACTCTGTTAGTGTATAAGTGAATTGGAGAGGATTTTAGTGGTGTTCCCAATTTAAGGGAATTATAGGAATTTTTCGGGAATTTTCTGGAATTGTTTCCGGACCCGGAAAATTGTAAAGCGACTGATAGGAATCTATCAGTAGAAAATTTGTTGTCCAATGGCAATGAAATTTCAGACATAAGCGTTTTGGAA
>JANQBM010000009.1:1287140-1308673 GCA_025594535.1 Erythroxylum domingense
AGACTCCAAAATTCCTAATTCATAAATTCTAATTTATTTTCATGCATACTAATTTAATAAAATAAATAAAATAAAATTAAAATATGAAAATCCTAAAAGCAGGATCCAACCCTACCTATTGCACAATTTGATCTCATTCGTCTAGTTGAAATGATATATTGTAAAGGTGTTAGATTCTGGTGGGAATGTCGTCTGTACCCCAAACTAATTACTAAGTTCTTGCAATCAACAAACGAAATATAGGGAACTAGGAGTCAATATCATGAGAAATTCTAGCTAGTCAATTGTTACGAAAGAAATAATTAATGGAGTATGTTGTGAAATTTTGTAATAAGGTAAATAAAGGAAATAATGGAAGTATTCAATAAATGAATATCAATTTACTATTTTTTCCACCCTTTGGAACTACAATTGATCATTGGAACAAAATAATCTTTTCATTAATCATATATTTGATGTTATGATAAATATTCATCTTTTCTTAAGATTAGTTTATATAAAGTATGTAATTCAATTGCCATATTACTTAACAACCTTAGATATGATCTAAAATTTAATTAAGCAATAATTTAAAAGAAAGAACATTGAAGCAAAACATCAAAAAATTCGCGGTTACATTTAATCTAGTTGATTACTTTTCCTAAAAGTAGTAATTTTTGACACATCAAATTTAAACTCCTAATTGCTACAAATGATTAAATGAATTGAACTTTTACGTATTCAATATTTAACTTAGAAAATGAGTATTTCAATTAATAGTCTAATTGTGCAGTTTAAAAATCAATGAAAAATAACATAAAAATGAAACAAAAAAGTAATTCAATATTTGAATAAATGAAATAATTCCCTAATAAGACCCAACAGCCTTCTATTTTTCCAGGTTCCAAAACGAGCTTCCACTTCCTGTAACCAAGTATAAAAAACTTAGCCAACAATGGCCATTTTTACACTAAAAACTAAAGAAAGGCTACTTTAATATCTATTAAAGAAAGAAGAAAACAAGAAGACTTTGAGAAACTGGAAAATATAGCTAGAAGATGGATGCCATGCTTCTTCACACGTTGGCTCTATTTATAGCCACTTGGCCTAATATGGAAATCTTGTTGTTGTGATTCTTTGAATCTGAAAAATCGTAACTTTACTGATTTTCACTTAAATTTAGCCAGGATTAGTATTCCAACAACTTTAAACATGTTTTTCTTTTATAGATGCGAAGTCTGAAAATTGCAATGTTTAGTGAACGCATCCATGCCTAAGATCACACCAAACTATTTTTGTTCAATTTTTGATATTATGATCCAAATTTGTAAAATAAAACATTTTTTAGCCCAAATCCCCTTGATTCACTTTTGATCATTATTAAGACTCCTCCTCTATTTAAAGTTT
Source organism: Erythroxylum domingense (assembly GCA_025594535.1). Classification (NCBI taxonomy): domain Eukaryota; kingdom Viridiplantae; phylum Streptophyta; class Magnoliopsida; order Malpighiales; family Erythroxylaceae; genus Erythroxylum; species Erythroxylum domingense. The sequence goes on from JANQBM010000009.1 coordinate 1,288,527, forward strand.
CGGAATTTTGATTAAAATCTAATATTTTTTCTAATCAAATAACATCTTCAACCTTTATCTTGCAAAAATAGACAAAAAACTGAGTTTGCGCATATTAAGATAAGATTATGGAATATTTTGAATGTGAAAAATAAGGCAAAATTGTGACACATTAGACTATCCCACACCTAATCCTTTCTTATCCCTAAGAAAATGAAAAATTTACAAAATTGGATTACTAAATAATTTTTAACAAAACCACTTTTTATGAGGTTAAACCATGCATACTCCTTAAAACATAGACACAACAAAGTTGATTTTTACCAAAAAATATGAATAGAGACAATTGAAGACAACTCAATCAAAAGTAGGCTCAAGCTTTAGCAAATTTTCTCACGGTGTTCACTCATTCACAAAGGTGTTTAAGTTCAAGTGTTTAGTCCCAAACTCTTATCATAATGAATACACTATTATAAAATTACATATACACCAAATATCTCTTACCATAAGCCCATAAAGGCATTAATTAAAAGGAATTTCATTAATGGGTATAATGGGGTTTTGCTTAATGGTTAGAAAAGGGAGGATTGTAGGTTAAAACCACACATATTAATAAGACATTCAAACAAGATGTTGGGTTAGGAATGGAATTTGGACAAGTGCTCTTCTATCGATGTAAATAAACTATAACTATGATTATTCTTTTCTTGATTGATTTTTTAATATAAAAGTAAGCAGACTTCAGACAAATATAAAATGTGTAGCTTAGAAAATAAAATTTGAAGCAAAATCCCTCTCATTCTCTAAATAACTTTAAAAGTACAATATTAGAATGCGTAGTTTAGGTGATAGGGTGTATAATAGGTTAGATTTGTAACATGGGTTAACTTATGAAGAAGGGATCATAACTAGCTCAAAAGGGTTGAACTAATGATAATTAAGGTGGTTTTTTCAGTTAAGTGGATTTAAACAAGGAGGGCCTTTATCATATTCAAGTCTCATGCCATTATAGAAATTCAATTTGGTTCAATGCAAGTTCTAGGGGTATCCAAATGATAGATAAACACACAATAAAGAAAAATGGGAAAAGAAAAATGGATAAACTGTAACATCCCATTTTTCCCATACTAAAGGTTAGAACCCTAGAATATTGAACATGAGAGTCATTAATGAGAAAATAGGAAAATGCATTTCATGCTCATGCATCATATAGCACACATACACGTGAATTTGATTATTGCACACATTATAATGACTATACATACATGCATTGACACTTTCCAGGTATAATTGATTTATAAATGTGATTATATTGAGAATTGTGGGTTATATGTCTTGGAAATTATTTTGGTGAGTATAGATGTTGATTTAGAACTTTATTGAAATTTAGGAAATTTTCTAAAATTTTGGGTAATTTTTGGACTAGGAAAAATGCCAAGTGGCAAGATAATTGATAAATAGTAGTAGAAATAAGTGTCAGATGGCAGTAGAAATTTTGATGAATGACATTAGGATTTAATGACAAATGTAATAGAAAATTGGGAGAAAATTGGATTAGAATTTGAAGATAAATGAACTAGTTAAATAAGAGGACCAAGTAGAGACTTATAGAAAATGGACATGTTGTCACTTGCCAAACCATGTCTTAACCCACCACACTCCCCCTAGAAGAAAGAATATCTTTATTTTTAATTGGTTTTTCACTTTACTATTTACTCTTATTTTTTTATTAATCTCCCTTCTCATCTTCTTCAATTTCCTTCATCCACAATCCCCTCTTCTTACCTTCATCAACCTGAACCTTGTTTGAACCTTTCATTTGCTACTATCATTTTTGTTATCTTCTGCATATTTGTCACTAAAGACCTAACCTTACCACCTTTGGAATGATGATGATCATATGAAGTTATGAAGCTAGGGTTAAGTGTAGTTTGAAGACATTGAAACCAAACAAGTAATTGTAAAGCATTATTTTTCATGATGTGTTGAATGAAACATGTTTTGATGATAGTTAGAAGTTAAATGATCATGAAATGGTAAGGTATGTATGCTAAAACAAAAATGAATAACTTAGACATGTTTTTGTCTTGCTTTTGCATATCTGATGATCGATAATTCATAAGATGTTTTTGTGATGATTTACAGATCGAAAGAACATCAAAATGATATAGAAATTATGCAGAAATTTCATGAAGAGATGATAAACTTATGTTTTGTTTTTAATGTTTATTCATACGAATTTTTGGGTAGTTGTTATATAGATGAACTAGAATGATCTTGAGTTTAAAGAAATGGCTAATGTGGTGTCTTGAAATGAGGTAAATTAGAGTGATAAGTTAGAAGTGAAATGAACGTGGAAATGAAGTTGAACATATGCAAAAAATTGAAGATGAATGTGTATATGAATATGTTTTGTTTTTGGTGTTAATGATCAATCATGGATTTTGATTCTTGTGTGGATGATATTAAGCTGAAATGGAGTTAAGAATGAAGATGTTATGAATCCTAAGTGATAAACTATGGAAATGAATTGTTTGATGTATTATGAAAGAGATGTGTTATGGAAAGACTTAGTATTTTATGAATGATGAGATTAAGTTGGAAATGGTGAATCAAATGAGTAGAGGATTGAGAACTTAATGCAATCAATTTGGTAATTGAATTAGTATGAAATGATGTTGCATTAGGAGGTGAATTTTAGAAAATTTGGAGTGAAATTGAAGTTAGTATATATGTGGAAATCGTGGGAATGGTTGTTAAGTTGAATATGCTTCTTATATGTCTGTTAGGCAGACTTCAAGTCTGCTGGGTGGACATTCTAGGGTTTTCCAGCTTCCCAGCTTTGTTCATATTGCTGGGCAGACATTCTCTGGATATCTACATAAATGTGCAATTTTGACCCTTTAGATGGCAAAATATCTCGTCAGAGTCTTCAAGGAAGTTGTAGAACTCGAAGTTACCTTTAAAAACTTACTTGAATGACCTTAATCTAACATCCATAGTGAAAGTTATGCCTCTTGTTCCAAAATCATATATTTATAAATTATTGACTTATCAATGCTTTCCTATGATGTATTTAGGCTTGAATGAGATCTTGAATGAGCCTAGTTGATGATTAATTGGGTTATTAAATTGAGTAAATTGTATTAGGTAATACAGAATGATTGAAAGATGTTGGAAAATAATTACGAGATGTGGATTAAGGAAATATACCCGGGATTGTCATTGAGCATGCATTGTACATAATCCATATATACATATGTGCATAAATGAGTACTTGTATAATTGTGTAAAGTTGTAATGTGTGTAAATGTGTGTTGCATGATATATAAGAGAAATTAGAGTGACAACATCCAGACGTTGTCGGGACCTCAAGGCAATAGCTATCTGGAGTAAACTGTGAATAACCTAGATGGTCTTATATTATTAATTGTTTGTTTAAGTTCTATATTAAATTGTTATGTGATGTGAATGGATTGACTCCAGATATTGAATGTTTGAGGTGTTTGATACATGAATGCCATATTTGGAAGTGTTCATTGTATGTGAATTTGACGAAATAAATGATACTCAACTTAACTGTTGAATGGCAGACTAAGGTCTGATGATAAATGTGAATGAGAATGAGAATGTGAACGTGAATACGAATATGGATCATTGAGCACTAGAGATTGATTGAATACATGTGAAGCATTTCACTATATGAATGTATGATATCATAAAGGTAGTTGTGACTGAAGTCGCCAATGAAAAACAACTTAAGCTCATAATGTGGTAAGAGCCTATGACTCACTATGTATAATGAGCCCTGTATCCCCAACGGGTAAGAGACAGTTATTAATGAGCCCGGTATCCACAATGGATACGAGACATTGAAAAAAGCACTCGATCACAACAATGTAATAATTGAAAGTGAGTCTCATGAGCATTGCACACACAATTTGATATGCATTATCTGAATGATTGAATTGAGCTGTACGATCATTTATGAATGTGAAATGTGAACTATATGAACAAACTTGTCTTTGATTGAATATGTTTATTATTAAAGTGATGTGAATTATGTGGTTATATGAATTCAATGTGAATCATTATGTTATCTACGATAAGCGAGCCATCGATGATGGGTAGCTCATTGAGTTCGTAAAACTCACCAAAATTACAATGTTGACTTTTTAAGTATGAGAGAGGTGACTTAGCTTCTAAGGCAACTTAGAAGAAACTTAGTCCTACATTTGGATAGAAGAAATGGCTCAAAGGTCGGTCAGTTGAGACTGAAGGATTTAGATAGAAGTTTTGTATATTTCCTTATACATGTAGCATATGTTTGTGTAGAGAGCTGTAATCTCTGATTAGCTTTTGTTAATGTACATACATGGAAGATGTTGAAATGCTACAATGTACATTTTGTTTATAAAATGAAATGAGGAATTCGATCTTTAAACATTGTGATAATTGTGTTTTAAATTATGATGCCATGAAATAAGTGAAAGTGATCTAGCTAGCGCGCCGCTTCCATCAGGCTTGTGTTTGAACGTTTGATGGATGTACGGGGTATGTGTCGGATGGGAGTGGGGTGTTACAGTGCTTGGTATCAGAGTATGGTTTGGCATCCATAGGGACATATAGGAATATTAGACATGAAATATCGTGAGAAATGCGGATAGTAATCGAAGTTGTTGTCTATTATAGATCATCTGCCATAGGTGATCATGTTGGAAGGTCTGCTCATATAAATGACCTAAAATCAGTAGGAGCTAGTAGAAAGTCTTCAGTATCTCAACCTGAAAGAATGCCTCCTAGAATTCTCAAGAGAAGGGAAATGAGGTATGATAAACTGCGAAAGTAGGGGGATGGGGACTTCTTAAAAAGTACAGACCTTGCAAAGGTCGAGGGATGGCTAGAGAGAACGGAGAGAGTTTTTGATCAGATGGACTGCGAGCCGGATGAGAAGTTCAACTATACAGTTTCCTTACTACAAGGCCCAGCATACTAATGGTGGAAGACTATTCCAGACAGTGCCACCAGGCCTTGTAACTTGAAATAGGAAGACTTCTTGAGAGTCTTCAAGGAAAATTATATGCCCAAGATCTACTTGGACAAAAAGATGAAGCAATTTCTAGATCAAAAGCGAGGCAATTTTTCTATGGTAGAGTATGAGATAAAGTTCAACAAACAGATGGGTTATGCTACTGTCTTGATTCCTACTGAGGAAGAAAAGTGTAAGAGATTCAAAGATGGGCTGAACACGTAAATTCGGACAAGTAAAGCCATTTCTAATCTAGGTAGTTTTACGAAACTACGAGCTGCCTCATTCTGAATTAAGCAATTATTGAATGATAATCAGTCAGAATATAGATCAAAGTCTAGACTGAAGAGGCCTAGTGAATCTCAAGGTGGTTCTAGAAAGAGGTTTAGCAAGCGTCAAAACAAAGCTTTCAGACCACCGATTAGATCAAAATAGTCAGGGTTCATATAGAGGGGTAGTTTTGTTCAATTTGGTAGTAGAAGAGGTATAGTATCAAGTCAGTTACCCAATTGTGAGCATTGTGGGAAGAAGCACAGTGGTGAATGCTGGAAGTTGACAAGAGCCTGCCTTCGATGCGGCTCATTTGATCATCAGATTAGAGACTGTTCTATTATTTTTAGAGTACAGTCTAGTAGAAGAGAAGGAGTGGTAACAGAAACTACTATCCAACAGAGTCGAGCTATTAAGTCTAGACAGAGAGGTTGTGGTAGAGGTAGAATGAGTTCTGGGAGTCCTATGGTCAGGACAAAGGCACGGAACAATCAACCGCAATCTTAGGACAAAGTTATGCAATGACCAGAAAAGAGGCTTAAAATTCTCCAGATGTCATTGCAGCTGTGTTGTATATCTTTACTTTTGAGGCTTTTTCAATGCTAGATCCTGGATCTATGCATTCTTTTATCACACCGCATCTAGCATCTAGGTTGCATTGTGATAGAGAACTATTAAAACATGGATTAGAGGTGAGTACATTGATAAGTAGTACTACAGTAATAGGAGAAGTCTATAAGAGGAGTTTGATGCGGGTTGATTAGGCAGAATTGGAGATAGATTTGATTGTATTACAATTAAGGGAGGTAGATATTATCCTAGGAATAGATTGGCTTACTACTCATAGGGTTATCATGAACTGCTACACTAAGGAGGTAATATTAGAATCTCCTAATCAGTTGAAAAGCAGTTTTCGAAGGTATTAGTCAAGCAGTGTCAATCAAATTGATCTCATTCATGAGTGCTTTAAGGTTGATGCAAGGGGATGTGAGGCTTATTTGGCCCACGTCATCGATACTCAAATTGAACAAAATATGTAGGACATTCCTGTGTTTAGGGAATTCCTAGATGTGTTTTTCACTAAGTTATTTGGCTTATCTCCAGATAAGGAAACAGAGTTTACGATCGACCTGGTTCTAGGTGCTGCTCCTATATCTATTCCTCCATATAGGATAGAACCTGTGGAACTAAAGGAATTGAAAGCTCAGTTATAGAAGTTACTAGAAAAGGGTTTCATTAGACCCAGTGTTTCACCATGGTGGGCTCTAGTATTATTTATGAAGAAGAAAGATGGAACTCTGGCACTGAATCGGGTAATAGTGAAGAATAAGTATCCGCTGCATAGAATTGATGATTTTCTTGATCAATTACAGGGAGCTTGAATGTTCATTAAGTTGGACTTGAGATCTAGGTACTATCAGTTGAAGATAGCCAAGACTGATGTACCGAAAAGTGCAAGCAGGAATGGGCATTTTGAGTTCTTAGTAATGCCGTTTAGGTTAACAAATGCTCTAGCTGCATTTATGGCTTTGATGAATAAGTTGTTTCAGCCCTACTTGGATTACTTTGTGATAGTGTCTATCGATGACATTTTGGTGCATTCAAAAAGTAGAGAAGAGCATGCTGAGCATTTGAGAGTAATTTTACAGATTATGAGAGAGAAATAGTTATATGCCAAATTCAGTAAATATGAATTTTGGCTAAATCAAATAATGTTTTTGGGTCATATAGTAACTAGAAAAGGTATACAAGTGGACCCAAAGAAGATAGAGGCAGTAATAAAGTGGGAGGCTCCGAAGAAGGTATCGAAGATCCAAAGTTTTCTCAGATTAGCCAGATATTATCGGAGGTTTGTTAAGGGGTTTTCGTTAATCTCAGCCCCTCTAACTAAACTTCTAAGGAAGAATGTGCCCTTCAGAAGGAATGATGAATGTCAGAGGAGTTTTAAGGAGATGAAACTTCAATTAACTACCACACTAGTGTTGACTATTGCATCTGGATCGGAGGTTATGTGGTATACAGTGATGCTTCTAATAAAAAATTGGGATATGTATTGATGCAGTATGGCAAAGTAATAGGCTATGCATCGATACAATTAAGGTCTCACGAGATTAATTATTTGGTACATGATTAGAGCTTGTTACATTGGTTTTTTCTTTAAAGATATGGAAACACTACTTATATGGAGAGACTTTCTAGATATATACTAATCAGAAGAGCTTGAGGTATTTGTTGAGTCAGAAGGAGTTAAATATGAGACAGAGGAGATGGATAGAGCTATTAAAAGATTATGATTATACCATTGAGTATCATCCAAGAAAAGCTAATATGGTGGCTAATGCTTTGAGTAGATAATTAAATAGTAGTGTAGCTCATATTCAAATATCGAGACTATTGAGCTTAATTCAGTTAAGAGCTTTGAATGTGGTGTTGAATTTAGAACAGGATGAGCAATTGACAGTTACACTAAAGTTGAGAATGATGTTGCATAATAGGATTAGAAAAGTTCAAAAGAAAGATCTTGATACAGTGAAGCTTATTGAGAAATTGAAAATGAAACTAGATTCTGAATTTGAACTAAGAGATGAGACACTGTAGCTGAAGTAAAGGTTGTGTATGCCTAATATGGATGAATTAAGAAAGGAAATTCTGGAGGAAGCTCATGTAGCCACTTATATTATGCATCTTGGTACTACTAAGATGTATAATAAACTAAAGCAACATTTTTGGTGGCTAGGAATGAAGAAGAAAGTAGCGAAATATATAGCTAAGCGCTTAACTTGCCAGTAGATTAAGGCTGAGCATCAGGCTCTAGTTGAGAAGCTACATTCGTTACCTATTCTGGAGTGAAAATATGAACGAATTATCATGGATTTCATTATGGGATTGCCAACAACTCTGAGACAAAATGATGTTATATGGGTTGTGGTGGACTGATTGACAAAGTCAACCTATTTCATACCAGTCGAGAGAATAACTCACTAGACCAATTAGCTCGGAGGTATTTGAATATGGTCGTTAGACTATATGGGGTTCTGATGTCCATTGTATCGGACAGGGATCCTAGATTCACTTTAAGATTTTGTAAGAGTATACAGTTAGTTATAGGTATGAAGTGAAAATTCATTACTACATTTCATCCTCAAATAGATGGATAGAGTGAGAGGAAAATTAGGACTATTGAGGATATGCTCAGAGCATATGTATTGGAGTTTCAAGGAGCATGGGATCAGTATATATCTTTAATTGTTTGCATATAATAACCACTACCACAGTAGTATAGGAATGGCACCATATGAGGCATTGTATGGCAGAAAATGTCGTTCCCCTCTATATTGGAATGAAGAGGGTCTGAGAATGGTAGAAGGCCTAGAACTGATATAAGATACTGTTGATAAGGTGAAACTGATCCGAAGTAGAATTAAAGAAGCTCAAGATAGATAGAAGAGCTATGTGGATCAACATCGAAGGGATATAGAATACAAAGTAGGAGACAAAGTGTTTTTGAGAGTATCGCCTTAGCGAAGAGTGTTGAGGTTCAATAAAAAGGGTAAGTTGAGCCCTAGATATATTGGTTCTTATTAGATCCTAGAGAGGATTGGACTATTGACTTACAAGTTAGCCTTACCGACTAAAATGTCTCAAATACACAATGTGTTTCATATAAGTATGCTTAGAAGGTATCGCTCAGATCCGATGCATGTGTTAAGAGCTCCAGAAATGGAAGTTGTTAGTAATCTAAGTTATATTGAAGAGCGAACCAAGATAGTGGGATATCAGACAAAACAATTGAGAAACCGAGTAATTCTAATGGTGAAAATCATCTAAAAGAATCACTCGGGTGAGGAAGCAATATGGGAAATGAAGGAGCACATAAGGAAATAATATCCCCACCTATTCAAACGATCAGGTAAGAATTTTAAGGACGAAATTTCTTAAGAAGGGGAGAATTGTCACATCCCGTTTTCCCCATGATAATGGTTAAAACACTAGAATATTGAACATGAGAGTCATTAATGAGAAAATAGGAAAATGCATTTCATGCTAATGCATCATATAACACACATACAAGTGAATTTGATTATTGCACACATTATAATGATTCATTGACACTTTCTGGTTATAATTGATCTATAAATATGATTACAATGAGAATTGTGGATTATATGTCTTGGAAATTTTTTTGACGAGTATAAATGATGATTTAGAATTTTGGTAAAATTTAGGAAATTTTCTGAAAATTTGAGTAATTTTTCGTTTTGAAAAATTGCCAAATGGGGAGACAATTGGTAAATAGTAGTAGAAATAAGTGTAAGATGGCAGTAGAAACTTTGATGAACGACATTAGGATTTAATGACAAATTTCATAAAAAATTAGGAGACAATTGGATTAGAAATTAGAGATAAATGGACTAGTTAAATAAGAGGACCAAGTGGAGACTTGTAAAAAATGGAAATGTTGTCACTTGTCAAACCATGTCTTAACCCACGACACTCCCTCTTAGATGAAAGACTATCTTTATTTTTAATTGGTCTTTCACTTTATTATTTACTCTCATTTCTTTGTTAATCTCCCTTCTCATCTTCTTCAATTTCCTTCATCCACGATCCTCTCTTCTTACCTTGATCAACCTGATCCTTGTTCTCACCTTTCATTTGCTACTATCATTTTTGTTATCTTCTGCATATTTGTCACTAAAGACCTAACCTTACCACCTTTGGATTGATGATGATCACATGAAGTTGTGAAGCTAGGGTTAAATGTAGTTTGAAGACATTGAAGCTAAACAAGTAAATGTAAAGCATTATTTTTCATGATTTGTCGAATGAAACATGTTTTGATGAAAGTTAGAAGTTAAATGATCATGAAATGGTAAGGTATGTATGCTGAAACGTAAATGAGTAGCTTAAATATGTTTTTGTCTTGCTTTTTCATATATGATGATTGATAATTCATAAGATGTTGTAGTGATGATTTAGAGATAGAAAGATCATCAAAACGATGTAAAAATTGTGCAGAACTTTCATGAAGAGATGATATGCTCATATTCTGTTTTTAATGCTTAATCACATGAATTTTTGAGAAGTTGTTATATGGATGAACTAGAATGATCTTGAGGTGAGAGAAATGGCTAAGGTGGTGTCTTGACATAAGGTAAATTATAATGATAAGTTAGAAGTGAAATGAAGGTGGAAATGAAGTTGAACATATGCAGAAAATTGAAGATGAATGTGTATATGAATATGTTTTGTTTTTGGTGTAAATGATTAATCATGGATTTTGATTTATGTGTGGATGATATTGAGCTGAAATGGAGTTAAGAATGAAGAGGTTATGAATCCTAAGTGATAAACTATGGAAATGAATTGTTTGATGTATTATGAGTGAGATGTATTATGGAAAGAGTTAGGATTTTATGTTTGATGAGATTAAATTAGAAATGGTGAATCAAATGAGTAGAGGATTAAGAGTTTAATGCAATCAATTTGGTAGTTGAATTAGTATGAAATGATGTTACATTAGAGGAGGTGAATTCTGGAAAATTTGGAGTGAAATTGATGTTAGTATATATGTGGAAATCATGGGAATGGTTATTAAGTGGAATATTCTTCTTATATGTCCGTTAGGCAGACTTTATGTCTGTTGGGTGGACATTCTCAGGTTTTCCAGCTTCCCAGCTCTATTCGTGTCTGTTTGGAGGGACATCATATCCGTTAGGCAGACATTTTCTAATCATCTACATAAATGTGCAATTTTGACCTTTAGGAGGCAAAATCTCTCCTTAGAGTCTTCATAGAATTTGTAGAACTCGAAGTCCTCATTAAAAGCGTACTTGAATGACCTTAATCTGAATCCACAGTGAAAGTTGTGCTTATATATATATATATATATAATTGACTTATCAATGCTTTCCTATGATGTATTTAAGCTTGAATGAGCCTAGTTGATGATGAATTGGATGATTAAAGTGAGTAAAGTGTATTAGGTAATAAAGAATGACTGAAAGATGTTGGTGAATGACTACGAGATGTGTATTAAGGAAATGTACCTGGGATTGTTATTGAGCATGCATTGTACATAATCCATATATACATAAGTGCATAAATGAGTACTTATACAATTGTGCAAAGTTTTAATGTATGTAAATATGTGTTGCATGATATAGAGTAATTCGAGTGACAATATCCTGACGTTTCTGGGACCTTGAGGTAATAGATATCTAGAGCAAAATGTAAGTAACATAGATGGTCTCATATAATTAATTATTTTTTTAAATTCTATATTGAATTGTTATGTGATATGAATGGGTTGATTTTGGACATTAAATTTTTTAGGCATTTGATGCATGAATACCATATTTGGAAGTGCTCATTGTATGTGAATTTGATGAAATAAGTGATAATTAACTTAACTGTTGAATGTCAGGCTAAAGTTCGATGATAAATGTGAATGAGAATGTGAATGTGAATACGAATGTGAATCATTGAGCACTAAAGATTGATTGAATACAAGTGAAGCACTTCACTATATAAATGCATGATAACATAAAGGCAATTGTGACCAGAGTTGCCAGTGAAAAAGAGCTTAAAGCTCATAATGTGGTAAAAGTCTATGGCTCACTATGTATAATGATCCCTGATCCCTAACAGATAAGAGACAGTTATTAATGAGCCCGATATCCACAATAGAAATGGGACAGTGAAAAAGACACTCGATCACATTAACGTAATAATTGAAAGTAAGTCTCATGAGCATTGCACATACAATTTGATATGCATTATATGAATGATTGAATTAAGCTGTATGATCTATTATGAATGTGAAGTGTGAACTATTTGAACAAACTTGTCTTTGATTAAATATGTTGATTAATGAAGTGATGTGAATTATGTGGTTATATGAATTCATGTGAATTATTATGTTATGTGCTATAAGTGAGCCATCGATGATGGGTAGCTCATTGAGTTCGCAAAACTTATCAAAATTGCAATGTTGACTTTTCAGGTACGAGATGTATGACTTAGCTTCTAAGACAACTTAGAAGAAACTTAATACTGCGTTTGGATAGAAGAAATGACTCAAAAGTCGGTCAGCTGAGACTGAAGGACTTAGATAGAAGTTTTGTATATTTCCTCATACATGTAGCATATGTTTGTATAAAGAGTTGTAAACTCTGATTAGCTTTTATTAATGTACATATGTGGATGATGTTGAAATGCTACAATGTACCTTTTGTTTATAAAATGAAATGAGGAATTCGATCTTTAGACATTGTGATAATTGTGTTTTAAATTATATCGTCATGAGATAAGTGAAAGTGATCTAGCTAGCGCACCGCTTCCATCGAGCTTGTGTTCAAAAGTTTGATGGATGCACGGGCATATGTCAGATGGAAGTGGGGCGCTACATAAACATAATATATTTTTTTCATTAAAAACTTAAGTGATCACAGGTTTTAATCAAATTCACCTAAAAATCATGCAATGCTTCATCAATTAATTCTCTCTTTATCTAAGTGCATACCTTAGCTATTTCAACTTACTAAATTATTTAGCCTTCATCTTAATCAACATTTCCCACATATAGCTAATTCGTTCAAAACAATTTGCGAAAATTTCTTTGGTAAACCTTGCTTCATCAATTTCTAAACGCATTAGGTAAAAATCAGAATTTAAAAAAGAATGTTAAAGCAACCTTAAAACTTAAAATACCATAAATTCAAAAAAAGTATCCCACCCCACACGTATATAAAACATTGTCCTCAATGTTTAAATTAAAGGAAAAATATGAAGCAAAAGAGGATAGAAGAAAAGGTTGCCCTATTTTGCTTTGTATTTAGGGTGGTGAAGAAGAACAACAAATTCATGAAAAAAGTGAAAAAATAGGCCCGAACCCCTGGTCTAAGAAAAAAGTCATTAGATTATGCTCCATTGATACAATTTACTCTTAATCCTTTCTAATCAAGCTAGAATATTTAGTTGAGTTGAGGAAGAGGAAGGGACATCTTTTTACGAGTTAGTAGAAGGATGTTTTGCAACTAAAGGTCTATTGTATTGGAATGTCCTAGAAGACAAAATAGCTAGACTAGGTGGAATAAAATAAAAACCAACTGTTGTGTGATGATTCCTATCTAAGCTAAACAATTTAAATCTAAGGGCTCCATCTCATAAGCAATGTGCATATTAGTATTAGACAAATTAAGTAAATCTAAATTAACAACTAATTGAGTGATGTATGATCCTAGGATTAAAGGTTTATTTTTCTTTTGAATCATGAAAAGAAATTGTGTAATCAACTAATACCCTTGGTTAACTGCAATATTTTGTTCCACAAACCAAAAAATAAAATTTGACTTTAGTTAATGTCCCTAAACTATCTTATCGTCTTGTAAAGTTGTAGGTTAAGAAACGCTGTAAATATTTCAAAATAGAATTCTTTAGATAGGAAATTTTCAAGGAATTTGGGTTATATGATGTAGAACAAATAAACCATTCACTCCATAATTCAACAGGTTAAAAGTCATAAGAGTAATCACATTTTGAATTTATGAAAAAAAAATCCTTCTTAGTATTAACTTTTCTAATGAACCCCAATCCCACCATCCTAAATTCAAAAGTTCCATTTGTAAACAAATTAAGGTCAAACACGCCATTAAATTAAAAGGTTATATATAAATCTCATGTTAGTTTAACAGAAGTAGGTAATTACACATTGAAATAGGTAATGATTTACCAAAACTTCAAATTCATCTTTGATGTTCAATTCTTCCAAGGTAAGGATATGAATATAGTTACAAACATAGATTTTTCGTTTGTAAAATTCTTCATACCTTTGTTTATCTTATTCATCCGAGAAGGTATTAAAGCCTATGATTTTGGGCTTTAATATGTTAGCTAGCTCCACTTTCTTCTCATTTTTCTTTTTGGATTGTAATAAGGGACTACCCTTTCTTTGTTCTAGTTATAAAGAACTAGTTGGTGAAAGGGGGTGGTACAGTAAACATTGAAGGATTACTGTAACATCCTGTGAGTTATGATAAGGTTAAAGTATTATTTATAAAAGGCTAAAGAGAAATTAGGAAGCATAATCTATTCTTATACATGATGTGGCATACACAAACATGAGAATATTGATTATTCACATTAAAATGATTATACATGCATTTATTGACATTTTTGGGTATAATTGATTTTTAATGTGATTAAAATTGTGAATTGTGGATTATTTGTCTTGAAAATTGAATTGTTGTGTATTAGAATTAATTTCGCATTTTTGGTAACATTTCTGACATTTCAAAATTTTCTAAAAATTTGGGGTATATTTGGATTAGAAAAAATGCCTAGTGGCAAGACTAATAAAGACAAAAAATTAGGATGACTAAACTCAAAATTGAGTGACATTTGGCATAGTTAAAAGAGTGACAATTGGATTAGGAATTAATTGACAAATGGACTAATTATGGAGTGACAAATGGACCAATTATTATGTGACATGTGGACCAATCTTGGAGTGACATATGGACTTATTAATTGGTGACAAATGGCAGTTTAAGGAATGGATTAATGGCAGCATCTTGATTAGGCACATGTCTTACATGCCTTAGGACATATGGCTTAGGTAATTTGATGACACCTACCACAAAATTATAGCAAAGATATCCAGCAGTCTTCCTTCTTTGTTCTTCACCTTCTCCACCGAAATTTCATGCAATTTTCTCTCTGAAATTGTAGTCTAACCCTAGCCAAATTTCTACACAAAATTCACATGTTAATCCTTCACAAAATAACCAAGAAACCAGCTGGAAGTGATCATTTTATTGCTGTCCAAAAACACCTTGTTTCCATCTTAAGGTTGTGATGAATCTTGTATGCTTGGAGGCTTAGTGAATCTGGAAATTTGAACTGAATTGGAAGCCTAATAGGTAAGTAACAATTTTAGTTTTATGGCATGTTAAATGGTATGAGAATGATACTTGAATTGGACTGAAATGCATGTGATATTGGTGAAGAAGAATTGCTGGAATACGTTAGCTGTAGTGGTTTCTCTGAACATCATTTGTTCTTTTTCTTATAACTTCATCTCCTGACATCCAAATGAAATTAGACTTGAACCAATAGACTGATAACACATTTTTCTTCATCTCCACCAAAATTTGTGAACATCTGAATCCATTCGGAAAGGATTGAGTGACAAATTTAGGATGAAAATATGAGTGTGCTGGAATATTGTTAACTGGAATGATTTCACTTATCATGCTTCGGTATTTTGGCTATGTTTTGATCTGTATATTTCTAAATGGGTTGATTATTGATTCAGATTAAATTAGATACAATTGGTTACAACTTTCTTAAAGAAGTCGACTTTTAATTTCGTCTCTAAGTATTTCAAAATCTGGCTTGAAATTGTGTCTTGACTGAGGCTTTAGAACTACCGGAGAAAGAAATTATATCCAGTGGTTATTGAATAAACTGTATTGATGTAGGCCGAATTAGACTAAGTTGTCTTCACCAAAGTTATATCTTATTCTCTTATCTTTAAATTGGTATAAATTTTGTAATTTTTGGATATTGTAATTGAGAGATATGAATTGTACAACTTGACTGCATGATCATGCTCTAGCCAAATTTCCAAATGTACACAATCTGTAGGTTTTGAGCATAACTCATAGAATACTGAATCAAATTGGATAAACTTGGTGTCATTGGAAACTTAAGACATGGGAGAAAAACGTTTTAGAAGAAAGTGTTATCAAATTACTTCAATTTCCTGATGATAATAATCATGCAAAGTGGATCTGAATAATGTTATTGTGTATTGATATATGAATGAGTTTTGTGACAAGAATAATGTTAAGGAACCCGGAATTGTTATGAATCTGCATTGTACGTATTCAGTATACATGAATGTGCATAAATGAATTCATAATTGTGCAAAATTTGATATGTGTATGTATTATATATTATAGAGGAGCTCATTGAGCGCCATCATCTAGACATTACCGGAACTTCAAGGCAATAGCTTTCTGGAGCGATTAGTGAGTAACGTAGACGGTCTCACTCAATTAATTGTTTGTATTAGATTATGTTTTAATTATCTTATGAATGTGAAATTGATTGTGTTGATTCTAGACAGTTGATTGTCCGAGGATTTATATATTCGAGATTGTATTGGAAGTGTTCCTTGAATGTGAATTTGGACTGACTATGTGTTTACTCAATATGTTTATTAAAATCCAAACTAAGGTCTGATGATAATTGTGATTTAAATTGTGAATGATTGATTAAATATGATAAATGGGAATGGGACTGTAACTGTGTTCGAATGGGAATGACTGAAATAATGAATGATTGAATATTATTGTGATGCATTTCGTACACAAATGCATGATCAGATAAAGATAGTTGTGACACAAGTAGCCACCGAATATGAGCTTAAAGCTTCGGAATGTGGTATAGAGCTAAAGGCTCGATATGTACAATGAGACCTGTATTTACAACGGGTAAGGGACAGTATTAAGGAACCCGATATCCGCAATAGATACGGGACAGTTTAGGCACTCAGTCACAACAACGTAATAATTGAATGTGGGTCATATGAACATTGAATATACATTTATTAAGTGTGATTGACTGATTGAATTGGAATGTGGCTATGTCATTAAATGAGATTGGAATATGTGAAATATATGATATGTGATGCAAATTGTTAAATGGAAAGTTGTGAATTATGTGCTTATATGATTTGATATATGGCATGAATTGAGTGAACCATCGAGAATGGTTACATCATTGAGGTCGCAAAACTCACCAAAATTATAACGTTGATATTTTAGGTCCGAGAGAGGACATTAGAGACAAACAGACTCTACGAGAAGACTAATTCTTGTAGTTTTGTCAAGAAATGGCTCAAAGGTCGATCATCTGAGACCAAAGGAGTAGTTAGTAGTTTTTGTAAAAATTCTCTTTCAAGCAGTGTGTTATGTATAGGGTTTGATATTGTATATATTTAGATGGTTTTGTAAAGCCACAATGTCAGTTTGGTTTTTATGAAATGGAATGAAGAATGTAGTTTGATTTTAAAATTTGGTGACTTTTATGTATAATAGTTGATGCCATGATTAAGTTGGATATGTGTTTGCTCTAACATGCCATTATTATAGATTATATACTGAAATATCCATTGGGTGTTCTGGTATGTAATTTATGGTAGTAGGGTGTTACAATTACAGTCAATAATTTGTTCTAGATACATTTATACTTCTATAAGGGATGGCTCTCAGGCTGTTTGTTTACGAATATATGACATTACTCTTTTATCATGTTCTTTGGTTCTTCATATAACTACTCTGAATTAAATTGAAGATGGTGGGATTGATGATTTGGATGTGGCTTCTTGTGAAAAATGCTCCTTTTATGTCCTTATACTAGTGTTGCCTTTATTAATGGGGATTTGGGTAAGGCTGCTTATGAAAAATGCTCCTTTCATGTCCTTATGATGGTGTCGTGGGTAGTAGTATGCGTTTTATTAATGTTATTGGAAAATGATGCTTTAGTAGTGTTGATTTTTCAATAGTGGTGTGACTAATAATATATTGGGTTTATAATATAGTGAAGCAATAAAATTTTAAGGTTTCATGTGTTAGACATGATCATGTACATGGTTGTACCCCTCAATTTTTCTCAATGGTCACACAGACACATGATTGTAAAGACATACATGGCCTTGGGTACATAGTCCAAGTTTATACAGGTGTCTCCATTATTCATAATGTTATGTCCTTATGTGAATCAAATCCTCCATCTCCATATGTTTACATTCAGTTGCACATTTTAGGGAACACAGGTATGTCTAGTGCCAACACTGTTATGTATACTTCCACACATCTGTGTTAGATTAAAACAACATCCTATAACCCATATAGTTCCAAACAATTGCATGTTTTAGGGGATGTGGACATGTCTTTTTTTATATAGGCGTGTCTAATGTTCATATAGCCATGTCAAATTGAAATAACATCCTACACATTTATAGTCAGTTACATGATCCCTCCTACATGGGCACGTCAAGGTTGATATGGGTATGTCCTTTTCCACAACATCTTGGATCCCTTGGTTTTCTTTCTCGATTCCATCTAAATTCTGCCCCTTTTAGTCTTGAAGGCAAGCAAAACCTAAAAAACTAAAAGTAAATTCAAAGGATGAATTAAATTAAATAAAATATAAGATAAACTTATGATGTCTCTTAAGAAAAAATTTGTTTAACATTGTTAACTCGACAGTGTTATCGTTCACTTTTTGAAACAAATCAGATCATTTAAATCCATTTCCTCCATTATTGTAATGTTTACATTCTCGTAGTATGGTTTAAGATAATGGAAATTAACCTTAAAAACTTTAGAGGAAGAAATACATTAGTTATGATGAAAGATCTAAGCCATCTAGATTATTACTTACCTATAAAGATTATAATCTTATAATGATAAAGGAAAGATTTTTCCCTGACAGAAAATTCTTTTCAAATAATGAATTTATCATGTAAAGCTTTTGTTCTCTCTTTATAGATTCTTGCATTTTTATAAGACTTGTTATAAATCTCAAGTTCTTATGGCTGCAATTTTCTATAATTTGAACTTTCATTAAAACTTATATTATGATGTAGAGAAGCCTCAAATGCTTTATGTTCTAATTCAACAGGGAGATAACAAGCCTTACCATATACTAACCTATAAGGTGAGACACCAATTTGTGTCTTATAAGTTGTTTAATAAGCCTAAAGTGCATCTTCAAATCACAAGCTCCAGTCTTTTCACGTTACTCCAACCATTTTTTTATGGTTGATTTCATTTCTTTATTTAAAACTTCGACTTGCGTACTTATTTGTAGATGGTATAATGTACTGATCTTATGAGTCACTCTATATTTCTTTAAGACTACCTCCATCATTTGGTTGTAGAAATATTTTCCTTTATAACTAATTAAAGCTTATGAAATACTGAACTAAAAAACATGTTAGATTTTTAAAAAACTACAACTACTTTGGAAGCGTCATTTTGGGTGGCCTTTACTTCCACCAACTTCAATATATAATTGACAACTAATAAAATGTAAACAAAGTTTAAAGAAGAGGGAAAAGATCCATAAAATTTATTCCTTAAATGTCAAAAATTTCACAAACGAAAATGGGATTTTATGGCATTTCATACCTTTAGGTGATATTACCTATTCTTTAAAATTGCTTATAAGCTTTACAAAATAAGTGAAAGTCTTCAAACAACAAAGGATAAAAGAAACCAAATTATAAAATCTTTATTTTCATTCATTTAGCACCAAAATGTCCTTCAAAAGTATGAGATTTCATTTTTAGGTACACATCTTCATATTACCTTATCAGAGTTATGCTTCCACAAATATACATAATGCTTAGCATCACTTTTCATCTTATCCCTTCGAGCTTTTGATAGATATGTAAGTGACATATTAGTGGCCAAATAATTTACTATATTTTCATACCATGACAATTAAGCACTTATATAGAATATTTTCTCATTATGGAATTCTTCTTATAAATCAAAGTTTTTACAAACATGAGATAGGTTGCTTAAATAAACTCCCACTCAATTTTTCGCACCTTGCTTATCTTTGATTTCGAAATCAAATTCACTTTGCAATAAGATCCATCTCATCAATTTGGGTTTTGCCTCCTTCTTTAGTAACAAGTATTTAAGAGTTATATGATTAGAGAAAACAATGACTTATACCAGATAAGTAAGATCAAAAATTTTCCAAAGAAAAAATGTAACACCCCACTCCCGCCGAACCCGAACCCGATATCGACAGTGATACCCGAGTCCGTGCCCCGCGAGGGTGG